>VWZE01016974.1:97499-137509 GCA_013396675.1 Eubucco bourcierii
AAAAAATGCCCCACCCATATCTGCAGGAAGCTGTGAGCTGTGCTGTGGTGGTGCAGGCTTTCCTCTCCCTCTTTCCGCCGCTGATTGGCCTGGGGCCATCCTATCTGCTCCTCCAGGAGATGAGAGGAGATTCAGTAGAGGAGTATGGTACAGCTACTCCTTCACCAAGGACAAGTCTACTTGGGTGGTGCTGAGAGGTTTAAAAGATACTACCTGTCACCTTGTCTAATGTACCGAATGAGGAGGAGGTGATACTGCAGTGGGAACAATATAACCAGCAACCAGATTGAGCAGGACATAGAATCACAGAATGGTAAGGTTGGAAGGGACCTCAAGGATCATCTAATTCCACCCCCCCTGCAATGGGCAAGGACACCTCACACTAGATCAGGCTGGTCACAGCCTCATCCAGCCTGGCCTTAAACACCTCTAGGGATGAGGCTTCTACCACCTCCCTGGGCAACCCCTGCCAGGCTCTCACCACTCTCATGCTGAACAACTTCTTCCTAACATCCAGGCTGAATCTCCTCATTTCTAGCTTGGTTCCATTCCCCCCAGTCCTGTCACTACCTGACAGCCTAAAGAGTCCCTTTCCAGCTTTCTTGTAGCCCCTTTAAGTTACTGAAAAACCAGAATAAGGTCACCTGGGAACCTTCTCCTTTCCAGACTGCCTCAGTCTCTGCTTACAGCAGAGCAGCTCCAGCCCTCTGCTCATCCTCATGGCCCTTCTCTGGACACCTTCCAGCACCTCCACATCCCTCTTGTCCCAGGGACTCCAGAACTGGATGCAGTACTCCAGGTGGGGTCTCACCAGTGTGCTGTAGAGGGGGGAGAATCACTTCCCTCTCCCTGCTGCCCACAGTGCTCTTGATGCAACCCAGGCTCTGGTGGGCTGCAAGAGCCTGCTGACAGCTCATTTTGTATTTTGTAGGCTTGTCTGCTTTTCCTCTCACAGCATTTGGGGTTGCCATCCTATCCTGAGCCACCTTTTC
Organism: Eubucco bourcierii; assembly: GCA_013396675.1. NCBI lineage: Eukaryota > Metazoa > Chordata > Aves > Piciformes > Ramphastidae > Eubucco > Eubucco bourcierii. The sequence goes on from VWZE01016974.1 coordinate 98,492, forward strand.
ACAGATGAAGGGCCAGCTGATTGAGTCTCTTCTTTCTTGCAGCCAGCAATTTCTGTTCTGGGTTTGCTTAGATGGGATAAAAGACAGAAACAGAAGAATCAGGGATGGGAGCTGGAGGGCTTCTGCCAGGCTTCTGCAGTGGAACAAGGCATGGTTGTGCTGAGTGTTGAGCTAGTGAATGCTGTCAGCCTTATTGAGCAGTCTTTGCAAGATCCTCTCTTCTGCAACAGTTGGGCTTGGAGATGATGCTGATAAGATTTTGAGCTCACTTGGTATCTTTTACTTGCTTTGATGGGAAGCTGTTGAAAAGGGAGGATGATAAAGAATTGGCTCAGGATGGCTACAACTCATAAGACAATAGGTTTCTCTTGTTGCTGGCAAACTGCAGCAAACTTTTTTTTAATGCTAAACAGAAACAGATCTTCAGACTTCTCCAGTGATGCAGCTTCCAGGTACATTTTTCCTAATTAACCTTCAGTAAATATTTGTGAATCTATTCCTGTGTCTTAGTAACCCAGCTTGGATATGCCCTTTTCTACACTTGCTCCAGCAATTCCTTGTCTGTACAAAATAAACTCCTTTTACAACCAAGGAGTACAAAATCCATGATTGCAAAGGGCTTTCAGATATATTCTCTCAGTAAAACCTGGGGCTTGCAGTGAGATGTGCAGGGAAGACACAAATGCTTAAGCTCAATATGCAAACAGAGCAAGAGTGTCTTCTTGTGTGATCTGCATCACCTTAGAAGTGATTGCCTGAGCAACAGAAAGGGTAGTGTGCACTTGCAGGCCCCCATTGGTCCTGTCTGCTGCAGAACGTTAGCACCAGGATGCAGCAAGATGTGGAAAGGAGTCAGCAGATTGAGCTGACTAATTGAGAAGGGTCCTGGATCATGGCAGGGAGGTTGGAGTAGATGATCTCTATGATTCCAGTTTAACAGGTTCAGGGATCTGCTGGACAGAGTCCAAGACAGGGCTATGAGGATGATAAGGGAACTGGAGCAGTGCCTGATGAGGAGAAGCTGAGGGACCTGGGGCTGCTTAGTCTGGAGAAGGGAAGACTGAGAGGAGATTTAATAAATGTTTCTAAATCTCTGAGGGCTGGGGGTCAGGAGTGGAGGGGACAGGCTCTGCTCACTGCTGCCTGGGACAGGACAAGGAGCAATGGATGGAAGCTGCAGCACAGGAGGTTCCAGCTCAACACAAGGGGGAAGTTCTTGACTGTGAGGGTCCCAGAGGCCTGGCACAGGCTGCCCAGAGAGGTTGTGGAGTCTCCTTTTCTAGAGCCTTTCAAGGCCTGTCTGGATGTGTTCCTGTGTGCCCTGAGCTGGATTGTCTGGTCCTGGTCTGACAGGGGAGTTGGACTGGATGATCTCTTTAGGTCCCTTCCAACCCCTGACATCCTGTGGTCCTGTGATCCCTTCCAACCTCAACCATTCTATGATTTGCTGTGGCCGTGTGGAGGTGGCAGATGGCAGGAAGGGTGGACATGCTCACAGTGTTGCAGGGGACGTTGCTTACCTCTCATCTCACTCCAGATTTTGAGGTTTTTGATGTCACTGAAGGTCCTTTAGCCTTAAAGTCATGCAGGCTGCTTTGTGGGTGCTGATTTGAAGATGCTCCCAAGTGTACTTGAAGCTGATGAGAAAGTGGAGCAGGCTCATTGTGCTCCACTCTTTCATCTGGCTGGTGTTAGCCCCACGAGGGGATGAATATGGGGTTTGTGCTGCCTCCTTGTTCTCTGAGAGTGGCCCTGAGTACAGTGGTCTCTCCTATATGACAGCTGAAAAGAAAAATACTGCAGACAGAAAGGTCTGTGTTTGCTTGTTAAAGAAAGGACATTTCTGCAGTTGGTTGTAATGGCTCAGTTGACTTCAGTCCCTCCTTGGCTTTATACTAATCACCACAAAAAGTTAGATCCTTCCTTCTGTTTTTCTGTGGCAATGTTGATTCTGTTTAAATCAAGAGCAGTTCTACTGGAGTCAGAGTTGAATGGTGGAAGTCCTGAGTTTTCTTTGTCTCAATTTCCTTGGAGATTTAACCCAGAGTGAGTCACAGAAGGGGGTGGGTGGTGGCGCCAGGGTGGCGCAGGGGCAGCTGCTGCCAGCTCTACCATCTGCACAGGTCTCTCATCTCTATGATGAACTGTCCAACTGTTTCCCCACCCTGCTCTGCCCATTCCTCTTGCCAGTTATGGTATTATTCACTTGTTACCACTTTGCTTTTGAAATTGCTTGGCATCCCAGGGAGGTAGCTCTGCTGTGGTTTGCTAGGTGGGCACTTCTTGCTTGCAGAGTGAAAAATACAGTTGGCAAAAATGCTGCCCATGGTGGGGAGGTTGGAGTAGATGATCCTTAGGGTCCCTTCCAACCTAAACCATTCTGTGATAGTTTCACCTGGTTGGTGGTATGCATCTGCTGTGTGAACCTTCTTGAATGTCTAATTAATTGCAATCACAGCTCTGTCTCTTCTAGGGAAATCCTGAGCTGTGCTCCAAAGGGACATCTGGGGATGCCTGTTGTGACAGGGGCTGATCTCCACAATGAGGGAGGGACATGCTCTTAGCTGGGGCTTGCTGTTGGTAGATGCAGCCTTAGTGAAAGGAACATGGCAAAATTTCCATTTCTCACACCCTTGAGCAGGTCAGCATAAGCTTCTCTTCCAGTTCTGTCCCACGGGATGCAGTGCTTGGGGGGATGCTGTGAGTCCTGTCCTGGGACAACTGAAGATCTTGGGTTTCTTGAATCAGTTCTGATTTGAAATGAAATCTGTAAGCCTGAACACTTTGGTAAGGTAAATGTTTCCTCACCCACCCCCTTCGAGGTGTGATGTAGCCTCGATGCTGCTCAATGAGACCTGAAGGATTCCTGCTTTGAGTCAGAAACCTGTGCAGAATCAGGGTTTGACATTCAGAAAGAAGTGGCTGAATAGATATTGCTGTGGAACACATTTTGCTGCTGAGTTATTCCTTCAATCTGATCTGCAACAGCATCTTTTTTTCCTTTCTTCTGCTTGGTAAAAACAAAACCAGAGATAGTGCTACAGAAGGACCAAACAGGCTGACAACGTGAAGAACACCTTGCAGTTTCACAGAGCAGGCTAAACTCATTTCAGGAGTGCAAAAATGGCTACAAGTCAATGACTGTTGGGTGTTTGTGAAGCAGTGTGCTGGTTTTGGTGTAGAAATCTTAGAATCTAATGTCATGATAATCCTCATTTCTTCAAAGTTGTCCCTCTGCAGTTCTATCTTTCAGGTTTCTGTTCTGCAACAGCTGCTTTGGTGATCTTCACCTGCAATAAATTCCAGTTTAGAAAGTAATTATTGTGCCCTTTCTGCTAGCCTCTTGTAGTCTGGAGAAAAACAAGGAGCTCTCTCTACCTGAGAAGGACCTTGTGAAATGAAGCTTGTGGCTGGCCTTAGCTGTAAATCTCATTAATTTTCCAACCCCAGAAGCGTGTGTGTCTATTTGTCTGTCTGGCCCTGGAGCCAGTGCTGTGTTTCACAGGGGCTGTTGATTAGATGAGTGTCCAGGGTGAAGAACAGCCTGAGTGTCCTGCAATGCAGCATAGCTCCTTGCCTGCAGATTAACCTGTGCTGCTTCTATTGCAGAGAGGAAGCCAAGGAGCCAGACTCCTGGAGCACCTTGTCTCACACGGTGCACTCTGGGGACTACAGCGTGAAGCACCACCGCGGGCTCGACGTTTACATGCTGACAGCTGAAGCCAAGGAAGGGGCAGCAGCCAGCCTGGAGAGCGACATTCGACACCTTCAGATGCACATGCAGAGCCACCAGCACGTGGTAAGGAAAGGGCTGAGATGATGAAAGAACAGCAGAGCTGGCTGCTTGCAGCTTGGCCCCTGGGGAGGACTTCCACCTGTGGGCAGCCTTTTGGGGGTGTATTTACCTGCATCTTTCTCTGGGTGTCGTTGTCAGGCAGCCAGCAGTCTGCCTGCTTCTCTGCTGAGCGAGGGGAGAGCTGATCAAGCTTTACTAGGCAGAAAATGTTCTCTCTCAGAAGAGAAGTAGGCTGGGGACTGTGCAACTTGGCTCTGCTTGACCTCCTGGGCTTTGTCTGCTCCTAGCTCCTTTCTTCTCCATTACATTGAAACCTGCTTGGATGGACAGGGAAAGCCTTCCCAGAGGCACACTGCCCCTCCGGAATGTCTGGCAGTCATCTGGTTCACTCTGAAGTGAGGCTGGGTTTGTGGGGGATGAGTCCATCTCTGTTCAGATGTGAATGTTCAGTGTCAGAGAGGAGACTGAGCTGAGAGTCTGTGGGGCAGGTGGTGGAGAAAGCTGCCATTTCCTTAGCACAAGCCTGCACTGGGCACATGGGATCTGTGCTCATAGCGGTCTCTTCACTGTGCTCCTCTCAGCCCCCCGGTGGTCAGACCATGGGATCTTGGGGCTTTGGATCCATTTCCTTTCACTGCTTTGAAATTGGTGCCGTGAGGTCTCAGGTGGGCTAGGAAGGTGAAACAGCTGAACTGCCCCTTCTCAGAAATGCCCAACATGCCTCGTTCAGCTGGCATCCCGTGTGGGTGTTCCTTCACCAGCTCCTCTGTCTGCTGTTACAGAGGTGTGAGTTCTGAATAACAGGAAGGTGAGAATCATTGTCTGCAGGCAGTGGTCTTGGGGGAACATTCCGAGGCATGGGCCACTGTTGAGCCATTTTCACCCTTCCCTGTGCATCTGAGATGTTAATTACTGCCAATCTTAACAGGAACTGGTGGCACGAGCAGCAGACCCAGGGCTACCCATCAAGTTGCTTCCCCTTTCCGTGGCGGCCATATACAGCTTGCTTCTTGTTTGCTGGTGCAAGAGCCAGATGGGTACATTTTGCCTGACAATGGAATCAGAAAAGGCTATGTTTATACTTAGACTTTTTCTTTCCAACCCTGTTTGCTTCACATCTAATCTGATTTGAATTTGGAAAGAAGCCTTGTAATTATTTCATTGAGGTTCATTTCAGGTCAGTTAAGAGCCAGTGGACTTCCTTTGGAGACGGCTCTATTTCTCAGGCTATCAGCAGAGTGACTTCACTGTGAGGATGCTGGGGCTACCACAACCCCTCCTTTTGGGAAACTTTCTTGTTCCCAAGCAAGTATTGGTGTTCTGTGTGTCTGTCCATCCTGGCAGGGAACCAGCAGCAACAACTCTTTGCTCTACTTCAGGGTTACGGCCACCGGACGACCATCACACCATTTGATCCTGTTGGTTTGGCCTTGTTAAAATAGCTACAGGCTCTGGGTAGCACTGCATGCAGAGCCCAGTGTCCCATTCCTGGTGCTGCATGATGGGTGGAGATGCTGTGCTGCCTGCCTTCAGTGCTAACCTGGCCTAGGATGCCTTGAAGCCAGGGAACTCTGGCATAGGTGACAGCATACTTGGGAGCTGGGTAGCAGTTTATCTGGTAGCAGCTTATACCTTCCTATCCCACCTGAGACCTCACAGCATCAATTTCAAAGCAGTGAAAGGAAATGGATCCAAAGCCCCAAGATCCCATGGTCTGACCACTGGGGGGCTGAGAGGAGCACAGTGAAGAGACCGCTATGGGCACAGATCCCATGTGTCCAGCGCAGGCTTGTGGTAAGGAAATGGCAGCTCTCTCCATCACCTGCCCCACAGACTCTCAGCTCAACCTTCTCTCTGACACTGAACATTCACATCTGAACATTGGATGAGACCTTGAGTGACCTGTACTAGTGGGAGGTGTCCCTGCCTATGACAGGGGGTTGGAATTAGATGATCCTTGAGGTCCCTTCCAACCTTACCATTCTATGATTCTATGAACAGAGATGGACTCATCCCCCACAAACCCAACCTCACTTCAGAGTGAGCCAGATGACTACCAGACATTCCGGAGGGGCACTGTGCTCTGGGAAGGTTTTCCCTGTCCATCCAAGCAGGTTTCAGTGTAATGGAGAAGAAAGGAGCTAGGAGCAGACAAAGCCCAGGGGGTCAAGCAGAGCCAAATTAGTTTATCCCTGGAGATATTCAAGGTGTGGCTCAGCAATGCTCTGGGCAGCCTGATCTATTTGAGGATGCCTCTGCTTACTGCAGATGGGGCTGGATTGGATGACCTCTGGAGGTTCTTTCCAAGCCAGACCATTCTGTGATTCTAGATAGGAGATGCATGACAAGCACCAGAGGTACATTTGGTGTTGTGTGAGTTGGTGATCCAGTGGCAGTGCTCATGGTTTGCAAACCTCAGTGTGTGGAAAGATGAGTCAGCATAATAGCCTCAAGGTAGCAGTGATGATTTTAGCCACTGTTTGCACAGGCAGTACCAGAACTTCCTTCTGATGCACCAGTCAACATATTGGCAGTTTGAATATTCAGGGGAACATATAAGGGATGCTTAAGCTGACATTTTTTGTTACAAATCATAGAATGGTCTGGGTTGCAAGAGACCTCTGAAGGTCATCTAGTCCAACCTCCTCTGCAGTCAGCAGGGACATCTTTACCTAGATCAGGTTGCCAGAGCCCTGTTGAGCCTCACCTTGAATATCTCCAGAGCTGGGGACTCAACCAGCTCCCTGGACAATCTGTTCTGGTGTTTGACTACCCTCATGGTAAAGAACTTGTTCCTAGCATCCCAAAATTCTCCTCCTCTTCAAGTTTATAGGGATATGTTTCAGTGAGGCTGCTGGAGTGCATGGGATTTGGGGCAGTGTTTTTGCTATTAAATGTAAAAAGTAACAGTTTTGAAATATCTTAGAGTCTTGTGCTTGTGAAGAATCACAGGCACTTAGTGCTGAAAACCCAACGTGGCCTCCCAAAGCTGATGGTGCAATACCCCAAGCAAATCAAGGGAGCTCTGTGGGGTGTGTGTGGAAGGACTGAGGTTGCTCACTGATTTAACGAGGCACTTGTTCTAACAGGTGAGCACTGATTTGCTGCAGAGAAGAGAAATACAAAAAAATGAGATATTCTAAACAATTCTTTCTTTAAGCAAAGGTTTGATTGTATCAAACTGTAGAAGGTTGTGGGATCCTTGACAAAGCAGGTGTATAGGGAGACAAATGCAGATGAAAAAGGGATTGAGGAAGTAGATATTAATTTTAATAGTGTGGCATCACTGTCAAGATATTTTTGCCATTTAGGAAATAAGTCTCAGCTATTTAATTACATGTGCAGTCCTCAGGAATAGAGGAGGTGATTAACTCGGCCCTCGGAGCCGGAGACAAGTGGCAGTGTTTGGACATCATCAGCCAATTCCCACATCTGAAGTAGCATTTCCATCAATACAGAGAATATTGAGCAATGCTGATGAGAGCTGGAGAGTGCCATCAGGAAGGGATCTGAAGTTGTTCTTAAACAGCATTTGCTCAGGGCCTTTGGAACTAGGCTGGTATATATTTGCATTAATTGCTAGACTGAATTCTGCTGTTTACTCATCTTGAATTTAAGTGCACTCAAGAAATACGATTACAGCTGTTTGAAGAGCAATTACAAACAAGAGACTTCTTCCCAGTCATGGCAGATGCTGTGCTGAAGGGGTAGAGACACAAACTTCAGCTTCAAGTTGTTTGGGCTGTTTGCAGGCTCACAGGATGTCAGGGATTGGAATGGACCCAAAGAGATTATCAAGTCCAACCTCCCTGCCAGAACAGGACCATACAATCTAGCTCAGGTCACAGAGAAGTGCCTCCAGATGGGCCTTGAAAATCTCCAGAAAAGGAGATTCCACAACCTCTCTGGGCAGCCTGTGCCAGTGCTGTGACCCTGTTCGTTTGGAAAAACTTCTTCATGGGAGGGTGGTGGGGAAAGATTGCCCAGAGAAGTGGTGAAGTACTCCTATCATTGCAGGGTTTGGAGGCTCAGCAAGATAAAAGTCATGACTAACCTGGCTATAGCCCAGCTTCAGGCAGGAGGTTGCACTAGATGACCTCCAGATGCTCTTCCCAACCAATGTTTCTGTCATTCTAATAATTTCAGTATTACTACATAACAAAACCAACGTGAAGCACCCAGTGTAGCATGTTTGTAACTCCTAGACAGCACCATGCTGGAGGTATAGAAGGAGAAGGAGTTACACGGAGTGAGATTGTGTAGGTACAGACTTTGTATATGGTGGGAATGGTGTGAAGGTGGAGACAGTGTAAATGTGTGACAGGGCTAAGTAACTAATTTTTTTTGTTTGTTTTTGTTGCAGAGTTTAAGGCAGCAGACAGGGCCTGTACCAGGAGAATCTGGAGACAACTGTGCTAAAGAAGCAGAACCAGATGGCCACCCAACCACTACCTCTCAGAGCCTAGAAGAAATGGCTGGAGAAGGAGGGCAGGAAAGTCCATCTGATCTCATTCGCCTGGACATCAGGCAGCTCTCAGGCCAAAGCCACCAGGAAGAGAAGCGCAACAGGAGGAATTTGGGAGCTTTTAATGATGCACCAAATGACACACTGAGCCCAGAGTGCTTCTGTGGAAGTGAAAGCACAGTGACGTTGAGCAGAAAGGAAGAGGAGGGGCCAGCCTCTGCTGAAGGCTCGAGGACTACATCAGAGGAGAAGGACTGCACAGTGAGCCTGTGTGCAAGTGTAAACGGGGCCATACATCTTCCCTTCTGTGGAAATACAAATGAGGAAGCTGGAATGACATCTGCTGGAGTTGTTGTGGATCAGGCTGGCTTGTGCAGTAAAGGTAGTGCCCACCAGGAAGTGCAGGCTGCTGAGGAGCTTGCAGCTGGCAGTGCTGTTGCTGTGGCTGAACCTGCAGGCGAAGCCCCAGCTTCCTCGGAGGGCGCGGATGTGGCTATGGGGCAGGCTGAATGCAGGAACTGCGCAGGGGCAGCCGAGAGGGCTGCGGGCCAGCAGAAGGTAAAGGATGGCGTGGCTGAGGCCGGTGGGAGGAGGACTGCAGACCTAGAGCAGCAATCGTCAGCTAAGGAAGAGTCAGACAGTGCTGCTCAGCCCCTCCTCGGGGCTTTTAATGGCACCAAGTGTGCAGGTGGGGAGGATGTAGATGTGGGAGTGGTACCAGTGTGTGGTGGGATGAATGCAGGAGGTGGCACTGGTGATGTCTCCACTGACCTTTGCAAGACCAGCGGTGGCAAAGAGACTGGAGCAGACTCATGCACTGGTCAGGTAAACGGTGACTTCTTGCAAAGCAAAAGTGATGCCAGTGTCACAGCAGGACAGGATGTCACTGCAAGTGCTGGGGCAGTGCTACCAGCAGTGAATGGAATGAAGGTGCACACATGTGCATCAAAATCCAGTCCTGGTTTGGAAATCCATGGAAGCAGGAAGCAAGAAGGACAACTGGAAGCAGGTTGCACAGATGGGAATTCCAGCCTTCCCTCTCTGACAGACAGCATGGAAACTGATGGCACTGGTGCTAAGCCTGCAGATAACAATACTGCTGGGTCTAACCTAAGCAGTGCAGAACCTGCATGCCACGGGGAAAGCAGTAAGATCACTGAACATCTGGCTGAGGCAGGGGAAGGCAGTGGAGCCTCTGAAGAGGAACCAGCAGGAGCTGATACCAGCAGCAGAGATGGAGGAAGCACTGATTCTGCAGATGGAGGTCAGGAAGTTGCTAGCTGTCACCCTTCTGCTTGTCACACTGTTGTTGAAGTTGAAATGGGCAACAGCTTAAAACTGGACGCTGCTCAAGAGAGCAAACATGAGCCTGCATCACTCTCTCCAGAGGCTGTGAGCACAAGCTTGGCAGAGAAAGAGCCTGTACAAACAGCAGCAGAGAGAACAGAAAGTGCTTCAGAGCTGTGTGGTGAGGTGAAACCTCTCACTCCACTACCCAGAGGAGCGGGATCGGATGCGAGTCAAGAGGGAGATGCTGCAGTGGCACCTCTCGGGCAGGAGCCAACCCTGCAAGGTAATGACCCTGGTTTAGCAACGTGTGCCAAGGGTGCAGACTGTGCAGAGGATAATTTAATAGACACACCCTCTGTAATTCATAATGAGGAATCTAAACAAAACCAGGAAGCGGTGGTGGTGGCGGCAGAGCTCGCCTGGCAGCGCGGCAGGGAGCATGGCAGGGTAACTGCCAGAGCCAGCTGGTGTGGGGACCGTGAAGGGGATGAGGGCTTTCTGGAGCAGAGCCTCTCACAGCAAGGCGAAGGAGGCAAAACTGAGCCTGAGCAGGAGGCTTGTCTAAGTGGCAGGGAGCAGATTTTGACGGAGGAACTTCTTGCTGCTGTTGTGAAACCTTCTGCCTGCAGTCAGGAGGGGCCTGTGGCAGGCAGCAGCAGCAGCAGCACGGATGCTGGAGTGAAAGGGACAGTTGGTGCCAAAGAAGCATGCAAGACTGGGGCAGCAGGCGCAGAAGAAGGCACCATGCACGGACCTGCACCCCTAGGCAAGTCACAGGATGTGGAGAGTGATCCTTGCCCGGATGTGGGGCAGAGCCGAGAGCACGACCCCAATCAAACATTACACCAGACCTCCCCACCCAGCAGCACCCCTGAATTAAAGCACTCTTCAGGAACGGGAGCCCCGAGTGACGCCTGTGAGGGCAAGGAAGTGTCAAGGCTGGTGACAACAACTGCTGTGGCAGCCTATCCGGAGGAGCAGGAGGACACGGACAGCCTGCTTCCCCGGGCAGCCTTGCAGCCCATTGCAGAGGAGCCCATGTGTGACAGCGACTCCAGCACCGACACCGTTTGTCCAGCTGCCGAGAGTGATGCTGGTCCCTCTGCTGGAGCAGCTCAGGAGGAGGCCTTGGCTGAGCCTGAGGGCAAGCAGGGCCGAGCTGTACCCGATTTGCCCTCCCCACCCTGTCCGTGCCGCCTGCGTGATGCTGAGGCAGCCATGCTGGAAAATGCAGGAGTGAAGAGCTTGGATTTGGCAGGTGATGGCTCCTCTCTGGATAAAGTCCCTAAAATGGTAAAGAGTTTTGATGCAGTGGTGTTTGCAACAGAGACACCTTGCTCCCCTGCATTACCAGCCACAGAAAAAGAGGGTCTGGAGCCACAGGCTGCAGTGGATGTGGATGCCAGCCTTGATGGAGAAACTGATTTAAGCTCCTCGGCGAAGAAGAGGAATGTCAACCCAGCACTGCAACAAGCTGAGCCTGCTACAGGTAGGAAAAATCCGTTGCTGTCCTACTTAATTTTTTTCTTTGTAGGTGTGCCTGGGGCCTCTCATCAGTAAAGGAAGGGAAATAAGAGCAGGAGGCCTGCCTTGAAGCATATAGGAGTGTAGGTCTTTGTGGTTTTTCTTGTAAGAAAAAGTTAAACCTTTGGGTTCAGATACGTCTTACTTGGCTGGCATGAGAGGTAAGGATCATCTCCTGTGAATTTGTGCAGAAGAAGTTCCTAGTGTGTGAGTCCTCCCTGGAGAAGGAATGAATGGGAGGGAGCTATTTGGGTATCTTCCAGTTAGATGCTTTTTGTGTGGACGTGAAGGTTTATTTGCTTAGCGCCGTTCCTTCACTTGTCCCCTTTATTTTTGCCAACGTGGAGTCGGAGGCTGCAGTGGGGCCCTCCTGCTTTTTCTGTGCTCATCTGCATGAAACAGCTGCTGGTGTCCCTCTGAACTGTGCAGAGCCACTTCCTAATTGGCAGTATTAGGTCATTTAAAAAAGCCAGGGAGCCCTACCCCCGCCGCCTTTTCCGGGCTGTGAAGTTTTTTGTCGGGCAGAGCAGCCGGCGGTGTTTTCCAGTGCGTTGCAGCAGCAGCAGCCCTGCAGCTCCGCTGATGAGTGCCGTTTGCTGCTGGCCGCTGGGAAGCGGCGCCGGCGTTCCCCGCAGATGAGTGGGGTAGGGCAGGGCAGGAGGACCCGCGGGGCAGCGTAGATGACTGGTGCCCTGGCGGCAAGAGCGAGCAGAAGACATCACCAGGTAACTTTTAAAAAAAAAAAAAAAAAGGAAATAGAGGGGTGAATTGAATGAAGGAGAAATTGGATTTGTTGCTCCAGCCTGGAATTAAATCATAGGTGAATGGGCTGCTGGAGCGTGGAGCTAATCTGAGCTCTATATTGCACCTGTTCAGGCAGCTGCTGACTGCAAGCAGCTGGACTTTTTTATTTGCCGTTTTTTGATTTGCTGTGAGGCAACGGTGCAGCACCTCTTGGCTTTCCCAGCACCGAGCTAACACAACAGTGAAACAATTAAAAGGGTCTGCTGTGATACACATCATAAAGTTGTAAAGTTATGAGGCTGTTTTGTGGCTTGAGTGCTGGGAGCTGCCTCTTCAGTTTGCAGGATGAGGTGATGGCAGGTTGGAACTAGATGATCTTTGAGGTCTCTTCCAACCTTACCATTCTATGATTTGTTCTGTGATAGTAAAATAACTAGAGATGGTGGAAAGGATTGATTTGGGGGGGTGGGGTAGGGGGTGTTCAGCAAATCTTTATTTTTGTTGAGTTGAGGATTTTAAGCAGGTTTGTTGGGAGATCAGCAGCAAACATTAGCAGCTCATTAGTAAATAGGTAGAAAGATTTAGAGATGGATTAGAAGGCTATTTGCAGAAAGAACCTATTTGAGTGGCATGGTAGATTGACAGTTCAATAGGACAGGAGCTCCTCTCAGGCAGTCCCTGGCAGGGTTTCTTTCTTCTAGGAGCCTCCTGCTCTGTCAGCTCCATCCTGTAGTCCAGGTCCTTATCTTTGGCTGGATTCCTGGAGGCATGACATTGTCTGGGCAAGGTTTTAAAAGGATAAGTGACTGTAAGATCTTACTCCAGTAAGATAATGACTGAAGTAGGAAGGAATTATTAAGGTATCATCACATGTTAGAATATGGATAAGGATGTGGGGGTGGGAAAGGAGGCAATTCTGTTACTGGTTTAAAATATTATAAGGATTTAGGGGCTAAAAGGTGTGGGAACAGAACAGTCTGACCTCTCCATAAAGAAAAATTGTTTATTGGCCATAGGATACTGCACAAATCAAAATTTGGGCTGGAATCACTGTGCTTGAAGAATTTTAGAATTACTCAGCGAGGAGCCTAGATCAAATATTAGCTTAAAGCAGAGATGAGCCACTGCTGTGAATCCAAGCTCCCTATCTTAAATGTTTCTGAAATTCACCTCCTAGAAAGCAGCAGCTAGAGCTCTGATAGGGCAGCAAGTCAAGAGAAGAGATTTATTGTCTGTTGTTATTGCTGTGGGCATTCTTCATGTCCGTGCCTAAGCTTTGGGTAGCTTCTTTTGTGTGCTAGTTGAGTGGCAGCTTTCTGTTCTTTGTGTCAGTTCTTTACTCTGTCAGTGCTGGAGAGTTTTCCCTGCAGCCTGGGTTTGTACAGAGTATTTTGTAGCCAGTGCTGGGAATGAATCAGATCCTTTTTTCAGCAGACTACAATAAAGCCCTTCCCAAAGGAAGTGTGGGTCACGAGGCTGTTTCTCAGAAACACTTGTGGTCAGAGGATTTTATTGTCATGCTAATTTATCAGAGACCTAACTGTCTGATTATTGCTTTTGCCATTACTCTAAATCTTGAAGTGTTTCATTTTTATGTTCTTACCCCCAAATAAATTTAAAATAACCCCAAATTATATATAAAAAAAAAAATAAAAATCTCCCAAACTCCTTTATCTCATTGCCTCCACTTAGTTTCAGCCCAACCCCAAAACAGGGACTTCAGAGTGACAATTACCATATCCAGCCAAATGTTGAATCACAGCACTGAAGGCCAGTGATCAGTCTAAAAGATTCTGTTTTCAGAAGGCAGCTCCTCAGGCTGTTAGCTTTAGACAGAACTGCACTGCAGCTGAGGAAGGGGTTCTGGTCATGTAGATAGATGCTTGTTGTTAAAAAAGCAGGCAGCTATGAAATCAGACCACAGTAGCCAGGCTGGGTAAGAAGAGGAGTGGTGTGTGCTTATATTGACAGGAGACCTACCAGGAGAGCAGCTTCTTGGCAGAAAGCAGCTCTGGTGAGGTTAGGCTGTATGGTTGGGGTTTGGCATCTTAAATGCCATAACCACTGCTCCCTAGCTCTTCTCCTGGGAGAAATGCCCCTGGGGTGTCTCTTGTATGCCTCAACAGATAAGGCAAACCTTCATTACCAGGCAGCAGAGTATCACCTTAGTTTGAGTTTTACCAACCTCCAGCCCATGCTCTTTGATGGCATTTTCCCTGTGGAAAGGTGTTTCCTCCCCCTGTTAGAGCAGCAGGATGAACCAGCAGCAGATGTCACTGATGATACCACACATGGTAAGGTGCTGTGTGATAACATTATAGTGCTATCATTTGAGATGGTTGCAAATACAAGTTTACTGCAGTATATTGTCCCCTTGAATCTGATCCTGAGGGCAGATGTCTTCATCCTCCAGTTCTTGGCCAGCATGGTGCATCACTATGCCACTTGCCACTTCCATCTTCAGTGCACTACAGGTTTCTTCCTTAAGTGTTGTGTCTTTGGACCAAGAGTTCAACGACCTTAGCATGGCTGTGACCCTGAGCAGATCTCACTGTGACCAAAACCACTGTTTTGCCTTCCAATAGCTGAAGGGATCCTACAGGTATTGTTTGCTGAGAAACTCCCCAGGTGCCAGCAGTGCCCTCATGCAGCCCAGCAGGCAGCTGTGTGCTGGGCTGCAGCCAGAGGAGTGTGGGCAGGAGAGGGGATTCTGCCCTTTTGCTTTTGTGAGACCTCACCTTGAATACTGCATCCAGCTCTGGTGTCCAGCACGAGAAGGAGACACAGCTGCTGGAGTGAGTTCAGAGGAGGCCACAGAGATGATCCAGGAACTGGAGCAGCTCTGGCTGAGGGAGCTGGGATTGTTCAGCCTGGAGAAGACTCCAGGGGGACCTTTTTGCTGCCTTCCAGGAGCTGAAGGAATCCTGCAGGAAGGCTACAGAGGGACTCTTCATAAGTGTGTCTAGAGACAGGCCAAGGGGCAATGGTTTGGAGCTGAGGGAGAGTTGGCTTAGCCTGGAGCTGAGGAAGAAGTTCTTCAGTAGGAGGATGGTGAGACTCTGGAGTAGCCTGCTCAGAGAGGTTGTGGCTGCCATCTCCCTGGGGGTACTCAAGACCAGGTTGAATGAGGCCTTGAGCAGCTCAGTCTAGCTGAAAGGTGTCCCTGCCTGTGGTGGAGAGGTTGGAGTAGATGAGCTCTGGGGTTCCATCCAACCTCAGAGCCATTCTGTGATTCTGTGAAATGGAACTGACAGAAATTTTCATCTTCAGAGAGGCTGTTCACAAACTCTGCTGATGGAGACAAAATGATGCCAGTTTGACTTACTGACGTTGAGTCAGTTTATCAACAGAACACTGCAAAACCAGATAGCCCCAAAATCAAAGGAACAGCAGTGGTGACAGTTGTTGGAGCAATTGCCCTGTGAAGGTGGGAGGCTCCTCTTGCTAAATCCCTGAACAGGCAAGGTACGTTACCGCAAACATACCTTGCCCTTAAGAAGCTGTTCTCATCCAGCCAGGCTTGGTTTGTAATGGAAGTAAGACAGGGAGTGGGATTAGAGTTGGGTTTAGCCCTAACATAGCTGCTCTCTGTCTGGGTGGCTTTAGTCAAATCACTCCTCTAAAAGTATCCTGTGAGAGTCCTTAGCTGAGGGTTGAAAGAGTCTGAGGGCGTTGACTTGATGCCAGAAAAAGGTACGCAGAAGGGAAGCCCGGCGGGGGTGGGGGGGGGATAGTGACTAATCAAAGCTTTGCTGGGCAGAGAAAGCAGCTGAGACATGATCTTTGTAGCACTACAGTGGTGACACCTTCATGGGTGCATGAGGAAGGAGAAAATCAACTGGGAATTCATAAACTTCCAGCAGGAAAGAGTTTGCCTTCCTGGTCCAGGGACCTATTATCGTCTTTAAGGTAGTGCAGGTGGACTTAATTCTTGAAGCTTCTGATTTTTTAAAAAATTATTATTATTTCTTGTTTTCAGCACTTAAAATACCTGTTGAGAGAAGGCAAAGCTGCTTTCCTCTCTTATATTGCAGGTTGTGCTGAGAAGAAAAGCAGGAAAAATGTTGACTCTTTAACTGGGTGAATGGGAGTGAAGAAAATACACAAACACGTGCAGATGTGCTGAACCCTCACCTAGAGCTTTTCAGGAGTCTTACCCTGGGCTTGCTGCTGCTTCATGGTTTCCTTCAGTCCCAGACACAATAGTTCTTAAAAGCTAATAACAAGCAAGCAGCAAAGTCAGGAATGAAACCAGATGTTGAATGTCAGATGGGTGTTGGGGTTGCATTCTTCTTTTTGGGTTTGTTTTTTTGTTTGTTTGGGGTTTTTTGTTTATGTTGTTGTTGGGTTTTTGTTTTTTGTTTGTTTTGGTTTGGGGTTTTTTTTTGGGGGGGGGGGTGGTGTTGGGTTTTTTTGGTGGAGACTGGTTTGAGGAAAGAGAAAAATATCAGCAGTGCTGAAAGCAGTTTGTTTTCAAATTGCCTGTATGACCCCTCTGTTTTCACAGGGAAACTGGAAATGAAAACTGAAGACGAGGTGGATTTTCTGAAAGGTGGTGAGGAGAGTGCAGCCCACGAGGAAGTGGTGAGTGCCACTTAGGCCTTGTCACCTTGTCTTTTGCTGTGCTTTTTAAAGAAATGCTGCTGCTGACCACCAAACCTCCTGGTTTCCTTTCTGGAGCCTTTGCAAAGTCGAATGGCATCTGTCACTGGGATGTTGGTTTAGCCTTTTAAAAATACCGTGGCACCTTGCTTTTTTCAACTGCTGGATTAAGCTGCAGTTGTGTTGTCTCAGTTGGTGACCTAGAGACTGATCTCTTGAGGCTGAGCCTGTACCAAGCTTTGTATATAATTTGATAGAAGTGATGCTCTGTAATGCTCTGGCAGGGGGATTGGACTAGATGATCTTTGGAGGTCCTTTTTAAACCTTAACATTCTGTGGTTCTGTGTGCTTGGAGTTGGCCATACTGTGTGGGGACTGGCAGCACCTCCAAAGTCCCTGCACTTAGCTGATCCTGGTGAATCTCTCCATCCTCTGTCATGCTGGAGTCTTTATCAGAGGGAACCGTGGCTGTGGTCAGTGTTGGTGCACTTTACAGTTCTTTACAGTGAGGGTGGTGAGACACTGGCACAGGTTACCCAGGGAGGTTGTGGCTGCTTCCTCCCTGGAGGGATTCAGGGCCAGGGTGGACAAGGCCTTCAGTGACCTGTTCTAGTAGGAGGTGTCCCTGCCTATGGCAGGGGGTTAGAACTGGATGATCTTTGAGGTCACTTCCAACCTAAACCATTCTGTGATTCTATGTAAAGACTCAGAGGGCTGAAGGCATCTGGAGGGCTGAAGGCATTGGTGACTGGAGGTGTCAGCAGCTTTGCTGCAGGAAAATGGAAAGTGGGAAGACATAGAGAGATGAGATGTAGAGGAAAACCTTTGTATTGCTCATGGTGGTGAACCCATACAGAAAGACCATGCCAGGGATCAGGAGTCTGTTGATTTGGTTTCTATTTGTTGTGTTTTGCCACAAATAAATCACAGATAGTCCTTAAATATTTATTTTTAAATGTATATCGGGCTCAACAGGCGTGCAGCTGTAGTTCAGAGCACTGCTAATACACATTCTGCTTTATCAAGATCTGAGTTATTTTAAGTCTTACTTTCCCTAGCTGGATTTGCATTTGCTCCTGTATTTTATATATAGTTTCTTGTTCCTTAAAAAAAAAAACAACCAAACACTCAACTGAAGTGTTTTGTAAATGTGAAATTGCTCCCAGCCTGTGTTGGTGCAGATTGCCATCCAGCAGCTGTGTTTGGTGTGTTAGCCTAGCATGATGAAGCTGTTAAGAGAGAAAATATTGCAGAGATGAGTTCACATTGCAGGGTGGAGCACCACAAAACTTTGCTCATCCCGCGGTAAAGCTCTTTAGGCGGCAGAACGGTCGTGCCAAAGCTTGTAATGAAATCAGCTTTCTTTTGGTTTTGACAAGTTAAGGCTTAATTTCTGTAGCTGTTTGCTTGGCAAATTAGCCAGGGACTAGGGAGAATAACTCTCCAAGTTAAGATTTGTACTGTCTGCTAAGTCTTTTGTTGCAGGAGTGTGTAAGTGTAAAGATGGTGAGGAATCACTTTTTGTTTACCGACCTGTTATTAAAGGTAATTTTCATGACTAATGCTTAGGTGTCTGGTAGCAAAGTAAGATATATTTAGAAAATGCAAGTTCCAACACTGCCTTTTCTTTTCAAACAGGAGGAAAAAAGAATTTGGCTTCCATTTTGCATGTTTTACAGGCGTTTTGATTTTATGACTCTGTGTGTGTGTGTGTGTGTGCTTGCTTCTCCTCTTCCTCTCCCTCCCACTTGGTCAAACACCTCTTTAGAAACCTGGCTTTTCTGGGGCAGGAATGGGAGTGCCAGGAGAATGGAAAGTTTGCTGCAGGACTGACAGGGTTTCCTGTTGCTAAGTTCAACAGAAACAAAATAACAACTGCACTATATTAAGGTCATTTAAAAAAAAAAAAAAAGAAAAAAGAAAAGAGAAAAAAAAAAAGTCAGTGGAAGACTTATAAATAGAGCTCAATTCACACGTGTAGGCTGGGCAGGGAGCTGGCTGGTGAAAACCTTTTGTGCAGTCTGCATCTCCCTGCCATGTGCTGTCTCTGCTTTATTTAGTGCTGCCTGGATTTGGTTGGGTTTTGGTTTTGGGTTTTTTTGGTTTTTTTTTTGGTAGCCTGAAGTCTTTCAGGTTCTTGTTGTCTTCTCCTTACAGAGCCATTTTGTGGTTAGTGAAAGCAGTTAGCTGCAGGTAGTCTCTTGTTGCACTTGGGCAGGAGCTGCAGCCACACTGGTGCCGTTGGCAGCTGCAGAGGCACTTTTCATGAGGGTACCTGGAGGCAGGACAAGGGGAAGTGGTTTGAAGTTGAGGCAGAGCAGGGTTTAGATTGGAGCTGAGGAAGAAGTTCTTCAGTAGGAAGGTGGTGAGTCTCTGGCACAGGCTGCCCAGGGAGGTTGTGGCTGCCTCCTTCCTGGGGATGTTCAAGGCCAGGCCGGATGAGGCTTTGAGCAGCTGAGTCTGGTTGAGAGGTGTCCCTGCCCACATCAGGAAGGTTGGAGTAGATGACCTCTGAGGTCTCATCCAACCTAACCCATTCTGTGACTTTGGAAACTGCATTAACTCTTGTTGCATGACTGAGAAGATGACAGTAAGCTTGAGCAGATGGGGAAGAGAAGAGGGAAGACTCCTCCATGTGAATTGGTTTGTGAAGGCTGAGAATTAGCTGGCTTTGTGATGCCAGTGCTGTCAGGTTGCACATGGTTTTCCCTTTAGTCTTTTCAGGAGNTGAGTCTCTGGCACAGGCTGCCCAGGGAGGTTGTGGCTGCCTCCTTCCTGGGGATGTTCAAGGCCAGGCCGGATGAGGCTTTGAGCAGCTGAGTCTGGTTGAGAGGTGTCCCTGCCCACATCAGGAAGGTTGGAGTAGATGACCTCTGAGGTCTCATCCAACCTAACCCATTCTGTGACTTTGGAAACTGCATTAACTCTTGTTGCATGACTGAGAAGATGACAGTAAGCTTGAGCAGATGGGGAAGAGAAGAGGGAAGACTCCTCCATGTGAATTGGTTTGTGAAGGCTGAGAATTAGCTGGCTTTGTGATGCCAGTGCTGTCAGGTTGCACATGGTTTTCCCTTTAGTCTTTTCAGGAGGCTTTGCTTGAGGAAGGCTCTTGTGCATGTTGTGGAAAAGCAACAGCCGAAAAATGTTTAGGAAAATAATGGTTTGTGGGATTACAAGCACTAAAAACAAAGTAATGGAAAAATAGTTTTCCAATTAAAATGAGTTTTTCAAATGCCTTCCTAAAACTTCCACAGTGCTTTCTCAGAGGTTGTGTTTGTTCAACTCTAGAAATTCTATAAGCAGAATTTCCCAAGCTCCTTTCATGTTGGGCAGTGGACAATCCCCTGGTCCTTATCCTTCTGCTTCACTTGAGGATCTGGAGTAGAGCTGGGACAATAACTTCATGTGATCTATTAACATTAGACTTAGCTCTAACTATTAGACCTATCTGTCTATCTGTCAGACTTAGACCTGTCTGTCTATCAAACTTAGACCTGTCTATCTATCTGTCAGACTTAGACCTGTCTGTCTGTCTGTCAGACTTAGACCTGTCTGTCTATCTGTCAGACTTAGACCTGTCTGTCTATCTGTCAGACTTAGACCTGTCTGTCTGTCAGACTTAGACCTGTCTGTCTGTCAGACTTAGACCTGTCTGTCTGTCAGACTTAGACCTGTCTATCTGTCAGACTTAGACCTGTCTGTCTATCTGTCAGACTTAGACCTGTCTGTCTGTCAGACTTAGACCTGTCTGTCTGTCAGACTTAGACCTGTCTGTCTGTCAGTCTTAGACCTGTCTATCTATCTATCAGTCTTAGACCTGTCTATCTATCTATCAGTCTTAGACCTGTCTATCTAATCTATTAAAATTACACTTAACATTTTTAAAAACCAAATAATTTTAGGTCCTGAGCTCTGATGAGAAATCAGGTTTGGCTTCTGCATATGGTCATCATAAAGCAGTTTAGAAATGGTGCCTGGTGGCTCCAACGTCATGAAAAGTAAAGACACAGTTTGCAGTGAAGTCTAATGTCCATCTCTTCTTGTGTTGATCCCAGAAGTCAGTTATGATTCATTATTTGCTGAATCTTTGTCTTCATGTGGCAGGATGGATAAGGTTCACTGCTGGGTTTGTCTGACAACTTGACTTGTCTAAACCTGTGACTGACAAATCATAGCTGGCTGACCCCAGCAACAGAGTTCACTGGGAAATAGCCTTCCTCTTGGATCCACTCATTTCATTAGTTAGTTCTTATTCAGTTTAATGCATCCTACCTTCACTAGGTGAATTAGTTTTTAATTAATGCCTGTGTTATCTGAAGCTGCAGTCTAGCAGATAGATGTGACATTGCTGAGTACCTTCAGAGGGAATGAAGCTTGGGAAAGATTTGTGCTTTCATTTCTGCACTGCTCCCCGTAGTGCAGTAACATAGGATTATATCAGAGAGGTCACTTTTCTGGGGGACAACTTGCAATACTTTCAGCCATTATTTGGAAGATGGATGTATGTTTATAGCACTCTGGGATGACATCAGGTTGGGAGGGGTTGCAGGCACTTGGGACAACAGGGTCAGGGTTCAGAGTGACCGCAAGAAATTGGAGAATGTGTTCAGATAAGAGATAAAAGCAGTCACAGAGTGCTTCACTTGCAAAGAAGAAATCAAAATGCAGTCAGGTTTAAGCTGGAGAGGGATGAGGCAGAGGATTTTTAGTGGACCTCAAATGAATCATCAGTGAGAGGCTATTGCAAAAGAGACAAATCCTGTTTAGAGTTTTATTGTAGGAGTGTCCTCTGGAAGGTGCAGGAGGTGACTTACTTGTGCGTGGCACTGCTGAGGCATCGTTGGTGTCATTGAACCCTCTTTTGGGTGCCCCTGGTCAGAGGAGGACACAGGCACACTGGAAAGTGTCCAGAAGGAAGCAGCAAGAAGAGATTAAGAAATGTGAGAGGAGGCTGAAAGAATTAAATTTATTCAGTGCAACAAAAAGCAAACACTTATGCAATCCAGCAACCTGCCAACATCTAATAGTGCTTATTAAAGCTCCAGATTTCTATGGCAGTTTAATTTACTGATTTGCTCATTTGCCAGGATGATGTAGGCTGGATGTTGAGAAAACATCCTGTTATCATCTTGAAACTGTTGCAAGACCACCTAGGGAAGCTAGGAAATCTTCCCTGGAAGATGTTACCGATAAGATAAATGATGCTCTGTCAGGACAGAGCCCCCGGGTATGTTGTTACCCACTGCTTTTGGTTTGTTGCCTCCCCTAGATGTGTGGTTTGCTGACCAGGGAGAAGGGGAGGGAGCAGCTTGGGTGAAGTCTGGCAGGGTTTGTTAAAGAAGGGGACAGGGATGGCAGGACTGTAGGAGATGGAGGTGGGAAGAGGAGATGAGCTGGGCTGGCCTGGGGGAGAGAGACCCACACGGCATTGAGGTGGGTGTTGGGATGGACAGTAAGTGTGAAAGAGCCTGAGATTTCTCCTTGCCACCCAGCTCTTCCATGTTTCTGTTCCCTAGAGTCAGCAAATAAATGGAGAAGATTATGGCCAAGGTGTGCAGTGTCACTCCCCTCTAGTGGCTAGTCCTCAGGAGGAGAGGCTGCCACTGGTTGTTGGTCAAGTAGCAGAAAGATATTTGATGCCTCAGAAGGGTCGAACTTTGTTGGTGACCCAAGCAAGGAGTTCTCCAGGCTCCAATTTATTTCTTTGGGAAGAAATTCCTCAAGTCACCTCTCACCCTGAGGACCTGCCACAGGTGCAGGTTGTCTGTGTGATATGAAGTCTATTTTGTCCCTCTGTGTGTGTCAGCTTATGCAGATATTATGGGATGAAATTACTTTCCATAGGGCCTACAGAACAGTGTGGAAAGCTTCCCAACAGCAGGAACAGTTGCAGAGTGAGTGGCTGAAGTATTAAAAACATACCAGAGCGGGGTCCAGTGGTGGAAAGTGCATCCTTAACCACGGGCTGTGTCCTAACCCTGCCTCTTGACAATCCCTTGTGTAAGCCTCTGATTGTGAGTGTTGTCCTGTAACCAGCATAAACACGGAAAAACCCAGCCAAAAGCAGCCTGCCCGTAGCCTGCTGTTAATGCTAAAGGGTGACACACGCATGCCCACTGGGTCAGGCCTTCAGACTAGTCATCTGTGAGCCTTTTCTCACACCCACTGGCATCCTGTGTCTGCCCCAAACACTCAAAGCAGAGGATGGAGGAGGAAGTTGTGTCAGGCAGTCAGCCCCAGAGCAAATTCATGGCTGTGCAGAACACGTCACTCTGGGTAAGCTGTCAAGTCCGTGGTCCATGCTGCAGGGAGTTAGAATAGAAGGAGGAATTCAAACCAGACTGAAGTTGTTGCTTGGCTTTTACTATTATTTGTGCTTTGAAATCTGCAGCAGGAAGGCAGTTACACAACTGCTGTGGCAGAGCTGTTGTGTCCTGCACTGGGTTTCTCCAAGCACTGCAGCTGCAATACCTTTTGCTCCTGCACGCTGCTAATCCTCAGCTCGAGACAGTGGTTTGCAAAGCTCAGTCACAGGATCCATGGATGTTAGGAGACAAGCAGGAACCTGGACACACAGCCAAATCCCCGACAGCACAAAGATGCTGCTCCCAGCTTTGGCTCAGTGTCAGCCTGTGGCGGGAAGGGGCAGATGAAGGCTCCTGTGCCGCCGCTGCAGCTCGCTTGGCCACGGCGCTTGTGCTTGCCCTTGCTGGTCTCTAGAGGTGTTCAGTTACTTCTGCCATACACCTTTCCCTTCAGCCACTGCAGACAATGCTTTTTAGAGGCAAAGATTCACACATTCACAAAATGTCAGAGGCTGGAAGGGACCTCCAAAGTTCATCCAGTCCAACCCCTCCTGCCAGAGCAGGATCACCTAGAGCAGATCACACAGGAACATATCCAGGTGGGTTTTGAATATCTCCAGAGAGGGAGACTCACAACCCCCCTGGGTAGCCTGTTTCAGGGTTCTGTCACCCTCACAGGGAAAGAATTCCTCCTCATGTTTACATGAAACTTCCTATGCCTCAGCTTCCACCCAGTGCCCAGTCCTGTCACTGGGCATCACCCAGCAGAGCCTGGCTCCAGCCTTCTGGCACTCATTCTTACATCTTCATAAACACTGATGAGGTCACCTCTCAGTCTCTTCTTCTCCCAGCAGCACAACCCCAGCTCCCTCAGGCTCTCCTCCTAACAGAGATGTTCCATTCCCTTCATCATCTTTGTGGCTCTGTGCTGGACTCTCTCCAGCAGTTCTATATCACTCTTGATCTGGGGGGCTCAGAACTGGACACAGCACTCCAGATGTGGCCTCAACAGGACAGAGTAGAGGGGCAGGAGAACCTCTCTTGACCTACTAACCACAACCCTTCTAATCCACCTCAGGATGGCATTGCCCCTGCTGCCCACCAGAGCACATTGCTGGCTCATGCTCACCCTCCCATCCACCAGGACCCCAAAATTCTTTTCCCCTTCTCTACCTTCCAACAACTCAGTCCCCAACCTATCCTGATCCCTGGGGTTGTTCTTTGCCAGGTGCCAGACTCTGCACTTGTCCTTGTTGAATTCCATTAAATTTCTTCCTGCCCAAAGATTGCTGCCTGTAGCCCTGGTAGTCTGTTTTTCCATCATTCCTTAATTTCCTTTGGTAAAAGATCTGTCTCTCCCATCCTGCCTCTCTCAGCTGCAAAGGAAGTTTATCCCTCAACTTTTTCACACTCACTGTTGAAAGCATCAAGAGCTAGATGAAGTTTTATTTACCATCTGCACATGCTGTTGCCTCAAAGGCAGAGCTGTGTATATATTCCTGCCATGGCCTGGAAATGGATGCAGATCAAAGCCAACTGTTTAATGATTACAAATCTTCTGCAATGCTTGCTTTTGGCTTGCTTCAGATAAAGGGGGTCAGTCATACAAACCATTTTACAGCAGTGTAAAAAAAAAAAGGGAGATTTCTGAGGCCCTCTTCAGGATCATACTTCCATGATTTCACCAGCTGGTAAAACACAAAGCTAAAGGATTTCCACTACAGAAAATCCTAATTTGGGAGTTCTCTTCCAGTGGTTTTTGTTTGTTTTGTTTTTTTTTTAATGTAGCCCTGAAAATATGGGTCCTTAAAATAATGAATGTATGAGACTTACTGTAGCAAAGGAATCCTGGTGTTGGATTCCTTGGATTGTACCTTCAGAAGGAAAATGCTGGGTTTAAATGGTTCAATCTCCTCTATCACGTGGATTCTTGTGTTTGAAATCCCTTAAAGTTTTGTGGTGTAGCTGTTGTGTGGTAGACATGGTTACTGCACACTGAATTCCTGCTCTAAATATAGGGGAAATTAAGATGATAACATGGGAGACCAATGGAGACTGCAGTATGACAAAGGACTACTTTGGTGTATCACAGCACTGGGGTTCATCCCTCTGATGGAACCCATCCCTTCTGATGTTTGGAAGCCAAAGTTGGCACCCTGCAGTGTAGAGAAGTCAACATTTCTGTTCTTCTGTGGAGAGAGAGTTTGGTAGCTTAACTGCCCTGCAGGAAAACCTCCTGGCTGCAGAGCAATAGGTTTATTGTATTGCCATACATCTGCTCTGGAGCTTTGTGAGGAGACCTGGGCTGGTGCTTCACTTCTCTTGCTATCCTACACTAACTGCTCTCCTACCTGGCAGGTTCTCTTCAGTATAGTTTTTCAGGACTTAAAAAGGCTTTTGGGGAGCTTGTGCCAAAACCAGAAAGTCTCCTGAAAGGAGAACTACAGTAAGATTTATGGAGGAAGAAAGCCCCTGGGTACCACTGGGTCATGGCTTCAGCAGTGGTAGCCACTGGTGAGCACCATGATTCCTGCTTCACTGTGGCAGCCCAAGGGAAGCTGTGTTGCAAATGGGACGGGTTTGAAAGAGAGGTGGGACCTGGGCAAAGCTTCCACTTTGAGTTTAGATCAGTGTCTGCCACCTGGGACAATAATCCTACACATAGGAGACATCTTTGAGTAAGTTATTGGAGAAGGGCTGAGCTCTCCATTGCTTCCAGCATTTCCATCTGGATGTCCTGTGAGTGATACACTGCAGCTCTGACCACACTACCAAACCAGGGCCAGGACTGCAGTGGGGTTTTGTTGCCTGACCTGTGCTGCACTGACAGTTTGCATGGCCTCGGTGTTTGCAGGATTTAAGATGTCTTCTTAATCTCCCTGTCTTGATGATCTGCATTAGAAGGAGAAACCTGGCAGTGCAGTCAGAGTCTTCAGCTAGGGGTAACTGTCTGAGAGACAAGCAGCACTCCTGGCTGCTGATGAGTAATAACAAGCTCTGGAGTATCCAGACATAGCCTTTCTGACTTCATCTTTCAGCAAAAGATGAGAAGAATGGTATGAGTAAGAAGGAAAAAGTAAAGGACAAAGGAGAGTGAGCTGTATGCAGAGGTAGAGTGCAAACACATCGCTGAAGTGTTCCAGTCAAGCAGCACGAATCATTATGAAAATGCATTTGGCACCTTACCCAGTACTGTTAAAACTCTTTCCGTGGAAACATGGACTCAAAATGCCTTCAACTTCATGTTGCTTGCACAGATTCCCCTTTCTGTTGTCATTCTCAGCCTGTCTTCCCCCTGTCCTCCCTTTGTAGGTGGTTTGTCTTCTCTTACACCGTTTTCACATCAAGGTAGAAATCTCCGATTGTCTTCCTCCACTCCCTTCGTTGTTGTTACTGCTCAGTGTCAGGTTCACATCCTGGTGTGACCCAGAGTGACTCAAATGTGTTGCAGAATGTTTCTTGGGATCAACCTGTTGTTAAAACATGAGATGAGATAAAAGCCCACAAGATAACTCGATGTTTGTGTTTCCATGCAGCATCCTTGCTCATGGTGAGCAGATTGACTGCTCTGTAGCTTTGTCAAGGACATCTTTCCTGCTGCTTGCTCCACGCTGGGCAGAGCAGTGCAATCACAGAATGGTTTGGGTTGGAAAGGACCTCCAAAGGTCAGCTAGTCCAACCCCCCTGCAGTGAACAGGGACACTGCTTGCTAGATCAGGTTGCTCAGAGCCTTGTCAAGCTAGACCTTGCATATCTCCAGGGATAGGAACTCAGCTACATCTCTGGGCAACCTGTTGCAGTGTTCCACCACCCTCATGGTGTAAAACTTGTTTCTAACATCAGTTCTAAAGCTCCTCTCATTTCAAACCATTGCTACTCATACTATCACTAAAGACCTTTGCTAACAGAGTCCCTCTACAACCTTCTTGTAGTAGCCTTCTCTTCTGCAGGCTGAACAGTCACAGCTTCCTCAGCCTGTCCTTGTAGAAGAGGTGTTCCAGCCCCCTGATGGTTTCCGTGGCCCTCCTCAGGACCATACAGTAGTATGGGGCAGTTTGGTAATAGAGAGGGCTTTAAATCTGGGGCTGTGAAAGCAGAGCAGTTAGTATTACAGTGGGTGATGAAAATATCTTAGTCTATACAAAAGACTGAGTGATTTGATGTCCAAGCATATGATAAATAAAAGCACTTGGCTGGTATGGAAAGGAGGGGGTTTGGCAGAGCAGAGACAGCTGCAGGGCAGAGTTACAAACCCCCAGGACAGAGCAGTGCATTGGTGTTGTGTTTGGCTGTGGTCAACCCTAACTGTCCTTGCTGTCACAGTAGCAAATTCATCAAAACTTTCCAGGAAGGAGAGCTTTGAATTTGAGTAGAATACTTGGATAAGTCATCAGTCACACAGAGGAGGAGGAGGAGGTGATGTCTCCAGAAATGCAAAAAGCAGGGACTGCAGTGACTCTTTCAGGGAACCTGAGAGCAGATAGGCATAAGGGATTAAGAGTTTCTTCTTACTGCTACTTACCTCCTTCCATCACCAGTTGGTTGTTGGTTTTTTTTTTACTTCTGTGGTCTGTGTGTTGGACTTCTGCTTTGGAATACCCCCAACATGGAGGCTGTGACAAGAATGTGACAGTTTTGCAATGGTTTAATAAAATGCACTTGATCAGCTGTGTAAGAGTTAGCAGATGGAAGCAAATTCTAAACCAGACTTTCTTTCACACAGCTAGCGAAGTTCTTCTGCTTCCACCTCCTTTCTGCTTTACTTCTGCCTTACATGTATGCCTAAAATAAGTGTCTGTCTGATGCAGCTAACTTGCTGATTTTCCCTTAAGCAGTGGTGAAATTGGCTGCTCCCTCCCTTCTTTCTTACTGTGTTTATCGTCTGAGTGCCAGCGATGTACTCAGGGAAAATGAAGGCGGTAGCTGTGCCCAAGAGACTAATCCAAAAGATAGAGCCAATGTTTCTGAGCTATCTCGTTTGGTTTCTCTTCAGCTTGTGTGGTTTGAAGCAGAGGATTTGTTGCTAGCTCGTGTTTAACCCGAGTTAGGCTGCTCTCCTTGCAATTCTGCAGAAGGACTGATGCTTGGCTTATGATTTTCTCAGCCAGAAAGAAGAACAAAGCAAAGCACACACACACACACACACACACACACAAAGAGCACACATCCAAAACAAACCCAAACAAACCAAAACCGAAACCCAAAAAACAAACACCAAACCCAACTCCAAAATGCACAATTCACATTACACGTTGCTGCTCCCTAAAGACTTTGCCTTGCTGTTTGCCCTGCTAACATCACACAACACTTCTGTGCCTCCCTGTCCTGAAGCATTTCCTTCTGCTCCACTGCAGACACCCAGCGCTGTGGTTGCAGGTACCACAGTGCTGGGTCTGCCCATCTTTTACCAGCTGGCTGTGCTCTCCCTTCTGATAGGTTGTCCCTCCAGCTGGTGAGATAAGGCAGGAACGTGAAACCTCACCCTCACTAACTCATTAGCCAGAGCCTTGGTACTGAGTCTGCTTAGCATCAAGTGACTTGTTTTTCTGCTGTCTGAGACTGTACTGCCAGCCATAAATCACAAGGAGATCGTAATCCTGACTTGCTTGACACTGAACTTTTGCTTAGTTTCTTAACACAGCTGGACTCATTGAATGCCTGAAAGTGATAGAGAGGGACATTACTTCCAAAACAGACATTTTCAAAGGCTGGAGGTGCAGTTGTCTGAAACACTGATTTCAGCCTGAGCTTCTCCTGGGAATGTGGAGGTCTCTTCCACCTCTCCAAAATACTGCACTGCAAATCAGAGTGATTCTTAGCAAAGGCATGGGCAGGGGACGACCTGTTAGAGATGAAATAAGTGTTTTGTGCTGTTTTGTTCCACTATTTTTGTTTTTAACTCACTGACTATAACATGTTGAAGAATTGCATACTTGCCCTTTGCCCAGGAGGAGATGAGTAAGTCTAAGCTTCAAATGCCTGCATGTAAGGGGCAAAACCACCGCTGGTAACTTCTTGGAGCATTTTAAAAGAGAGAGAGAGAGAGATTTGCTTACACCGTTTCCAAGTGTTGCTACCTGCTGATGCCCTAAGGGAGGCATTGGCTGTAAAGATTGGGGTCTTGTGTGAAAAAGGGAAGGGGAGCCAGAGAATCCTTTGCTTCCTGAAATGGGTCTTAGAGCATTTTGCAAATTCTGGTTTTAATTGCATTTTGAGGAGCTCTGGAGAGAAGCCTCTAAAAGCTTTTTTTTATTCATAGCTGCATGTTTGGGGAAGAGAGTTTGATTTTTACTTGTCAAGACTTGTTTATTACTTTTCTGCCTTTGAGGAAGCTGAAGCTTACTTCATATGTTTTAAATGATGCGAAGGCACCCAGAAGAGTATAGACAGATCCTCTGCCTTTGTTTTAAATCTGACTATATAGACTAAATAAATAACTTCTTTCTGGGCTTAAAATCCTTACAGTGCACCAGACAACAAAAATTTGTGTCTTGGAGTAGCTCCTAAAATTCTTTAAGGCTGGAATATCTCCTCTGCTTGCAAACCTAGGGCTCTCCCTCCTTTAGATAAATGATTTCTGTTTAAACTGGCTTTACTTCTCACTCTCTTTTTGGGCAAGGGTGGTCACAATTCACTCAATACTGATGGTGACACCAGGATTGCATGGCAAGGAGGTAAGATTAAGCACGTCCTCTGTTTGGAAAAACATATTCTTGAAGTATTGGCTTCCTCTGGTTCTCAACAGTTTGAATGTACACTGAAAAAAACAAATATATAGATATATATAGATATATGTATTTTCAGAGCACTTTAAAAGCTTCTTGTTTTCTTCACTTTCAAGAAAACAATTTATATAGAAACTGAGTGTTTCAAGCAGAATCTGAATTAGATCTTGAAAAATAAGATATTTTGGTTGAATTTTCATTCTTTTTTTTCCCCTCCTAAAGTAAGCATTAGTCTCCCCAGAAGAGTACATTGTGTTTTTATGCATGTGTTAT
Organism: Eubucco bourcierii; assembly: GCA_013396675.1. Taxonomy (NCBI): domain Eukaryota; kingdom Metazoa; phylum Chordata; class Aves; order Piciformes; family Ramphastidae; genus Eubucco; species Eubucco bourcierii. The sequence goes on from VWZE01016974.1 coordinate 128,216, forward strand.
TGAGAGCAGTGAATGTTCCCATCCGCTAAGTACAGCTGTCAGAGCATGGAGAACCTTTTGGCAGGTTGGCTTTTAAAATATATTGTGTGTTATCTTTTCTGGAGGATGCTGGCAGATGTCTGGATCCCAGCAATGAAATAGCAAGAGGGGAGTTGAGACAAATGTGGGGTTTCTTGTGGAGCAGTGTTGGAGCTGGGAAGGGGAACTGCAGAGGTCTGGGTAGTGCAGAGTGTGCTGCGGGCAACGGCTTCAGCTCCCTTGTGCAGGGCAGAGGCTGCTGCAACAGGGCATATTCTAAGGCAGTAATTAGGTGAATAACTAAGTGCCCATTTATGAGCTGGATCCCAGCACTGAGGGAGCACGAGGGGAGCTGAGACAAATGTGGGGTTTCTTGTGGAGCAGTGTTGGAACTGGGAAGGGGAGCTGCAGAGCTCTGGGTAGTGCAGAGTGTGCTGCGGGCAATGGCTTCAGCTCCCTTGTGCAGTGCAGAGACTACTGCAACAGGGCATATTCTGAGGCAGTAATTAGGTGAATAACTAAGTGCCCATTTATGAGCTGGATCCCAGCACTGAGGGAGCACGAGGGGAGCTGAGACAAATGTGGGGTTTCTTGTGGAGCAGTGTTGGAGCTGGGAAGGGGAGCCACAGAGCTCTGGGTGTTCTGCAGGCAACGGCTTCAGCTCCCTTGTGCAGTGCAGAGACTACTGCAACAGGGCATATTCTAAGGCAATATTATAAGGTGAATAAATGAGATAAGTGCCCATTTAGGAGCTTTATTTCAATTAGTTCTTGTCTGAGGCCGGTGAGTAAGACCAGACATGGGGGACTTCTCCCCCCCTCCCCCTCCAAAATCCCAGGACAGGGCAGGAAACAGGGCACTGACTGCAGCCGTTCAAGTCAGGCTGTAAGTCCGGAAAGGAGCCCAACTAATATTTTCTTCCAGTCATACCGATTGACCTAGCCAAAAAAAAAAAACCTACAACCCAACATAAAGTAACAACAGCTGTTGAAAAAAAGTCTAAATCATCTGCCTGTACCAACAGATGTTTCCATAAGCCATGGATTTTTAGGTTGCCCCAGCTTAAATACAGTATGGGGATGGAAAGGGTCAGAAGGGTAAAATACATCTAGGAGAGATTTCTCTGCTTAGGAGAATTTTATAAGCTGTCAGTGAAGCTGTAAACAAAGTTGCACCAAAATATATAGTGGCTTTTAGTTTAAATTGTGTCTGGGGTTTTTTGGGGTTGTTTTTTTTTTTTTTTAGGTTGTTACTAGCTGCTTGGGTTAACAAAGAAAATATTTTCCTTGCAATGGCTTTCAGATCTTCTGCTGAGTATTTTTTTTTCTTCTTCTTATGCGTCTGCATTAAATAAACCCATTTAACAAAACCTGATCCTCTTATAAACATGGAATAATGACAGTATCCCACATATGGCTTTCATTAATTTTTGCATGTTTTGAAGTTGCCTTTTTTTTTTTTCTTTTTTCTTTTTTTTCTTTCCCCCTCTGAAAGGCTGACTTCAGAAACAGCAGAGATTAATGATATATAATAGCCAAAATGGCTAGCTGAACAGTCAGCAGTTCTAACTCGGGTTGGAAGGGCTTTCTAACTGACCCATTTAACCATTGCATAACAAAAAGGATATATTTATTTTGTATATTTGTTTTGCTTATGCTGTGTATTCTGCAACTCTCCTATGAGGCTACAGGAGTTGGGGCTCTGCAGCCTGGAGAAGAGAAGGCTTCCAGGAGACCTTGGAGTGGCCTTCCAGGATATGAAGGAGGCTACAGGAAGGCTGGGGAGTGACTATTGACAAGGGCTTGGAATGGCAGGATGAGGAGAAATGGGTTTAAACTGGCAGAGGGGAGATTGAAACTGGATGGAGCCTTCCAATATCTGAAGGGGTCCACAGGAAGGCTGGGGAGGGACTGTTTGCAAGGTCTTGCAATGACAGGATGAGGGGCAATGGGTTTGAACTGGCAGAGGAAAGATTTAGACTGGATGTTAGGAGGAAGTTGTTTGCAGTGAGGGTGGTGAGACACTGGCACAGTTTGCCCAGGCAGGTTGTGGCTGCTCCCTCCCTGGAGATGTCCAAGACCAGGTTGGATGAGGCCTTGAGTGAGCTGTACTAGTGGGAGGTGTCCCTGCCTATGACAGGGGGTTGGAACTAGATGATCTTAGGGGTCCCTTCCAACTTTATCATTCTGTGATTCTATGTTGCAGTGAGGGTGGTGAGACGCTGGCATAGGTTTCCCAGGGAGATTGTGGAGCACAGAAGCACAGAATGTGATCTTTGATCACATTCTGTGCTTCTGTGTTCCACAACCTCCCTAGAGGTGTTCAGGACTAGGCTGGATGAGGCCTTGAGTGACCTGTGCTAGTGGGAGGTGTCCCTGCCTGTGACGGGGGGTTGGAACTGGATGATCTTTGAGGTCCCTTCCAATCTAAACCATTCTATGATTCTGTCCCTCCCAGTTGCCGTTATTGGGTAGCTTCGATTCAGCTGGCTAATTATCTGCAAGCTTTCTTGCTTCTGAGTCTTGTAAATGTTTTGGATTTTAGCCTTGAGAGAGAGAGAGAGAGCTGCAGAACATTTTCCCCTTTCTTCCTAAGAAAACAAAACCAACCCTTTCCTTGTCGTCACCGGCAAGAAATTTCGGATGCTTCATTTTCCTTATCTGCAGCACGGCGACCTTTGTAGCTCTTGGGATAGCCCAGCTTGGAAGGATAACTCAGGGGTATTGCAGGGCTCTCAGATATAATAAATCATAGAATCATAGAATCATAGAATGGTAAGGTTGGAAGGGACCTCAAGGATCATCTAGTTCCAACCCCCTGCCATAGGCAGGGACACCTCCCACTAGTACAGGTTACTCAAGGCCTCATCCAACCTGGCCTTGAACACATCCAGGGAGGGAGCAGCCACAACCTCCCTGGGCAACCTGTTCCAGTGCCTCACCACCCTTACTGTAAAGAACTTTCTCCTAACATCTAGTCTAAATCTCCCCTCTGCCAGTTTAAGCCCATTGCCCCTTGTCCTGTCATTGCAGGACCTTGTAAATAATCCTTCCCCAGCCTTCCTGTAGGCCCCCTTCAGATACTGGAAGGCTACTATCAGGTCCCCTCGAAGCCTTCTCTTCTCCAGGCTGAAGAGCCCCAACTCCCTCAGCCTGTCCTCATAGGAGAGCTGCTCCAGCCCTCTGATCATCTTTGTGGCCCTCCTCTGGACCCGCTCCAACACTTCCATGTCCTTCCTGTGCTGAGGGTTCCAGAACTGCACACAGTACTCCAGGTGGGGTCTGACGAGAGCAGAGTAAAGGGGCAGAATCACCTCCCTTGCCCTGCTGGCCACGCTTCTCTTGATGCAGCCTAGGACTCGGTTGGCTGTCTGGGCTGCATGTGCACACTGCAGGCTCATGTTGAGCTTTTCATCAACCCAGACTCCAAGGTCCTTTTCCTCAGGGCTGCTCTCCAGCCATTCACCACCCAGCCTGTATTTGTGCTTGGGATTGTGCCTACCCAGGTGCAGGACCTTACACTTGGCCTTATTGAATTTCATCAGGTTGGCCTGGGCCCAACTCTCCAGCCTGTCCAGGTCCCTCTGGATGGCATCCCTGCCCTCTAGCAAGTCGACTGTGCCACACAGCTTGGTGTCATCTGCAAACTTGCTGAGGGTGCACTCCATTCCTCTGTCCATGTCACTGACAAAGATGTTAAACAGCACTGGTCCCAGCACTGACCCCTGAGGGACACCACTTGTTGGATCAGGAAAGTTTTTGCCCCCAGTTATCACTGTCCATTGGCTTCAGTTCGTTTATTTATCTCTTGGCAGAAGCTGTTAAATGAATGGAAGTGCAGCAGCTGTGGTGGATGGGGAATGAGAGAGGGGAGCACAAAACTCCTGTGACTGAAGATTGAACCAACATTCCCATTGTTTGCAGGGAACTTTTAATTGGGGTGGAGAGGAATCATAGAACCACAAAATGGTTTGGGTTGGAAGGGACCTCAAAGCTCAGCCAGTTCCAACCCCTTGCCATAGGCAGGGACACCTCCCATTGGAACAGGTTGCTCAAGGCCTCATCCAACCTCATCCTGAACACCTCCAGGGAGGTTGTGGAGCACAGAATCACAGAATGTGATCACCTTCTGTGATTGTGTGCTCCACAACCTCCCTGGGCAACCTGTGCCAGTGTCTCACCACCTTCACTGCAAACAACTTCTTCCTAACATCCAGTTTCAATCTCCCCTCTGCCAGTTCAAACCCATTGCCCCTTGTCCTGTCATTACAAGCCCTTGTCAGTAGTCCCTCTCCAGCCTTCCTGGATTTGCATCTATTGTTCCATTTAGGAATTCTCTCTGCAACAAGTGTTTCTGTAAAGCGGTCTTTGAAAAGCTGGTAGAGGAGTTGCAGCATCTCTTTTATAACCTTGGAAATCAATATTTGATTCTTTTTCTGGAGCAAGGTTAACAGTTGTGAGAATTCCTCACTAATGCAATGCTTCCACTCATCTAGCTGTAATTATGCATGGGGTTTATGTCCTGAAATTCCTTTAGGAATGTTCTCCACAGTCAGACTAAAGAGGAGAATGCAGTTAGCATGTATTGATACAACAGTCCTTTATGATGGCTTGGTGACCTCCATGGATCCTTACACAGGACAGAGGGGTAAGAATGGGGTAAAAATTGTTAAAACAGGTTTTCTTGCAGGGTCAACATTCTTTGCTGGGCTCTTGAGCTGCAAAGACATTTGTTTGATATTCTTTACAGAGGACTACCAGGGAAACGGATAAAACAGTGAGCAAATGAATGCTCATGTGGGCCTCCAGCAGACCTCCCAGGCAGGAGCTGGAATTCCAATGCCTCCTCTCAAAGTTTGCTTTGGATTTTATTTCAAGTTTCCAAATGCATGTAGAGAGGGCATGAAAATGTTGGTTGGATGTGAGCGTAGGCAGGAGGGTGAGCTGGAGTGTCTGTTACTGATGGGGAGAGGGGAGCCTCTCGGTTACCAGTTGGGTTTGAGATCCTCCTCTCCACAAAGCAAAGAACAGCAACAGAAATATTGGAAGGGGAAAACAAAGACCACAGTGCCTTCAGTCCCCTACCTTCATTGGCAACCAAACCAGAAATCAACCTGGAAATCGATTTAGACTGGATGTCAGGAGGAAGTTCTTTACAGTGAGGGTGGTGAGACACTGGCACAGGTTGCCCAGGGAGGTTGTGGAGCACAGAATCACCCAATGTGATCTTTGATCACATTGGGTGATTCTGTGCTGCACAACCTCCCTGGAGGTGTTCAAGGCCAGGTTGGATGAGGCCTTGAGTGACCTGTACTAGTGGGAGGTGTCCCTGCCTATGACAGGGGGTTGGAACTAGATGGTCCTTTGAGGTCCCTTCCAACCTTACCATTCTATGATTCTGTGGTTCTAAATATGATGGGTGCATTTCTATGGTGCTTTGCTTCCCCATCACTTCCCCTCCCAGATTTTTCAAGTCACCAGATGAAAGAGTAGATAACTTTGTCCCTTTTGGTGGAGTGCCTGGCCAGGACAACGCACTGGATCGTGTGGACTTCCCAAGGGTTGAGTCTAGGAACTCAACTTAAAAGGGGAGGGGATAGGAAAGGGAGAAAAAAAAAAAAAAAAAAAAGGGAAACTGAATCATTTTCTGCTATGATTTATTAATTTGAGTGACCCTTTTCTGTTTTATCAGTTAGATTACAGTACCTTAATCTGGAGGCATGAAAGAATGGTAAAAGTTGAATAATTTCCTCAGTTCAAGATGTGTCACTTTCATATTGTCTATTCATTTTACTCACTGATACCACACATCACTCCTGTTGGGCTTTCTCCACCAATTCTGCTGTTGGAGTGGGTCCAGAGCGGGGACACCAAGATACTGAGAGCTCTACTGTGAGGACAGACAGAGAGAGTTGGGGCTCTGCAGCCTGGAGAAGAGAAGGCTTCCAGGAGACCTTGGAGTAGCCTTCCAGGATCTGAAGGGGACTGCAGGAGGGCTGGGGAGGGACTATTGACAGGGTCTTGGAATGCCAGGACAAGGGGCAATGGGTTTGAACTGGCAGAGAGGAGATTGAAAGTGGATGTTAGGAGGAAGTTTGCAGTGAGGGTGGTGAGGCACTGGCACAGATTACCCAGGGAGGTTGTGGAGCACAGAAACATGTTGGGTGCTTCTGTGCTTCACAACCTCCATGGAGGTGTTCAAAGCCAGGTTGGACAAGGCCTTGAGTGACCTGTGCTAGTGGGAGGTGTCCCTGCCTATGGCAGGGGGTTGAAACTAGATGATCCTTGAGGTCCCTTCCAACCTTACCATTCTATGATTCTATCTCCTACTAAATTCCTCCATAGGATGGATTAGTGAACGTTGCTTGTTTGGCTATCAGTGTGGATTGATCAGGTCTTCAAATATGTGGTGCAAACCAATCTCAAGTGGCTTGTAGAATATTTACAGTGATTTGAAAGCTCCTATAAATATAAGTCACTGCTTTAAATAGTTTTGTGTCACTGCTCTACATACCTTTGTGTCACTGTCTCTCCAGATCCCTGAAATTTTACTCCTAGCTTTAGAGTTGAAGGCCTGAACCACTGTAATTGGCAAAGATTATTACTGATTGTGTGCATGTAAAAATTTGCATGTTCATATCAGAAACAGAAGTAAATAGAGAAATAAAATGAAGGGCAATTGGAGTCAAGCTGATGTGAGCAGCTTTAGTGATGGGTGAGTCAAAGAAGAGGACATTGTTTCTGATAACCTCCTTTGGCAGCAGCTTCGGACTGAAACCAAAGCAGCAACTTCAGTCCTCGTCTCTTGGTTGAAAATTGTGGTGTTCTGTATGAAACCCCCCATGATTTTTATGTTTTACCCAAACTGAGGGTCCTTAGAGCCTGTGCCCTGGTGGGAAGTTGCTGAGGGAAGGAGCAGCCAACATCCCAGAGGACACAGAAATATGCAGCACAGGTTGTGTCTGGGAGACAGATTTGCTTCTGCAGGTGCTCCTTGAGAACCTCTGTTGGGGATTATTCCCACTTTATCCACTCCCTGTTTTTGGGATGCTGGAATTCACAAGGCAAAACAACAAGTCCAGTGTCTGACAGCCAGAAGTTTTTCTCTCAGCTCCCATAACAAGCTAAATAAATCAGTGGTGTGGTCCAAGATCCCACGGCACTTCAGCCAGCCAGACATCGCGATCCGCAGTTATTTTTGGTAGAGGCAGAAGGAGATGTTGCAAACTGATGTCGAGTCAGCTGAGGGCTTGCTAATCTTTTGTGTGGGATGTGTTTCTCCTGTAACCATTTGGGAGCAGTGAGATGGGCAGTTGACTTCCTCTGGAAGGCTATTCAGGCACTCTCCATGGCAGACCAAAGCTTTAGCATTTTTCCAAAGGTTGTTCAGACAATCGAAATTCCTGCCAAGTGTACAACGAGTTTCTGAGAAACAGTAGAAAAGGGAAGGTCAGGAAATGGCTGAAGGTCTCTCAAGGTGGTTTTGTATTTTCTCAGAAGAAACCCTGCACATATCCAGACAGCTTTCCAAGCCCTTCTCATGCCTCCTTCGTAGTCCTTCAGCTGTGTGCAAGCTACCCAGGGATGTGCTTGTCCTTGGAAACATTCAAGATCACACTCGATGTGGCCCTGGGCAGCCTGATTTAGTTGGAGGTGTTCCTGCTGACTGCAGGGGAGTTTGACAAGATGACACAGTGGTGAGACACTGGCACAGGTTGCCCAGGGAGGTTGTGGTTGCTCTCTCCCTGGAGGTGTTCAAGGCCAGGTTGGAGGAGGCCTTGAGTGAACTGTGCTAGTGGGAGGTGTCCCTGCCTATGGCAGGGGCCTGGAACTAGCTGATCCTTGAGGTCCCTTCCAACCTCACCGTTCTATAATTCTATGATTCTCCTCTGCCTGTCACTTGGGTCGAGCTGTCCAGCACTTTGAAGTCTGCTGCAGTGTCTACAGCCCTTGGTTCATCCAATGTACACTACCTATTGCTTTTGCCCACGGTTAGTAGGTGCTGGAAGCCCCTTAGCTCTCTCTGCTTCAGCAGCTCTGCCATTTCACCTTGCTCTGTCAAATGATCAAAGATCCCCTGGAGGAGTTCAAGGCCAGGTTGGACGAGGCCTTGAGTGACCTGTACTGGTGGGAGGTGTCCCTGCCTAAGGCAGGGAGTTGGAACTAGATGATCCTTGAGGTCACTTCCAACCTTGCTATTCTGTGATTCTGTGATTAAGCTGAACTGGTGAATATCCAGGGCTAGATTTTTGAAGATTTGTTGCTTGCAGCATTCACCTTGCCCTTTACTGCAGCACAACCTTTTCCACAGAAGGGATCCCTGTGAGACTGTCCATGTCCCTCTCAGTGACTCATCTCCTTCCTGTGCTCTGACTTAGAGGGGAACCCAAAACCAGCCTTTTGGAACCATGCCATGGAGAGGACACTGCTTAGTGGGATGCTGGTGGGTCATGCTACAGCTGGAGGGATGAAGCCCTGGACCAAAGTAGGAGTGGATCAGTCCAAAGCCCCTCTCAGTCCTGCAGTGCTCCTGCAAGAAGGAGATAGTCTACCATCCAGAGCTCTTTACTCTGAGGTCTGTGGTGTGGGTGTTCATGAGTCCAGCGACTGCTTGGTAGTCTTCAAAACCCACAGTCAAGAGTCCACCTCAGTCTGCTCTGGCATGGGTGCTTACCTGCCTCCCAGGGATGTGCACTCCCTTCCAAATTGCACATGCTCCTCTTACAGGCTTTGCAATATTAAAGAGGGGATTTCCTTTGCCATATTTAGTTTTAGCACCCCAAAAAAAAAAAGGGGGTGGGGGGGGGTGGGGGAGTGGTTGGATTGTTTTGTCTATCCTTCCAAGTGCCAGAAACCTCCAGTTTCAAAATCCCTTTCCAAAGAAGCTGATTTCTTGTAAGAAAAGAGCAACTGAAATTGTAATTCTTCTCTCTTACTGTCTGGAGAAATTTATTATCTCCTGTCTTTAGTGCCCAAAAGTTGGGTTTGACTTTGCTTAAAAAACAGGGAGAAGTTTTGCCTTTCATCTGTTGCTCCTTGAGCTCCTGTCAGAGCCGCAGCTGAAGAAGTTAACAGGCCTGAATGTTTCTGCAGATTGCATCATTTTCAGTGTTTCATAACGATATGGCAAAAGTAACTTGAAACAGATAACAATAGTGCAGTCTGTTTCAGAAGGACCATGATCTCCTTGTCATTAAGAGCCTGTTAGCGGGCAGAGGAGGAGGAGTTTTATCTGGATGAGTTACAGATCATATGGTGCCTTTCCCTCCCTCCCACC
>VWZE01016974.1:138899-152442 GCA_013396675.1 Eubucco bourcierii
CCAGGATGCCATTGGCTCTGCTGCCCACCTGGGCACACTGCTGGCCCCTGTTCAGCTCCTCTCTCCCAGCACTCCCAGGTCCCTCTCTGCCTGGCTGCTCTCTGGATGATGCTGTCCCAAGGGGAGAGTGTGTCTGGCACATTATCTTCTAGTTGTTTGTATTCAGTTTCTCCCCCATCTACTCCTCAACAGTAATGTCTGGAAATGAAGATGAGATGGACTCTGGGTGTCTGTAGTTGTCACTGGCCTCCTCCTCATCTTGGTTGTGAGTCAGCCACATAACCACAGAAAAACTCTTGGAACAAAGTATGGATTTGGAAGCTTACATTTTAAAAGAAAATGGGGAGGGGGGGGGGCTTTCTTTGTTGGTTTGTTTTGATTATTTCCTTCTGTGGCTGAAGGTATAGAGGAGTCTAAAAGTACTCCATTGACAACCTTTGGTAGATGAAGACACGATAGCAGAGGAAGGCAGGCCATCATCTTAATTCACAGGGAGGAGATGGATGTGAGCTGAGTCCTGGGACACAGCCTATGCCCAGAGTCACTTGGTCTGGCAGTTTCCCTGGCCAGCTCTTGCCACTTGCCTGCACCATGCACCTGAACTTTCTGTTCTCTCCTGCCCCATGCAGGCACATGCTGGGTTACTTTGTGGCTTTTGACCATACCAAAGTGCTTGTGCACAGCTCGGAAAAATTGGACCTGGCTCTTGAAACTTTCTGCTGTGAAGGCTACACATCTCCAGTGTATCTCCTTCCTGCTTTAGGAGATGCTTTTAATGTCTTCATAGCTGGAGGAAGGGTGAGGTAACATGAGGCACAAAAGACTGTGTGTCATTGCAGCTACAAGTGGGACCTATCTGACATCTCTGCAGAAGAGGTGCTGTGGGAACTGGTAGCAATGCTCACATAGCAGTCTCCTCTGCATTGCCTGAGCCCCACAGTTGAACATCTCCTTCTGGTTGCCAGAGAGCTTCTGCAGTTCAGGGGTGAAGTGCTTTGAGCTGAGCTCCTGGACAGAGCTGTGCAGTTGTTGTTTGGGTAAATCTTGGCAGCAGCTGTGACTAAATTGGTTTGAAAACACAACGAACTGCTCTGCCAATTAAAAACCAATGAGTGCATTGGTAAGGAGACATCAGAGCATCCTTAAAGCACAGCAACTGCTGCTGCAGATTCCTTTACCTGAACTAAATTCACACACTTTGTTTATTGATTCCTGTCCTGCAAATTTAGATTTGAGGAAATCTCTGCCTTTTATGGTAGTGTTTGAAAGGCTGGAATGCTGTCACAGCCATTTCTGATTCCTCATCTAGACAGGCACATGATGGCTGGGATTCATTACTTGTGAAGAAAACTGGTGGCTCCAGAAAGTCCCCAAAGTACTACCACATTTCGTGGGTGTCCTAATACTGAAAGCAGAAGCTCTGCTCGTTGTTGTCGAGAAGAGAGTCGTTGGCTGAGATCTTGAGCTGTGGATTGTAGCTGTAAGGCAGCCCTCATAGAGCAGATCCTCCTCAGTTCAGCCGGTGGTGTGGCGGAGATGAACCTTTGGGTTGTGAGGGAGAGACTGGAGCCTAATGAAAGTAGGGAGAGATGCCTCGCATTAAGTAGGCAAGAGCATACTTGTTTCACCTCCTGGGAGGAGCTCAGCCACTGCAAATCCCCAGCCCACTGCAGTGCATGAGAATGGCATGATGCTCAACAGTGAGCCTTTGAGTGGTGGCTGGCCGTTGTGCCACCAAGATGTGTAGTCTTAGCAGAAGATACTCTTCTTAGCTCACTGTATCTAGAGGGTAATCACATTTTTGTGCAACCTGGTGTCATATCCAGGAGGGACCAAAATAGTACTTTGTGGTTCTGTAAACCCCCCTCATTTCAGCACAGAGGCAGAGAGGGGAGTCAGTTCCTGTGTTGCTCACAGGCAGGCTGCTGTTGCGATGTTTTGGGATGGCCAGAAGGCTGGGTAGCTGTGGAAGGAGTGTGGAGGAGTGTCCACTCACAGCAGATGTGTCCAGACCTCCTTTAGAAGACTCTCTTGCATTCAGGTGTCACAAACTCACTTTTTATCCGTTTTGACAGACTGCAGGGTTTGAGTCCCCTTTGACAGAACTCGAGCTGGTGGTTACAAAGCACCTCATACAAACAGGGGGACAGCTACCCTGTGGGGCTGGATGAAAAGAGCTGCAAGTCCTTAACTAAGCTCCATGAGGGAAGTGAATCCAGCAGCAGGAGGTGGGCAGGTTCACCCAGTGCTGCAGAGGATGGCTTTTGGAGATCTGCAATTAAACACTGGCTTGATAAATGCTTTCTGATGTCTGTGCTTCCTGCCTTGCAGCATGGGATTAACAATTCCTGCATTTCCATCTTTTCCACCCAGAAACCACAAGTTCTGTTCACCACAAACTCACAAAGAACGGAGCTCCCCTTCCCCCCCTTTTTTTTTTCTCTCTCTCTCTCTTTTTTTTTTTTTCTTTTATTTTTTAGCCACCCCCATTGCCTTTTGAATCGGTGAATGAGAGAATGTCTAAAGCGAGAGAAGTATGGAAAGATTTCATCCCTCGAGAGGTCAGGGTGGGGTGGAAAGTGGAGGGGGCTGCGAGGGGGGTAGTTGGAAAACAGGAAACCATGTGGCAGTGTGCATGCAGGGCCCAGCTGATGTGAATGGGCTATTGAGAAGGGAGAAAAACTTGACTGGCCCAGCTTTAGAGAGGCAAAAAGCACTTTAGGTTGAGCTTGGGGCTTTGGGTTTTGTTTTGGTTTGGTTTTTGTAGGAAAAATAAAGAGGGAAATTTGTGTTTTCTGGAGAGCAAGTTGCTGAAATCTTTTGCTCTGTTTGGAACAACAAGAAAACATAAACTACTGATTTCCCTTTTTTATGGCGTGTTTTTGTTCCTCGTGTGCCCTGATTAAATCCTGACTTTCCATTCCTCGTTTGGAGAAGTGCTCAGCCTAAAATCGTCTTTCATTCATCTGGCCTGGGGGAGAGGGAAGAATCTTTCTGGCTTTCTGTAAACACATCCTTCTGCTTCTGGGGCTCTTTTTGGACCCAGCAAACAACCAAGTGCCTGCAGCCAGAGGTGGAAGAGGCTGGTGAAGAAAAGCTGCTGCTTCCCCACCCCGCCTTCTTTCCCCCCCCTCTCTCTGAAGAGATGAATCATGCTCCCACAACTGCACACAATTTTTGAAAGCTGGGAGCACACTGGTGCAGGACTAAAAAGGCAAGCAGTGACGTCCCAGCCCAAATCAGCAGGGGAGTGGCTTCAGTTGATTATTTTTCTTTCCTTTTGCCCTGCACTGTCATTAGAAATTTAAACTTAAGCCAAAAAAAATCCCAAGCCCTGCTGCCTGGTGAAGAGTGGGCTGACTGGGAAGGAGGAAAGCACCTTTGTGAATTGCTTCTCTGAGTGCACGAGGAGGGGGAAGCACAAACCCACTGGTGTCAGTGTTTGCCTTGGATACCGTGATCGGCTGGGTTGGTTTTGGTTGTTTTGGGGGTTTTTATCACTTTTCTTTTTTCTTTTTCTTTTTTTTTTTTTCCCCCCTCCACGAATTAGCCCTGCTGTGGCTGAACCTACCTTCTGCCTTCCTTCTCGGAGCGTCAGGGTTCCTGCTGCACACATCTGGCTTTTGTTCTTTCTCCAGGCAGGATTTTTGTTCTGGTGCTTTTTTTGGATATCAAAAGTTGTCTGGAAAACGTTTTATCTTTTTTTTTTTTTTTTTTTTTTATAATTACTACTCTAACAGGAAGGCTGATACCATTCTTAGCAAAAAAAACCCAAAAACCGTAATGCTATATGTCTAAAGGTGTCTGCAAATCTCTACTGTTTGCTCTAAGTTCCTGCGTTGCCTGCATAAGCAAATCTGCCCTGAGAAGACTTTATCAGGCGGTCACAGCTCTGGGATTTTCTTTTTCCTGTTGAGAGGCTCGGAGGCTGCTGTGCTGCGCTGGGACTCCTCTGAGCGCGTATGTGAGAGGTCTGGAGCGTGCCTGGCCGCAGTCAGCCCCGGGGTTCATGGTGGGCTCTGCTCCTCCGCTCCCGCCTGCTTGGACAAAATGTACGAGCGCCACAAGAGGCGATACAGCCTGTGCGACATCTCCAAGGTGGACAGGACTGTAGATGTTGTGTTGTTAAAGGTAGGATGCTCATCTACGCTTTGCTTACTGGTCCCTTTCCCCGTCGCTCGTGGATCTGTCTGTTCCTTGCTGTACCTGTCCCCCAAGCTGGATGCTGGGGGGCAACAGGTGGAAGAGCTCTCACCCATCAGCATGGAGATGACTTTGAGTGCTACCAATCCTTTCCATGCCAGTTATTATTATCCTTGTGCATGCAGTCAGGTACTCTTCCAGCGAGTTCTCTGGGCACTTTCCCTGTCTTCTGCCGTTAAACGGTCTCCTCCTGTTTTGGAACCTTCACCCTGGTAGGTGGTTTTCTGTGTAAGGTACCATTCAGCTAAGGGGTTTCATTTTCATTGGCTGCTGTTGGGGTCACAGTGTCTGTGCCACCCGAAAAGTGCTTTCTGCCAAAGGAGGCACCCTGGGTCCTCCTCTGCTTCTGCTTTGTCGTTTGTTGTTTGAAGGGTGTTGCTGTCAGCCCTACTGTTTGGGTGTGAGTTTTGCCTGAAGATGGGCTGGAGCTAGCGCCAGGAGTGGCTCTTGGCTAATTGTCCCAGCGTGTTCCTCCTCTCATCTAAAATTAGCAAGCACTCCACCAAATGGCACAGTGGCAGTCTGGGAATGTCCTGTCTCCCTAACGGCTTGCTTCAGCGCTTTCCTGGCAGAGTGGATGGAAATAGGAAAGTGGCCAGAGGGACTGCGAAACACAGCCCAACTTAGAGACCTCAACTCCTGGAAGAGCTTTTCCTTTCCCTCTCCCTTTTTCTCTCTTTCCACAGCCAAGGCATTGGGTTTCTGCACGACTGAGTGGCTTCCTTTTTTAGGGTTTGTGCTTCGTGCCCTTGTGGGAGATGAGATGAGAATGCACAGGAAAAAACATTTTCAGATTCTTCTTCTGCTTTATCTGCACTAAAATAGACCTGGCAGTTGTTAGCTTGCTTTGTTTAGAAATTATTTTCCTTTGATTCGATACAAGCCTTGGATTTTGGTGACACAAATAACTTGTTTGCTTTGCTAACTCAGTTCTGTTAAGTTTTTTGGGGGTCTTACGTTAATGATGCTAGGTGGGGATCAAATCTCATGGTGCTCAATCTCCAAGACACCCTACGAGTGAGTCATAAGGAGGTGTAGGCTTAATTCTGCACACACTACTCAGTGTGAAATGAAGGCTTAATAATTGTTGGAAGAAGACCTGGGTAGCCCTGATAACTTCAGCTGCTGCAAGGAAATGCACAAAATCTTCTTTTTTTGTCTTCATGAAGAGTATCTGAATGCCTGCATTGAAATGTAATTCACTATAATTATCTGACTTCAGTATTTCTGATGTCATCAGTTCCTTAAATTAGTTGGGTTTTTTGTTCAACAAAGCTTGGATTTTATAACAAAATATGGCTCTGGTTAGTCCCCCACTAGTATTTTCCTAATTGAGTTTCAGAAGTGTGGGTTTTTACTGTCTGTTCCTGCAAGTGACTCAGTGTCCGTGTATGTGTGCGTGTGTGCACGCAGGGCTGCTCCCAACGCGGGCTGAACAGGCTGCAGATGTTTCAGAGAGGAGCCTGCTAGTGACAGCTGTAGTTGCCATCAGCTCTAGCTCGATTCTGCAGCCTTCCTTCGTGCTTTAGCTGGTTTCTATAACATAACCAGAATATGAAATTAAGTTTTGATGATCTAGGGGTCTGAGCCAGCTCTAGAGTGCGTCAGTAGGGGATCATCTCTTGACGTTAATGGGAGCTGGGTCAGACTCATAAGGAGGGAGTTGGGAGGTGGCATTTTTTTTGTTGGGTTTGGTTTTAATTAAAATCTTTAAATTAAACTACACCTTGTCTGGGTCTTCACATTTTGGTCAGTCAACAGGACAGAGATTCTTCAGGATCATGTCTTGAAAAGGAAGTAAATATCCCTTATGATAAAAGCAAAGCCAAACAGCTTTAAGGGTGTTAGATCATCAGAGAATCAGAGTGGCTCAGTTTGTAAGGGACCTCAGAGATCATCTGCTCCAACCTTCCCACCATATGGGCAGGGACACCTCTCAACTAGGCTCAGCTGCTCAAAGCCTCATTCAACCTGGCCTTGGAACACCCCCAGAGAGGAGACATCCACAACCTCCTTGGGCAACCTACTCCAGATTCTCACCACCCTCATACTGAAGAACTTCCTAAGATCCTCCAGTTTAACCCTGCTCTCCCTCAAACCATTCCTCCTTGTCCTGTCTCTAGACACCCTCATGAAAAGGCCTTCTGCAACCTTCCTGTAGGATCCCTTCAACTATTGGAAGGCAGCTCTAAGATTTCCCCTCCAGAGTCTCCTCTTCTCCAGGCTCCACACCCCCAGCTCCCTCACCTCATCACAACAGAGATGCTTCAGCCCTTGGATCATCTTTGTGGCTTCCTCTGGACTCTCTCCAACAGCTCTGTGTCCTCCTTATGGTGGGGACACCAGAACTGGGTGCAGCATTAGAGCTGAGTCAAGGGGCAGAAGCCACTGTCTAACCCTGCTGACCACACTCCTATTGATGCAGCCTGGTGCACAATTTGCCTTCCGGGCTGCATGAGGGAAGCTCCTGGTGAGCTTCTCATCAGTCAGTGCACCCAAGTCTCTTTCTTCAATGCTGCTTTCAAGCCCCTCTGTACCCAGCCTGGATTTGTGCCTGAATGAGCTTTTAAGAAGATAACCTACAGAGCACCACCAGCTTTCAGACTGGCCAGCAGATTGACCTCAGACAAGCTGTCTTTTCTTTGAGGGGCAGGTGAATATGTCCTTTGCTTCATTTAGAGACAAGGAACTCCAGGACAGAAAAGCAGCTGCTGGAGAAGGACAGCTGGAAAAAGCTGTGAACAAAGGAGATCTTATGTCAGTTTAGTTGCTAAATGTTTGTAGATGGGATTAAATTTGCATTGATTGCAACTATTCTTAGATACTGTCACACAAGAGCTGTGGTTCCAAGCAGCTCTTTTGCAGTGCACATGCCTTCTCAGGGGACAGTGTGGTGGGGCTTGATTTTTTCCATCTTTTGATTGAGTCTGAAACAATGGCTTGTGAAATTACAAAGAGGAAAAAAAAGCAACCCTCAGCACCTTTAGAGTTTGATTCACACAGTGATTTTTAGGTCTAATATTGGTTTTTCATAGAATCATAGAATCAACCAGCCTGGAAGAGACCTCCAAGCTCATCCAGCCCAACCTAGCACCCAGCCCCAGCTAGTCAACCAGACCATGGCACTAAGTGCCCCATCCAGGCTTTGCTTCAACACCTCCAGGGACAGTGACTCCACCACCACCCTGGGAAGCTCATTCCCATGCCAATCACTCTCTCTGGCAGCAACTTCGTCCTAACATCCAGCCCAGACCTCCCCTGGCACACCTTGAGACTGTCCCCTCCTTCTGTTGCTGGTTGCCTGGCAGCAGAGCCCAACCCCACTTGGCTGCAGCCCCCTTCCAGGTTGTTGTAGACAACAGTGAGGTCTGCCCTGAGCCTGCCTTCTCCTCATTTATGAAAAATCAAGAGGCAAGGAGTAAATGAATGTCCTAGCCTCTGTTGGAAGTAGGACTTCATCTTTACTGTGGCTCTTCTTGCTGCTGCAACAATACAAATGTGATGAACTTGGCTGCTGACCCATACTGGTTTGCCACTCTACAGGGAAGCCTGGGTGATGGAGAAATAGCATTAAAGAATTGCCATCATCTTGCCTACTGGGTCTGGGGGTGAGGAAGATGATGTGGGACATTTAGGGTATCTGCTTGTTAGAACAATTCTCTCAACTATGCTCTGGGTAAAGCAGTCTGTGCTATGTTATTCCACAACCCAAAATGGGAAGTGTCAGTGTGCCCATGTGTGAGTTGGCAGCCCTGTCTCATTTTTATGTTGAGCCTGCTACCACAAATATAACTATCTAGGGACAGAAGACAGAAACCATACTGGCTGGCACCTTGCAAATGCATGTACAGTTAGACAATCCTTCGTGTCTGGGTGAACAGACTCTGCTTTGCAGAGCTGCAAAACCAGGAATGGGCTCACTGTGGGAATGGGAGGCTGAGCAGTCACAACTGGAAATGTTTTATAGGTTCACTGCCTGCATCTCGTTGCACCTTGGTATGTGAATGCTCAGACTCAAGTGCAGGCAGAAGATCGTGTCCCAGGCTGCAGCAAGAGCAGTGTGGCTAGCAGAGAGGATTCTGCCCCTTTATTCTGCTGAGACCCCACCTCAAATCCTGTGTCCTCTTTTGGTGTTCCCAGAAAAAGAAGGACACAGAGCTGCTGGAGTGAGTCCAAAGGAAACCACAAAGATGATGCAAGGGCTGGAGCAGTTCTGCGATGAGGACAGGCTGAGGGAACTGGGGATGTGCAGCCTGGAGAAGAGAAGACTCCAGGGGGACCTTATTGCTGCCTGCCAGTGCCTGAAGGGATCCTACAGGAAGGCTACAGAGAGGCTTGTGCTGAGGGTGTCTGGAGCCAGGCCAAGGGGAAATGGTTTGAGGCAGAACAGGGTCAGACTGGAGTAGAGGAAGAAGTTATTCAGTAAGAGGGTGGTGAGACTCCAGAATAGGTTGCTCAGGGATGTTGTGGATGCCTCCTCCCTGGGGGTGTTCTAAGGCCAGGTTGGATGAGGCCTTGAGCAACTGAGTCCCTGCCCATGGTGGGGAGATTGGAGTAGATGAGCCCTGAGGTCCCTCCCAACTGAAGCCATTCTACAATTAAGATGTAAGCTTTTTCATAACGAACAAGGTTTGATTTAGCTTCTCTTCAGAGGAGCAGATCTCATTCAGCTTCCAGTTCAAAATCAGAAAATTATTCATGAAATTCAAACCAACTCAGTGTTAGTTATGCAAATAATGTAGGCAGGCACTTGGGCATTACAAGGGCAACTTTCTCAGTAAGTTATTCTGACCCACCCTGCTGGAGGACTCTTCTGGTGGCTCTACCCCAGTGCAGGGGAGGATACTCTGGAATGAGCCCTGCTGATCTAAGCCAAAGTGCAATTTGCAGCATCCTAACCCAGTGTGTGTAGAAAAGCCCCAGATGAAGGTTCCTTCCCTTGTATTTTATCATACCTGAAGTTTTGTGGGGAGGGCTTTGTTGTTCTTGGTTGTTTGACACAGGCATGTTCATTCAGACAGCCCAGACAGCCAACCGAGTCCTAGGCTGCATCAAGAGCAGCGTGGCCAGCAGAGCAAGGGAGGGGATTCTGCCCCTTTACTCTGCTCTCGTCAGACCCCACCTGGAGTACTGTGTGCAGTTCTGGAACCCTCAGCACAGGAAGGACATGGAAATGTTGGAGCGGGTCCAGAGGAGGCCACAAAGATGATCAGAGGACTGGAGCAGCTCTCCTGTGAGGACAGGCTGAGGGAGTTGGGGCTCTTCAACCTGGAGAAGAGAAGGCTTCGAGGGGACCTGATAGTAGCCTTCCAGTATCTGAAGGGGACCTACAGGAAGGCTGGGGAAGGATTATTTACAAGGTCCTGCAATGACAGGACAAGGGGCAATGGGCTTAAACTGGCAGAGGGGAGATTTAGACTGGATGTTAGGAGGAAGTTCTTTACAGTAAGGGTGGTGAGGCACTGGAACAGGTTGCCCAGGGAGGTTGTGGCTGGTCCCTCCCTGGAGGTGTTCAAGGCCAGATTGGATGAGGCCTTGAGTAACCTGCACTAGTGGGAGGTGTCCCTGCCTATGGCAGGGGGTTGGAACTAGATGATCCTTGAGGTCCCTTCCAACCTTACCATTCTATGATTCTATGATTCTATGATTCCTTCTGTGGAGTTCTCCTTCTGAGAACCTTCATCCTTCCCCTCATCCTTCTGTGTGTCCTCAGAGGATGGGTATGCAGTGTCTCAGCAAACTCGGTACCCCTAAAGTGGCTCTGAACTTCTGCATCTGTCTGCACTGCTTGGGTTACTGAAGGGACTATTTCTGATTGGAGTTTTTTTTGTCTGTTTGTGCCTCATGTAGAAATAGAACTGGAAAGATAACTGAAATGAAAGAAATGTGCTCACAATTGCATCCATGCTTGTAGGAATTTTGCTCTCATTCTGGTCAGGAGATGCCTTTATGCAAAACCATCACTGTCATTTTTAAAGCTTAATTAAAGTTTGTTGTTAATCCTGCTTGTGGAGGACATCCCCGTTTCAAGGGCTGGAAAATGTTCTTGGGGCACAGCTTCCTTTCCCCAGCTGGGACATTGCCAGGGAGAAAAATGCACTCTAGGAATTCAGTGTTGCTCTTTCACCACAAAGTGCTAATTTATTCAGTCTTTAGAAACGTCCTGTGGCTGTAGGAGCCTCTTCTGGTGGAATCCTTTAGTGTAGTTCCCTGTAACTCACTTGTTGACTGTCAGTAAGGCCACTTTGGACCTGCTTGGAAAAGTATTGTCCTGGTGTAGTTCTGTAAAGATGAAGGCCTTGTGGTGGAATATTCAAAGTGCTAGAAGATAAATCTCTGTAGAAATCATTGCAAGCGTTGTCACTTTGGCCCTTTTGACAACCACTCCTGGGTTTGAGGTAGAGTTAGTGGATTTTGCCTTTCTCATCTGCATGGGAAAATCTTCTCCTGAAGTTTAGAAAAATACATTAAAAGGGTTGCAAAGCAATTTAAATAGAAACAAAATAATAATCTGCAACTTGATATCTCTGCTCTTAAATATGATCTAGCAAGATGATTGCCAAGGCAGTGGTTTTGACCCCTAACGTTAGCTTTGTGTCCTTGGAGGGGGTTTTGCATCAGTGGCTGTTGAAGAAAGACAGTGGAAATTCCTTCCCCGTGTGCCCCCATCCCTCATGCTCCTTCTAAAAGGGGTCTGAAGGATCTCAAAAGGGAGTGCATCAGTTGTGGCTTTAGTTTGTGGTTAGAAAATAGAGGCAACAGGACAATTCCATCATAAATGGAACTGTAAAGTGACAAGTTGCTCAGGATAAAGATTTCATTCCAGTTGTGTGTGCAAATGTCTTCAGTGAAAGCTATCCTGCTGGAAAATTTCAGGAGCAGGTAGTTCCTAGGGTAAAATGAAGATTTAAATTAAAATAAAATTACATAAATAATTTTTATTATCATTCCTGATGGTTCTAATTGAGTTAAACTGCTGTCAGCTCCTGCTCAGTATTTAACGGCACACCAAGCAAGCTAGAATTACTCTGCTAAATATTTTTCCTATGCACAGTGGTTATCTGGTTTTAACTGCAGTGTAGAACTTTGTCTGGAAGCTGGGGAAAGAAAAAGGAGAGAAATGGAAACTTGTAAATTCAGGACAAAGTTAAAACAATCTGGAGGGTAGATGAATCCCTAGAGATTCGCTAGGAAATGAAAGTTAAAATCATCTGGTTCCTTCTGCTCTGGAGTTGTTGATTTATTTCCCTACTAGGGAGGCTGACAAGTGCAAACTTTTAAACCAGCAGATTTCCTGAGGGGTCAGCCTGTTTTCTTTATTGTCAAATGGAAGGTGAGAAGCATTAAAATGAAAAGAGAGGGAGAAAAATGACTTTTTCCATGGTGGAAAGGCGGGAGGGGGACATGGGAGCCAGATAGTGACTGGCCCCTGATGAGGCAAGAGTTCCTACCAAGCTTTCTACCATGCTGCTCTGCCAAAAGTAGACATTTTGGAAGTGTCTTCTGAGAACCACAGAATGTTTGGGATTGGAAGGGTCCTTAAAAGGTCATTGAGTTCAACCCCCCTGCCAGAGCACTTTCACCTAAGGCAGGTTACACAAGGGAAGCATCCAGATTAGCTTTGAAAGGCTCCAGAGAAGGAGACTCTGCAGCCTCTCTGGGCAGCCTCCTCCCGTGCTCCTGCACTCTCACCATACAGAAGTGTCTTCTTGTGTTGAGGTGGAACCTGCTGTGTTGCAACTTGTACCTGTTCCTTGTCCTGTCATTGGTCATCACTGAGAAGGATGGTCCTGGTTCTGGCTTTTGTGGGCAGCTGTCACACAGGACCATGAGTGCTGGAGGGGGCTGCAGAACTCCTTAGCCAAGAGTGCCATGCAGGGGAAGAGGAAGGAAGACCTTGGGGACAGAGGCTGAACTCACTCATCACTACCATGTGATGGAGGTCATCCCAATCCCATTTGTCTCACAGATTGTCCAGTGCCATCCTGTCCTTATGCAAAGAGGTTTGTCCATCAAGTCCCATCAGGTTTCAAGTTCAGTGTCTGAAGGAAGATGTCTGTAAGTCAGGAAATACATGGCCTGTGTGTCCAGAAAGAACCATCAAAGTCTACTGCTTCCAGCTCCAGCTGGTGTCCTAAGGCCCTCTTTGAAGATTTAGTCTGCTGGTGTTTCACAGGCAAGCAGAAAATCCGTTGGGATTGGGTTTTTGGTGCCTGAGGATGTGCTCCCATGACTCATGCTGTGTCTGAGCTGCACACATTCAGGCTTCTGTATGGAAAATAGTTGGCTCTCTCCTGGCATGTTTTCAAAGGCTGGCTATTGAAATTCCATTCCCAGAGGCTGTTTCCTATCTCTTCTGCCATCTGAACTCTACTACATCCTCTGCTCACACCTCAAAGACTTGGGATGCCCAGCATCAAAGGGCTGTGATCACTGTAGGCAAGGCATGAGGCTTTTAGCATCTTCAGGGACTACCAGCCTGTGATGCTGTCATTGGGCTTCTCTTAGCAGAGGGAAGCTAAAGGAAAAAAGGAAACACAGCATGTCAGGGGTTGGAAGGGACCTTCAGAGATCATCAACTCCAACCCCCCTGCCAAAGCAGCATCACCTGGAGCAGGTCACACAGGAATGCATCCAGGTTGGCTTTGAAAAACCTTTCTGGGTAGCCTGGTCCAGTGCTCTGTCACCCTAACAGTAAAGAAGTGTCTCCTCATGTTGAACCTGCTGTGTGCCATCTTGCACTCACTGTTCATTGTCCTGTTGCTGGGCACTACCAAAAAGAGCCTGGCACCTGCATATTAACACCTGCCCCTCAGGTATTTATAGACATTGATAAACCCCCCACAGGGAGGGACATTTTTGCTACCTATAATGCACAGAGGTTCTCAAAATCTCAAGACAAGCTCATGACAAATGTCTTCACTCCCCAGCCCCTTATGTGAAGGTACTTTTTAATGGCCTTTTCTCTCCAACCCTTACTGCAGTCTCCCTGTCCTGCGTAAAGAGGAGCAGAATTCAGTCATTGAGGAGTGGCAGTGCTGGGGCTTGGGCTGTGCATAGTGAGGTTTGTGTTTTGAGTGTCTGGTGGACCACCCAGTTCCCTGAGAGCAAGCAGTAAACCTCCCTCAAATCCTGTCTGGGCTCGTTTTGGCATGGGGAATGCTTGTATATAGTAGTGGTTTTCTTTGGATTCTGATCGTGATGGTTGTCATTGTTCCTGCATTAGGATTTCTGAGATAAATACTTCATTCCTAATACTTTTTTTTTTTTTTAAAGCTAATAAGGAATATCTGAAACAACACCTTAAACTTCAGTGTTGTTCTCTCATTAGGTTTTTGGG
>VWZE01016974.1:152515-171043 GCA_013396675.1 Eubucco bourcierii
TTTTTTTTTTTTTAATAGGAAAAAAAACCCAGACGGTTTCAATACTTGGCAGAGTCACAGGACAGAGGAGAGAACTGGCTGGGTAATGGGAAAAATGCTCAAATCTCTTTTGAAAACGTGCCAATGTCTATAATGCATTTTCAGTGAGTGACTCAATTGATTCTATTAAAGGAAAAAAAATATACTGCTCATTCAGCCTCCTGGAGCTGCTCCTGTTGGCCAGCGACCCATGGGCTTCGACCCCCTCGCATTTTGCTTGCTTACGATGGTTACTGAACAGGATGGGTCGTTAGTGATGTCCAGTAGTAAATGCTGCTGTCAGCCAGGAGTATGGTAGAGTCATGCACTGGCCCCAGAGATCATCTGTCGTGGGCAGGGACACCTCTCAGCTAGACTTATTTGCCCAAGGCCTGGCTTTGAACTCCCCCAGGGAGGAGGCAACCACAACCTCCCTGGGCAACCTATTCCAGCATCTCACCACCCTCCTGCTGAAGAACTTCTTCCTAAACTGCTCTCCCTCAGCTTCAAACTATTCCCCCTTGTGTAGTCTCTAGACACCCATATGAAAAGTCCCTCTGCAGCCTTCCTGCAGGATCCCTTCAGGCACTGTCAGGCAGCTCTAAGGTCTCCCTGGAGTCTTCTCTTCTCCAGGCTGCACACCCCCAGCTCCCTCTGCTTGTCCTCACAGCAGAGCTACTCCAGCTCTTGGATCATCTTTGTGGCCTGCTCTGGACTCACTCCAGCAGCTCTGTGTCCTTCTTACACTGGGGAAACCAGAACTGTAGGCAGTATTGGAGGTGAGGTCTCAGTAGAGCAGAGCCAAAGGGCAGAATCCCCTCTCTTGCCCTGCTGCCCACACTCCTCTGCCTGCAGCCCAGCACGCGATCTGCCTTCTGTGCTGCATGAGGGCACTGCTGGCTCCTGGGAAGCTTCTTGCCAATCAGTGTGTAACATTCTGTTATGCTGAGTGTGGAGCACATGGTAGGTAACATCAAGGGGCAGAATCCCCTTTCTCAAGGGTAGTTCTCTTCAATTTGATGGACACACATTGCTTTAAGTGAGAGGAGAGTCAGACTCGGTACGGTGAGGAAGGAGTTAGCTGCAGACCAGTCAGAAGGAGACAGAATTTGATTCCATATCTGAAATGTGTTGTGTGGACTTGAGCACATTTGCATTTGTCCTCCTATGTGTACCTAGGTTCAACCTCTAGATTTGCCTTTAATAAAATGTAAGATGGTTTGCTGCAAAAGAAAAAAAAAAACCAAACCAAACAACTCTGCTGTGCCTGGAGAGAAAATAATACTGACATGATATTTATTGACTTTACAGTCATAATGTGGTATCTATTGACTTAGCAGCCCTTTAAGACTAGATAGCATGTGTGTGCCCTGCAGTGAAGGTCAGATACCCCTCAGCCTCACTGAGAACAGAGGCTAGCTTTCCTCTCTTGAAAGCTGAACCACCCTACCCTTGCCCATGCATTTAGAACTCAACATTTTTGTGTCACTCTGGGAAACAAGCAAGAAAAACAATCCTTGTTCTGAGTACCTGCATTCAGAAACTTTACTTAAGCTTCAGACTGCTTCTCCTGTCCTCTCCCCCTCTCATTTAATGTGTATATGTGTAAAAGGCCAGATGGTGTGCATACAAGTGTGTTGAGCAGACGTGCAAGGAAGGGGAGGTTCTTGGATCTGTGTAGGATCATAGGTGAGCAGGTGTGTGATGGATATGGATCAGAGCAGAGGTAGGAAGTGTGCATCAGATCTAAGAAAGACAGCCTGTGAAATTGCAGGGAGATAGGGAGGGATGTCCAGGTGGGACATGCACTGAAGTTACCCCAAGACCTGGCTCTGGTAGAGCATGAAGTCTCCTTCCCTGTCTCCTCCAGCAAGAGCTGCTGTCTGGAGAAGGTCACAGCATCCTCACTGCTGGAGGATTTTAAGGGTACATAGGATTAAGGTCTCTCAGATGATAGTTGAGCCTGACTTGGAGCAGCAGAAAGGAACTAGCTGACCTGTCAAAGGCCCTTCCAACCCCATTTTGTCATCACAGAAGTATGGAGGAGAACAAAACCAAAGGAAGAAAAATATATTGTAGAAAGCAACTGACAGGTCCGAGGGAGCTGAGTGCCGAGTCTGTGGTGTGGTGAGCAGGAGGTGAGTGGAGGTGCTGGCAGGAGCCCCTCTGGTGAAGGGCAAGGAGCACCAGCCAACATCTGCAAATAAGTTCCATGATCTCAGTGAGAAACAGAAGGAGGACATGGGTCATTAGTCAAAGCAGCAAGTCAGGTCAAGGGTAGGGGAGAGTCTTTAATGAAAAGAAAAAAATTTTTAAAAGGGGAAAACAGTGCATTTCATAACAGGGGAGAAAGGAGCACCTTGAGGGAATAAGACTTAGGAGACTGCAAAAATGGAGCAAGGTCATGGAGGAGACTGCAAGATGGGTCAGAGGCAAAAAGTAAACTGTAAACAGTCTCAATTTGACAGAGGGAGAAGAAAAATGTATTTCAGGAGAGAAGAGGAAAACCAGGGAGTGGTTTGGATAAAGAGTTGTTAGATAAACTCCAAGTCACCCTTTTCAGTAGCTTGCTTTTAGCTCCAATGTAACGTGCAAGATTCTCTGGGTGGAGGCAAATCAGGAGGGGAAAAAAAATCTCTGGATGTTGTGACATGAGATTGTCCAAGTGAGATTTGCTTGCATTTGACAGAGCAAGGTGAAATGGCAGAGCTGCTGAAGCAGAGAGAGTTAAGGGGCTTCCAGCACCTACTAACCGTGGGCAAAAGCGATAGGTAGTGTACATTGGATGAACCAAGGGCTGTAGACACTGCAGCAGACTTCAAAGTGCTGGACAGCTCGACCCAAGTGACAGGCAGAGGAGAATCATAGAATTATAGAATGGTGAGGTTGGAAGGGACCTCAAGGATCATCCAGTTCCAACTCCCTGCCATAGGCAGGGACACCTCCCACTAGCACAGCTCACTCAAGCCCTCCTCCAACCTGGCCTTGAACACCTCCAGGGAGGGAGCAACCACAACCTCCCTGGGCAACCTGTGCCAGTGTCTCACCACCCTCACTGCAAACAACTTCCTCCTAACATCCAGTCTAAATCTCCCCTCTGCCAGTTCAAACCCATTCCCCTTGTCCTGTCATTCCAAGACCTTGTCAATAGTCCCTCCCCAGCCTTCCTGTAGCCCCCTTCAGATCCTGGAAGGCCACTCCAAGGTCTCCTGGAAACCTTCTCTTCTCCAGGCTGCAGAACCCCAACTCTCTCAACCTGTCCTCAGAGCAGGGCTGCTGCAGCCCTCTCAGCATCTTGGTGGCCTCCTCTGNGTTCAAGGCCAGATTGGATGAGGCCTTGAGTAACCTCTACTAGTGGGAGGTGTCCCTGCCTATGGCAGGGGGTTGGAACTAGATGATCCTTGAGGTCCCTTCCAACCTTACTATTCTATGATTCTATGATTCTATGATCAGTCATCCTTACTGAATGACTGGGAGTCAGGGAAAAGATGAGGGACAGGGTGAGGTGATAAGTGCTGATGTTGAAATAAACCACGTGGTGTGCCTTGGTGTCAAAGTGGGAGTTTCTAACATCATCATCACTTAAGGTAATGCAAATACAAAGTCGTTCTCACCATGACCTGGGCACTGCCCTAGCCTTAGTTTCCATGCTGTCAGACCACTGCTCTCTCTGTGTTGATTATCTGTACAGCAGTATGGGTGCTAAGGAATTGCTGTGCTGTAGAGTGTGAACCAAAGGTGTGAAGCAGAGGAGTGTCTTGCCTGCATTGCTGCTGCAAATGGAAGTAAGAACTGAAGCCAGGTTTCCTCAGCTAATAGCTTAAATGCTGGCTCATCTGCCCTCTGAAATCCTGCCTTGAGTAGGAGCCACCTCAAAGTCATACTTTCCACTGAGCTGTAGAGGGTTTTTTTTGCTTATTTTAGCAATTTGTTTAGTAATGCTAACCAAAAAAATACGAATTGTGAGTTGCTTCTGATGTTTTTAATATTGGCACAAAATGAAGCCATAACTATAGATCATAAAGCCATAGAATGGCTTGGGTTGGAAAGGATCCTAAAGATCATCTACTCCAACCTCCCCACCATGGACAGGGATGCCTCTCAACTAGACTTGGCTGTTTAAGGCCTCATCCAGCCTGGCCTTGAACACTCCCAGGGAGGCAGCCACAACCTCCCATTCTTCCAGTCTCAACACCCTCATATTGAAGAACCCTGTTCTCCCCCAGCTTCAAACCAATTCCCCCTTAGCCTGTCTCTAGACACTCATAGGAAAAGTCCCTCTGAAGCCTTCCTGCATGATGCCTTCAGCTATTGACAGGCAGCTCTAAGGTCCCCCCAGAGTCTTCTCTCCAGGCTGCACACCCCCAGCTCCCTCAGCCTGTCCTTGTAGCAGAGCTGCTCCAGCTCTTGGATCGTCTTTGTAGTCTACCTCTGGACTCACTTCAGCAGTTCTGTGCCCTTCTTCTGCTGGGGATACCAGAAAAAGGGGCAGTATTGGAGGTGAGGGCTCAGTAGAGCAGAGCCAAAGGGCAGAATCCCCTCTCTTGCCCTGCTGCCCACACTCCCCTGGCTGCAGCCCAGCACACGATCTGCCTTCTGTGCTGCATGAGGGCACTGCTTGGCTGCTGGGGAGCTGCTCACCAATCAACACCTCCAAGTCTCTTTCTTCAGAGCTACTCTCAGCTGGTCAATGCACAGTGACAGGGCAGGAGGGGCTGGCAGGCCCAAGGGAGGCCTTTGTCTGATTTGCTGTGGTGTGTTTTGCAGATAAACCGTGAGAGCTGGTGTTCCCTGGAGCCATGTCCTGATTCTGCCCTGCTGGAGCGCAAGCGGACGCGGGAGTCTCCAGGTGAGCAGCCTGCCGGTGTGGCTCTGGGCGAGCAGCCCCATGCTTCTCCTCACCTTTTCCTGCCCTCTTTTTTCCTTCTTGTTTTGACCCTCCTTGTCTCAACAGGGAAATGCATGAGCTAAGGAAGGTGTGTGGTGGAGCTACCATGAGTCACTGTTAGCACATGGCTGCAGCACGTGGCTTGCAGTGAGCTGTGTGCTGTGTCACCTTCTTCTATAACCACACATCTCAAATACTTCAGGGTTTCAGATTTGGGTTTGGTTTTTGTTGGTTTTTTTTTAAATGGACTTGAAAGGTGTGATGGGGCACACAAGCATGGTTTCTAACTGGGGAAAGAAAAACAAAAAGCAGAAATGTGAACTCCCAAATCCATGTTTCGATCACAGGATTGCAGGTGTCAGGGATTGGAAGGGACCCAAAGAGCTCATCCAGTCCAACCCCCCCTGCCACAGCAGGGCCAGGCAATCCAGCTCAGGGCACACAGCAACACATCCAGACAGGCTTTGAAAGCCTTCAGAGAAGGAGACTCCATAACCTCTCTGGGCAGCCTGTGCCAGTGCTCTGGGACCCTCACAGTCAAGAACTTCCCCCTTGTGTTGAGCTGGAACCTCCTGTGCTGCAGCTTCCATCCACTGCTCCTTGCCCTATCCCAGGCAGCAGTGAGCAGAGCCTGACCCCCATCCCTCAGAGATTTATAGACATTTATTAGATCCCCTCTCAGTCTTCTCTTCTCCAGACTAAGCAGCCCCAGGTCCCTCAACCTCTCCTCACTAGGCAGTGCTCCAGTGCCCTCATCATCCTTGTAGCCCTGTGCTGGAGTCTCTCCAGCAGATCCCTGTCCCTCTTCAAATGGGGAGCCCAGAACTGAATGCAGATCCACATCAGTAGCTTGATTTATTTTTTTCAAACATGTTTTTTTCCCCCATGGTTTCCAGGCTTCAGGAAGCAGGAAGGCTGTTCAGAGCCATCTTTCCCACACCCTGCCCACCAGCCATGCCAAGCTCCCAGCCCTGCATGCTGGCTGGTGCTCTCTGGCTCTTCCACTGGGACAGAAAATCTTGTCTGGGCAAGTTTCAAACAAGTGTTGGTGTCCAAGATAAGAAATAAAGCATTTCCTTTCATTGAATTGTGCATGTTCAAAACAAATGGAGTCATTTTTCAGGGCTCTGAACAGTGGCTTTGCTTGCACTGTTCATAGAGAGGACACTGCTTGCATTGCTCTTGTGAACCTCACATGAGTCTCCCTCAGTTTATCTGAGAGCCTTGAAAGTAAACCAGGGATTGAATCACACTGAGGGGCAGATGTCACATTCAGACCCAGTCCCTCCTATGAAGGGGTCATTTGAGTGCCTGACCCTAGGGATTTACTCTTGGTCAAAGTTTTAGCTCCCATTGCAGTGAAATTAGTGCTTTTTTAGTTTTATTTTTACTTTCAAGTGCTGTCTTCAGAACAGTCATGAACAGTGAATAGCTGTTTCAGGAGTGTTCTACTTGAGAACCTGTGGCATCACCATGCTGCTTCTTTCCTAACTGTGTCCCCAAATCCCTTGCCTCTTCATATGACATTTTTACACTCCAGGCAAGAATATTTGCACTTGGGCTGCAAAATAATGTGTGCTCACTTAGCTTGGAACTAGATGACCTCTACTCTGCTCTGCTGAGACCACACCTGGAGTACTGCATCCAGTTCTGGAGCCCCTAGGACAAGAGGGATGTGGAGATGCTGGAGTGTGTCCAGAGAAGGGCCATGAGGATGCTCAGAGGGCTGGAGCTGCTCTGCTGTGAGGAGAGACTGAGGCAGTTGGGGCTGTGCAGTCTGGAGAGGAGAAGGCTTCCAGGTGACCTGATTGTGGCCTTGCAGTATCTGAAGCAGGGCTACAAAAAAACTGGGGAGGGACTTCTTAGGCTGTCAGGCAGTGACAGGACTGGGGAGAATGGAGCAAAGCTGGAGGTGGGGAGGTTGAGCCTGGAGGTGAGGAAGAAGTTCTTCTGCATGACAATGGTGAGAGCCTGGCAGGGGTTGCCCAGGGAGGTTGTTGAGGCCCCATCCCTGGAGGTGTTTAAGGCCAGGCTGGATGAGGCTGTGGCCAACCTGACCTAGTGTGAGGTGTCCCTGCCCATGGCAGGGGGTTGGAACTGGCTGATCCTTGTGGTCCCTTCCAACCCTGACTGATTCTTTGATTCTATGGTTCCAACCCAAACCATTCTATGAATCTGAATCTATGACTTGCCAAATCAAATTACAGAAATTAGAATATTAATCTAATATTAGTTAATCAAGTATCTGTATGTACAAATAAGCACTACTAATTACACTAACACATGTCTCTAACACAAGCATATTGAGGCAGATTTTTAAGCTGATTAATGTGCTCTCTGGTCAGGCTGAAGCAGCAGGAAAATCTCAGCCTCTGCAGGTTCTAGAAATAATGTTGTTACTGCACAGGCAGCTCTCTGCCTGCACTATGGTGCCCTGCAAATGCAGAGAGGGCAAGAAAAAACTGGCATGACCTAACACCAGTGAAGCCAACAGCTCTTGAAATGTGGCTGAGAAATTCACAGCTTGATTGGGAATTAGACTTTTTTTGAGCTGCAGAATAATCCTGCTGAAATGGCTTGTAAAGGCAGAGGCCTCAGATCTCAGAGGGTAACTCCAGAAATCATAGTTTCTCCTTTTCTCTCAGTACTTTTGGAATGAAATGCCTGGGGGAGTGTAACAGATGCATGGCTAACAGCACAGAACTGAAGGACTCAGCCCTGTTCTGGAGGACACAAGGGTTTGGAAAATGTGTGCAAGAGAGCTGCTTGGAACTTTTCTTCTTAGGGCTTCTTCCTGTGTAATTTTGCTTCTCTCTCTGGTATGTGCAGAAGTGTGTTAGCATCACCACTGAGTTTCCACCTGCCCCTGCACAGAGAGGGGCAAATAGGCATGGCTACACTGCACAGCCAGCACAGGCAGCAAGCAGGGGTGGATCATAGCATCAGAGAATGGTAAGGTTGGAAGGGGTCTCAAAGATCATCTAGTTCCAACCCCCTGCCATAGGCAGGGGCACCTCCCACTAGAACAGGTTACTCAAGGCTTCATCCAACCTGGCCTTGTACACCTCCAGGGAGGTTGTGGAGCACAGAAGACCTTCAGGGAGGTTGTGGAACACAGAAGACCTTCAGGGAGGTTGTGGAGCACAGAAGACCTTCAGGGAGGTTGTGGAGCACAGAAGCACCCAACGTGATCAAAGATCACGTTGGGTGCTTCTGTGCTCCACAACCTCCCTGGGCAACCTGTGCCAGTGTCTCACCACCTTCACTGCAAACAACTTCCTCCTAACATCAAGTTTCAATCTCCCCTCTGCCACTTCAAACCCATTGCCCCTTGTCCTGTCATTGCAAGCCATTGTCAATAGTCCCTCCCCAGCCTTCCTGTTGGCCCTCTTCAGATACTGGAAGGCTGCTGTAAGGTCTCCTGGAAGCCTTCTCTTCTCCAGGCTGCAGAGCCCCAACTCTCTCAGCCTGGCCTTATAGCAGAGCTGCTGCAGCCCTCTGAGCATAAATGTGTAACAGGATTCACAGTCTCTGTGTCAGTGGTGTCCCTGGGGCTCACCATGCCACACGTGTGGAGGTGGAGCTCAGTGCTGTGCAGGGCCTGTGCAGCTTTAAGCAAACAAACCAAATGAGCTGAGAGAAAGGATGGGAAGATAGCTCCCTCTCATCACACAACTGAAAATGCAGGAGAGTGGAGGGAAGAAAAAGGTTGGGAATTAGTTTCTCAGGCCAGATGAGCTGAGGTGTGTGGGGGTCCCCGTCACTCATCATCCTCCCGCACTGCTTCATCTCCTCTATCCCTTGGAGGCTCCTGCAGGGGAGGCTTTGCTGCCTCTTGTGATTTATCACCGGGAGGAGACATCCATCCCCTGGCAGATCTGGACTGTCCCTGCTGATTTTCCACTGGAACGTGGCTCGAGCCCCTTTGTTTTTCAGTCTGGGCTGTGGACATGCTCTGCTGGCTGCCAGCTGGCTGGCCAGCACCCTGGCCCACTCCCTTACAGCCTCTCTGTCTCTTCTTTGCATTTCTCTTCTATTTTTTTTTTTTCTTTTAATTCCCCTTTCTTACCCTCTTTTCCCCTCTCTCCTCACCCTTGGTGATGGAAAAGCAGTTCAGATTTTCCAGGTTTACCAAAAGAGCAGCAAGCCTGGGGAGCAGTCACAGCACCTCCAATAAGTGCTTTTCCAATTCTCCACAGTGTGGAAACTCCTCCATAATGTCATCAGGTTTCTGAGCAGCTTCAGCTCCCCCTCCCTGCCCTAGAGGGGGCAGGCCCACCTAACACAATAAATTATTATCTCTGAGAGTGGAGTTGTTCCCATCAGCTGGGATGTGTCTGGAGTGTTTGATAGCTGATGTGAGGTGCAGGCTAAAGATGGGAAAGGGAAAAAGGTGGCACTGAGCTACCCAAACCTGTCACCCTTGCACTGATGTGCAAGCTTGATGTTGACAGTGATGGAGTTAGGTGTAATATAAGAGGGGATCAGTGTTTTATTGTCCTGGCTCCTCTCCAGGAAGCTAAGTATGGTTTGGACCTCTTTAGTTAGAACAGGTTACAAAATAACACTCTTTTTTTTTTAAAAAAAAAAAGAAAAAAAAGAAAAAAAGAAATATTAATAATTAGAAAATATTTTTGAGCTGGAAGAAAAGAATTTTCAGTTGTTGCCAAGATTGTCATTAATGCTTTTGCCTGAAGGCTGAACAGATGAAAAGTTGTGCAGAGGGGTTTGGGTTTTTTTTTAATGCAAATAGATGTCTCTGAAGGTTTCTGGAAAGGAAAGGCCTTCTGGTGGCTGTGGTCCCTCTGCTGCTGATCAACCCAATACAAACAGCTGGAAGCATTTGAGAAGAAAGAGTTGCCATGTGCTTGTACTTAAAAGCCAGGAGTTAGGAAGACTTTACAAAACACTTCGATTTTTCAGTCTCAAAGAAGTCAGGCTTGTCGTGGAAGTCATGCTGCTGCATTTTCAGTGAGGTGTATCAAGCAATGGAATAATTGTCCCAATATGCATTCAAAGCACCTTGGCATGTAGAGGGAATTGATTCTTTAATTGAGAAGGGAAGTGAATTTGCAAGGTTTCTTTCTGCATTTATTGACTAGCAATCTAATTTTGCAGTTGCTGCAATCACAGAATCATGGAATGGCTTAGGTTGGAAGGAATCTTAGAGAACATAGAATCATAGAATGGTAAGGTTGGAAGGGACCTCAAGGATCATCCAGTTCCATCTCCCTGCCATAGGCAGGGACACCTCCCACTAGTACAGGTCCAACATGGCCTTGGAACACCCCCAGGGAGGAGGCAGCTACAGCCTCTCTGGGCAGCCTATTCCAGCACCTCACTACCTTCCTACTGAAGAACTCCCAAGCTTCTATCTCTCGGCTTCAAACCATTCCCCCTTGGCCTGACTCTAAACACCCTTATGAAAAGTCCCTCTGCAGCCTTCCTGCAGGATCCCTTCAGCTATTGGAAGGCAGCTCTAAGGACCTCCTGGAGTCTTCTCCAGGCTGCACACCCCCAACTCTCTCAGCCTGTCCTCACAGCAGAGGTGTTCCAACCCTTAGGTCATCTTTGTGGCCTCCTCTGGACTCTCTCCAACAGCTCTGTGCCCTTATGCTGGGGACACCAGAATTGTAGGCAGTATTGGAGGTGAGGTCTCAGCAGAGCAGATCCAAAGGGCAGAATCCCCTCTCTTGCCCTGCAGCCCACACTCCTCTGGCTGCAGCCCAGCACAGGATCTGCCTTCTGTGCTGCCTGAGGGCACTGCTGGCTGCTGGGGAGCTTCTTGCCAATCAGTGCACCAATCAATGTGTAACATTCTGTTATACTGAGTGTGGGGTACCTGATATGTGTCATCTTTAGCAGCACCTCAAGCTGCCAGCTTATCTGACTCTTTAATGCAGATTTTGCTTGTGCCGTATACTTGGATGATGTACTAAGAAAGACTTTTAAGCTCTGGAATAAATGAGGAGGAATTTTGAAGTTCTGGAAAGTGAAGGCAGGTTTTTAATCCTTGAATTTCCTGACAGTGAGTGAGTTGGATGCTATAGAAAGCATCAGATGATAACTTCTCTTGCTTTGCTCCCTCAGAGTGCGAGAACTTCTTGGAGGATGGGCTGAGTAGCGTCTGCGCTTCATCGCAGAGTGTCCTTAAAAGAGAGTCTGGGAGTGAATCTGACCTCTTCCCCTTGTCTGGTGATGGGATGGAAGACCTCGTCTTTGGAAAGGTAGGAAAGCCTGGGTATGGCCAGAAGCCCTCCAAGGCCTGATTTGATAAACCTTGAACAGCAAACACAGATCGCTTTGGTTTCACTGGAGCGTTACAAACCTGGAAGTGATTATCCTGGAGGGAGGGAAGGATCTGCTTCCCTTTTCTCATGCAGCAACAGAATCACAGAATGTCAGGGGCTGGGAGGGATCTCAAAAGATCATCCAGTCCCACCCCCCTGCCAGAGCAGGACCACCTATAGCAGATGACACTGGATGGCATCCAGGCAGGTTGAATTTCCTAGCAGCAGAATTCCAAAAACCTTGTGTTAAAAAGGTGGAAGGAATTTTGGATGTCCAGGGGTAAACCATGTGCTAGTAGAGCAGCTGAAAAGGTGGATTTTCTTGCACAGCTGATGTGAAAGCCATCTTTAACTCACCTAACAAAGAGCTTTTCTCCAGCAAACAATGACCTTTGCACTGACACCTTCAGAATGTAATACTGGAATTCACAGAGGAACCAATGCTTTGCTGTAAATCCAGTGTGACTCCCAGGATAGGAAGGAAGCACTCACCCTAAATACTTAAGGCCAATTCCCCTGAATAGTTTTGTTACCTAGGTGACACACCTCTGGTGCCTTTTTGCATGCAAGCAGAAGGAAAATGTTTTCAAGTTTGCTTAAAATCAACAGCTGAAGTCATTACTAACCTTAGTCATTCCTCTGACCTTTGTGTTACTCATGGCTGAGAAGTGGAAGGAGGAGTGGGTGAGACTTGAGATAGAGTCAGCCTCCTGAGCAGAGGGTGCCTGGATTGAGCATCAGTCTTTGGCTGTCTGCATCAGAGCAGCCCAGATTTATTTGGAGGATAATTAGGTTTTGCTTTCTAAGGATCATATTGCTGGCAGTTTATAGTCTTCTTGCCATAAGCAGATGATGAAAGAGCACTCAGCTTGACAGGGTGCTGGGTCATCTCATATCAACTCTGTTATCATAGAATCATGGAATCAGTCAAGGTTGGAAGGGAGCACAAGGATCATCCAGTTCCAACCCCCCTCCCATGCCCAGGGACACCTCACACTAGATCAGGCTGGCCACAGCCTCAGCCAACCTGACCTTAAACACCTCCAGGGATGAATCTCAGCAGCCTCCCTGGGCAACCCCTTCCAGGCTCTCACCACCCTCATGCTGAACAGATTCCTAATATCCAGTCTGAATCTCCTCATTTCTAGCTTGGTTCCATTCCCCCCAGTCCTATCACTCCCTAACATCCTAAAAAGTCCCTCCCTAACTTCTTCCTAACATCCAGGCTACATCTCCCCATTTCTAGCCTGGTTCCATTCCCCCCAGTCCTGTCACTCCCTGACAGCCTAAAAAGTCCCTCCCCAGCTTTCTTGTAGCCCCTGCTTAAGATGCTGAAAGGCCACAATAAGGCCACCTTGGAGTCTTCTCCTCTCCAGACTGAACAACCCCAACTCCCTGAGTCTCTCCTCATAGGACTCATAGGAAAGGTTGGTCCAGATGATCCTTGAGGTCCCTTCCAACCTGATGTTCTATGAATCTATGAGTCTGTGAATGTAGTGATGTAGCATATTAGGGGACTGTGAACCTTCCTTGGAGCTGCCATCATCTTGGTCTCTGCTCCTTCAGCTCATGCTCACAGTCAGCTCCAGTGCACCTGTTTGAGCAGGCATGGTGCTTGCTCTGAAAAACAAAACTTTCAGAGAAGCTTTTGCCCTTGCTTTCAGAGAAATGTATTTAATGAAGCAGAATTCTGTTTGCTTAAATCAAATCAGATGGTGGTGAGTGTTTTCCACTGGGACGGGAAACACCACAGCCAGGCTAAGTGACCTCATCTGCTATAAATGAACGGCGGAGTCATCCTCAGTGCACGTGGCAGGGCACAGAGCTCACCAGCCTCACCCTTTCCCATCTGACACTTGAAGTGAGGCAGGACTCTGGTCTGTGGGACTCTGAGGCTGTTTTATCAGAACAGAATCAGTCTTCAGGCTTGTTGTGCAGAATGGTAGCAGTTAGGACACTGACTACCATTGGAGCCTGATTTAGTGCTCTGTATGGTTGTGTGAGAGCAGAGTGCCACAGAGCTCACCAGCCTCACCCTTTCCCCTCTTACACTTGAAGTGATGCAGGACCCTGGTCTGTGGGACTCTGAGGCTGTTTTATCAGAACAGAATCAGTCTTCAGGCTTGTTGTGCAGAATGGTAGCAGTTAGGACACCGACTGCCATTGGAGCCTACTTTAGTGCTCCATATGGATGTGTGAGAGCAGAGTGCTTGGGAACACAAGTGCCATAGAATTTTAACTTTCTCCCTTTATGTGGAAAGTTTCCTTTTCCAAATGCAAGAAAGAAAAAATAAATAGAATAGGCAGAGCAGTGTGGTAGTGATGCTGCAGGAAAAAGGAGGAGGTGTTGGGGAAAGCAGATCTTCAGTTGCCAGTGGAAAGTAGGCAAGAGGAGGAAATTATTTTCTTTGTAGAAAGGGAATATCTTAATTTGGCAGCCTTTGCATTGTTCTCATCATGCAATGAATTGCAGACTCAGTGTGTAAGTTGGTTCAGAAGGTTTCTGAATTGAGTTAAGGAAGTTATTCAAAGCTAATCTCAACCTCAGTCATGTTCTTTTGCCTCTGCTTTGCTGACTAACTTGATTCCTTGTCTCCTTCCTCAGAATTGAGGAGTCCTTTCTACAGTTAATCTGGAAGGACCAGAGACATGAGTTTAGTTTTGTGAACTTGTTCCTTCATTGGATTTTTTGGTTGGTTCTAGGCTACTGAGCCCAAGTGGTAAAAGCACAAGTTGTAGATCTTTTTAATAGCCACTAAAATGAGAGCTGGCTGTAAACTGTCATCTGACAAATATTTTAAGCACAGGGGCTAGTTAGAAACCTAATAAATAGTACAATTTCCATATCATACTGGGAAGAAAGAACATGTTTATGAACAAAAAGAGGCTCTCAAACCTTTCAGTGTCATGATTATTGTTTGTCCTGTTCTTGTTTCCTCTTTAGATGGAGCAAGAGCAGAACTTTTGTCTGAGCTGGGTTTTTGTTGTATAAATCACTCCACTCCTCAATGAACTGTGTTAATACATGAATAGACCTGTAGGAAGAGCAAACCATTGGCTGCCCAGGGGCTTTGGGCTATTCATAGTACCACAGTATCACCAGGGTCGGAAGAGACCTCAAAGCTCATCAAGTCTAACCCATCACCACAGCCCTCAAGACCAGACCATGGCACCAAGTGCCACGTCCAAACGCGCCTTGAACGCCTCCAGGGACGGTGACTCCACCACCTCCCTGGGCAGCCCATTCCAGCAGCAAATTCCCATAGACAGCACTTGAAATTCATAGAATTTGAACTGTGGTTCTGACCCAGGACTGTGAGAATTGAAGTCTGCAGGGTCACAAAATCTGCAGGTGCCTTCAACTGTCCCTGGTCTTTGATCTCCTTGCCATTTCCTTGCTGTGTCATAGAATGGGTTGGGTTAGAAGGGACTTCTAGAGGTCATCCAGTCCAACCCCCTCTTGCAGTCAGCAGGGGCATCTTCAGCTAGGTCAGTTTGCCCAGGGCTCTGTCAAGCCTCAGCTTGCACATAGAATGGTAAGGTTGGAAGGGACCTCAGGGATCATCTGGTTCCAACCCCCTGCCATAGGCAGGGACACCTACCACTAGCACAGGTCACTCAAGGCCTCGTCCAGCCTTGAACACCTCCAGGGAGGGAGCAACCACAACCTCCCTGGGCAACCTGTGCCAGTGTCTCACCACATTCACTGTAAAGAACTTGCTCCTCATATCAAGTTTCAGTCTCCCCTCTTCCCATAGCCCCTTGTCCTGGCATTCCAAGCCCTTGTCAATAGTCCCTCCCCAGCCTTCCTGTAGCCCCCTTCAGATCCTGGAAGGCTACTCTAAGGTCTCCTGGAAGCCTTCTCTTCTCCAGGCTGCAGAGCCCCAACTGTCTCAGCTCCACTCCAGGTGGGGTCTGAGGAGAGCAGAGCAAAGGGGCAGAATCCCATCCCTTGCCCTGCTGCCCACACTGCTCTTGCTGCAGCCCAGCACACAGTTGCTGTCTGGGCTGCACTCCCACTGCAGGTTCATGTTGAGCTTTTTATCACCCCAGACCCCCAGGTCCTTTTCCTCAGGACTGCTCTCAACCATTCACCACTCAGGTATGAGGCCTCAACCACCTCCCTGGGCAACCTATTCCAGTGCTCCACCACCCTCCATCACCCTCCACTTGTTCCTAACACCCCAGGATGCCCCATGCTTGTCTCCTCCTGACTTTTATTTTCTCATACTCTGAAGGGCATGTACTGAGCTGCCAGGTCCAGGGAGCTTCAGCACTAAAAGCTGATTTGTTGTTTTCAGGCTTTGGAGGCTCTCACTGAAATGCAGAGGTCACTTCTAAAGTGAGGTCTGAGGCTTCAGCAAAAGGTTTTGCGTCAGTGCTTCATTTCCATGTCCTTGTCATCCTGCTTTTCCTTCTGTGTCTCAGCCAGCCATCTGGGCAGGCTTTGCAACACCCTCCTCCTGGAATGATGAATGCTGCATAAGG
This sequence comes from Eubucco bourcierii, assembly GCA_013396675.1. NCBI lineage: Eukaryota > Metazoa > Chordata > Aves > Piciformes > Ramphastidae > Eubucco > Eubucco bourcierii. Next base: position 168,200 of record VWZE01016974.1, read on the forward strand.
TCATTTCTCACAATCATCTGGCAGCATCCTGGGGCGTAGCCCATACGCTTTGCTCAGCTTAGCTTTTAACCTGCCACTGAAATTCAGCCTTACTGGGAAGTCTTTTTAATGTGCCTCTTGGGAAATGAGTCAGACAGAAGGCCCTTGGGAAGGCATGAGCCCACAGATGGTTGTCAAAGAGGCTGCAGCTCAACTCTCTTGGACTTTTTGGGTTAAATTCTACCCTTGTATTGGTTTGCTGCCTGATGGGTTTGAACTGGCAGAGAGGAGATTGAAACTGGATGTTAGGAGAAGTTGTTTGCAGTGAGGGTGGTGAGACACTGGCACAGGTTGCCTAGGGAGGTTGTGGAGCACAGAATCACCCAATGGAAATCTGGAAGTGGCTAGCCTATGAGACAGGCTATGAGATTTGGGGGCTCTTCAGCCTGGAGAAGAGAAGGCTTCCAGGAGACCTCAGAGTATCTGAAAGGGGTTACAGGAAGGTTGGGGAGGGACTACTGACAAGGTCTTGCAGTGACAGGACAAGGGGCAATGGGNCAAAATGATGGAAAGGACTTTTTAATTCCACCTAACAAAGGGAGGGATTTAGTTGAAGGGATTATCTTGTATCCCCCCACCAACACAGTGCTCTTATCCCTATTCATGAAGAAGTACATACATTCTTGTTCAGAAAACTCACTTTTTATGGTTTATCTTCTTTTTTATTTTTTTTTTCTTGCTAGCTCCTCACCAAGAGGAGTTTTTGAGAGCAAAGAAAATGCCCATCAACCTATGACTGAAATGACTCTTCACAGTCATGAGTTTCCTGCTCACAGTTAAGGGTTCAATTCATTAAGGTGCAGTGCAGCAAATCTGACTTGAAGAAAATGAATATTTGTTTAATGTTTCCTTTTTTCTTCTAGGAAGAGAACAACCCAGAGAACCATTTTTAATCTGCAAGCTGTGTTTTCTTACTCAAATAGGATTAAAGAGCAATGCATATTAACTGGCACTTGGACAGGCAGCTAATTCTTTGCAGAGGTGGCTACAATATAGATATTTCTTAGATGTGTCAGCCACACTTGGCAGCTTGCAGGCAGAGTCCTGATCTTTCATATTAACTATTTGGCTTTCATTTTTAAAAAAGCTAAATATATTTAAATCAACATGGAATACTTTTAGAGGGTCACAGGTTCAAGGGAATTGTTTAATGTGTTCTGTAGTCAACCTGATGATGTAGATGTAAAAACAGACCAAATATATGTATCCTGGTTTTCAAATACCACTTTGAACTGCAGTGTAACAGGAGAATACTTAATTATTCCCTGCTAAGGATGGAGTTTTCATTCTGCGTTTTAAGCTGAAGCAGTATTCTCACCTGGGAAGTAGTAAATTCCTCTTTCTGCTCACAGAATCACAGATTTGTCAGGGTTGGAAGGGACCTCAAAGATCATCCAGTTCCAACCCCCCTGCCATGGGCAGGGACATCACACACTAGAGCAGGTTGTCCAGAGCTGCATCCAGCCTGGCCTTAAAAGCATCCAGGGATGAGACTTCCACCACCTCCCTGGGCAACCTGTTTCAATGTCTCACCAACCTCATGGTGAAGAACTTCTTCTTAACATCTAATCTAAATCTGCCCTCCTCTAACTTGGATCCAATCCCCCATCTCCTGTCACTGCCTGACACCCTAAAAAGTCCCTCATCAGCTTACTCCAAATCCTCCCTATACAATGTGGTGTTCTACACTCCTGGTGCTAAATTTGCATCCCAAGTTAACATTTCCAAACTGGCCCATCCTTGCACTGCCCAACCAGTGGCTTGTTCCTCTCTCTTTCTGCTGTGCAGCCACAACATCTAACAGTGTTTTGCTGTTAGATGTCTCAGCAAATCAAAGCAGGCTGCTTCCTCTGCTGAAAGAGCATCACCCACAGAATGACTGCTTAATTTGTCTGGATTTAAGCAATTGAGTCAAACTCTCATCATGACTCACAGATTATCTTGACTAATACCAAATGTCATCAGAAACTTCACAGGACCTCCATTTCACTCCTGACTTGGCTTAACCTGCAATTCATATTTAAATGTGTCAAATCCAGTACTTTCTAAGTGTGCCATGAAAATATTTACACAGATCCACCATTTCTAGTTGGCATTTCTAACCATAAAATGAATGCTTCAAGAGGGTTAATATTTTTTAGTAGGGCTTTTTGATATTTGTGTATTTAAAAGGTGTGCTGTGGATGCCTTTCTCCCCCTCTTTTTTTTTCCTTGATGAATGGGAGAGGGGAAATGGTGTGACAGCATTGCAGCATTTACTTGAGCAACCTTGTGCTGGTTTGAGACTAATTGGAATATTTTAATAGACAAAANTCAGAACATTATTGTCTACCTGTTAAACTGAAATAAGGATGAAAAATTGCCACATTTGAAATGAGGCTTCCCTCTAAATAGTGAAATAGTTGATTGGGATACTTCTGGGATATCTCCATTTCTTTTTATTCAATTTAGTAAGAAGCTTTCAGGTTACAGGGTTGGGGGGGGAAGAAAGAAAAGAAAGACAGACAGGAAAGGGGAAGGGAGAGAAAAGGGGAGAGGAAAGGAGAGGGGAGAGGAAAGGAAAGAACCAACATCAATCAAAAAAAAAAAATTAAAAAAAAAATCAATGAAATCCCCACCACCAAACAACAAGAAACCTCCCCCCAAAACAACAAAACCCAACCAACCAACAAACCAAAGCACAGAAAATCAAAAGTATCTGAAACATTTCACACTTGTGCTTGAAAGGAGTCAGGGCAGTGGGATGCAAGGTGAGGATTGTCATGGGGCAGCACCACTCCTGTTCATCCTGCCCTGCATGGGTTT
>VWZE01016974.1:171809-185962 GCA_013396675.1 Eubucco bourcierii
GGAAAGGGGAAAGGAGAGGGGAGAGGAAAGGGGAAGTGGAGAGGAAAAGGAAAAGGGGGAGGAGAGGAGAGGAAAGGAAAGAACCAACATCAATCAAAAAAAAAAAATTAAAAAAAAAATCAATGAAATCCCCACCACCAAACAACAAGAAACCTCCCCCCAAAACAACAAAACCCAACCAACCAACAAACCAAAGCACAGAAAATCAAAAGTATCTGAAACATTTCACACTTGTGCTTGAAAGGAGTCAGGGCAGTGGGATGCAAGGTGAGGATTGTCATGGGGCAGCACCACTCCTGTTCATCCTGCCCTGCATGGGTTTTGATGCCCATCTCTCCTTTCTAACAACAGGGCCTTGTGGCCAGTTGTCATCTCACCAGATGAGAGCTGACAGCCTGCAACTCCTTGAGCCCCACCGAGGCAGCTCTTTGCCGCCAGTTACGGGCGGTGGCTTTGCCAAGCAGTCTGTTGGACATGGGCTGGCAGATTATTCTGCCTAGTACTATTTTTAATGACACAGCACAGGGCTCTGCAGGAGAATAAATTGAAACTCCTCATGTCTGTCCCTTGGGGCAAACACCAGTTCGTGCTGAAGGTGATGTCAGAGAGATGCTTGGGGTTTGTTATTTTATGCTTGCCGTGGGGAGCACAGAATCCACACTCTGGGGGCTGTATGGTCAGCACGTGGCCTTGGGCCAAAGAGAACCACTTTGGCTTCCACTTTATTGCTTTTGGAGCAAACTGAACCAAAAAATTGCAGTGTGACTGGGGGAGCTGTAATACAGGGTGACTGATCCTGTGGAACAGTATTTTTCAATTGCACTTGGGTTTGAAAAATGCTGCAAACCCTGGCATTAACTTCCTGCTGAATGGAAAGTAGAGGAGGACAAGGATCAGGGCTTTCATTTCTCCTGTCTGTTTTCTGCTGTTGAATAATTGACCCTTTTGTGCTGCCTGATGCAGTGGAACACTGTGTTGCTCTTGAGGTCTCGTGGCTGAGAGCTACAAACCCATCCTGGGTCCCACAGGAGAGGCTGGAGTTTGTCATACAAGAGTCAGGATGGTCCAGCTCCCCATTAATCGCTCTCTGAGAACCTTTGGCACTTTTATGGCACCCTGACCAATTACAGATTTAGTCAGAACTGGTGAGAGGAGCAGGATGTGCTGTGCAGGGTGAAATGTGGGATTGGAGCAAGGAAGGCAGGCAGAGGACTCAGCTTGGCAGCCCAGGATCTGCAGTTGTGGCGGCCAGAGAATTATGGGGTGGAAGAAATTGCTCTGCAGAGCATTTCAGTCTCTGTTAAAAGCAGAGCAGAAACTCTCACTTTTGTGATGGCTTTTATGCCTCATGCTGTCAGCTGGGAGGTCTCTCAACTGCTGTGAAATGCAAAATATTTGCATTTATTTAAAATGCTAAATGCATTCATTTCCCTGGAAGTGTTCAAGGGCAGGTTGGACAGGACTTTGAGAAGAAACCTGATCTGGTGATGATGACCCTGCCCACAGCAAGGGAGCTCAAGTAGATGATCTTTGAAGGCCCTTTCCAACTGGAGCCAGTCTATGACTCTCTTTTAATCTCTCTTCAATTTTTCTTACCCACAGCAGCCTGAAGAGGAGCAGTCTGCTTGTGACATCACCAGCTCCAGTTCCTCTGCGGATGACACCATGTCCCTGGAGAGGAACTCATCCCTAGGCAGCGACACATCCCTTCCTTTCCCACCAACGGTCAGCTTTGTCCAGCCCAGGGACAGGCACAGCCTGGATGGCAGCTGCACCAACATGGTGGCTGCAGAGGGAGGAGAGAAGGAAGAGGAGCTGGACAGCATCACAGATGTGCCCACTCACTCCTCTGTCTTACGGAACTCCATGCGGCCGCTCTCACCCTTCCGCCGGCACAGCTGGGGGCCGGGGAAGAATGCCACCAACGAGGCAGAAATAAATCAGAGGAGGTCAGTATGGAATTGCTTTTGTTTACTGTCCACTCACTCAGGCTTGGTTTTGTTTTTTTATTTTTAAGCTTTAGTCTCAGTGTGATAAAACAGAAAGCTGAGGATGTCACTCACAGAGAGGTGAAGACAATCTCCTAATGTATGTTTTGGGGGGGGGGATTTCAATTAGCTTTCAATATTGAAGTACTTAATGCCTACAGTATGCTGGAGCAAATGAAGTTACCTTGGGACAGGTCTTCTGTTTGAACTGTCACCAGCCCTTCCTGTATGAGGAGCTTGGTTAAAGGAGTTTATTGGAGTGTTAAATCTTATTGGCCACGAAATAAACGTGATGGTGATGGCTCTGATTGCATTAAGAGGTATCAGGAGCAGCAGGGATTTAACAAAAGGTGTGGTGGAGGCTCCTCATACTGGTGAGATGAGTAGTGAGTTTTTCACAGAGTTGATTCCACCTCAGTCTCTCATGGACAGTAAGTCCCAGCTAGCTAGTCAGCAGTGTCCCCAGTGCTGACCAGGAAGGTTCAAAAGCATCCTTTTCACATTTATTCTTTCATAAGATACAAGAGGGAGAGGTGTAACAGCTTTGTCAGTATGTAGATGGTGGTGCCAAGTGACTCTGAGACTCACGGAAACATCCAGGTTGGAAAAGACCAAGTCCAGCCTAGAACCCTACTCTACAAGATTCACCTTAAACCATAGCCCTGAGCACCACATCCAAACCACCCTTAAACACACTCCACCACCTCCCTGAGCAGCTCATGCCAGTCCCTGATCACTCTCTCCATGAAAAACCTTTTCCTAATGTCCAATTTAAACCTCCCCAGCCTCAGCTTGAGGCCATTCCTCCTTGTTCTGTTTCCAGTTGCCTGTGAGCAGAGCCCAGCAGCAGCCTCTCCACGATGTCCCTTCTGGGAGCTGTACACAGCAATGAGGTCTACCCTCAGCCTCCTCTTCCCCAAACAGCCCCAGCTCCCTCAGTCACTAAGGGTGCTCAGCCCCACATCTCAGTGGAGAGAAAGATGAAGGAAGGTGCACACAGTTGGTCTAAGGTTCCCTGTGCTCTGCAGCGTTCAGCATCTGGGCTATCTGGGGCTAGGGTTCAAAACCTGAATGTTCCTGAAACTCATGCAGGCTTGCCCAATGTTTTTCATGCATTTTAATGCTTTCAGATTGGGAATGGGCAGTTGTTTTAGCAGGGTCAGGGTGCTGTATTCTCCTGTTATCCAGTTTACACAGGCTGCAAGCATACAGCTGCTCTGCAGGCTGCCTGCTGCCACCTTCACGACCAGGGTGAGATAGCCAGAGCCATTGCATTTGGTGATATCACTAAATTAAAGCTGTCCAATTACAGTGGGTTCTTGGCAAGTTTTGACTGACCCATTTGGATTATCCAGTGATGGACAGCAGCTTCCCATTGGAAGTGTATAAAGATCCTTTCCTATATTAGGAGCTGTGGCTCTAGAATCTTAGAATCATAGAATCAGTCAGAGTTGGAAGGGACCACAAGGATCATCCAGTTTCAACCCTCCTGCCATGGGCAGAGACACCTCACACTAGATCAGGCTGCCCACAGCCTCATCCAGCCTGGCCCTAAACACCTCCAGGGATGAGGCTTCCACCACCTCCCTGGGCAACCCCTTCCAGGCTCTCACCACCCTCATGCTGAACAACTTCTTCCTAACATCCAGGCTGAATCTCCCCATTTCTAACTTGGTTCTATTGCCCCCAGTCCTATCATTAAAAGAATGTCACAGACCTGTCAGATTTTCAAGCCAAAGTTGGAAGAATCAGGAACATGGCAACATAGTGAAAGACATAATATTTTGTGGTGGTGGTGGTTGTTATTATTGTTATTCGTGGTGGTGGTTGTTGTTGATATTATTATTATTATTATTATTAGCATTAGTATTGGTATTATTATTATTATTATTATTATTATTATTATTAGCATTAGTATTGGTATTATTATTATTATTATTATTATTATTATTATTAGCATTAGTATTGGTATTATTATTATTATTATTATTATTATTATTATTAGCATTAGTATTGGTATTATTATTATTATTATTATTATTATTATTATTAGCATTAGTATTGGTATTATTATTATTATTATTATTATTATTATTATTAGCATTAGTATTGGTATTATTATTATTATTATTATTATTATTATTATTAGCATTAGTATTGGTATTATTATTATTATTATTATTATTATTATTATTGTTGTTGTTGTTGTTGTTGTTGTTGTTGTTGTTATTATTATTATTATCATTTACCACTGCCACCTTTTCTTGGCTTCATTTGGGGTCCCCAGGTACAATTTAAATGGAGTGATACCTATCTTTTTAAAGCTACCAAAGAGTCAGCATAAGGTATCCATGCAGGTTTATGGCAGCACAAGTCCATAAGCTCCTAAACTCATTTAGAGAGATTTATTTTGAAGTGTGGGACCTGTTGTGTAAGGATTTCTGAGGGTACTAAACTGCATAGCTGGAAATTACTGCTAACACTTAACAGATGGGGTTAAGTTCTCCTGTGTCAGGCTCCAGAGGCTGTTTCTGATATGGGAAAATGCATTCATTGTAAATGCAAGAAGATTTGAGTTAAAGGAGCATTAATTGTTCTCATGTGTTTCTTAGCTGCAGCTGCTGCTACATAAGGCTGGCTGGCACATAGGTTAATTGAAAAAGAAAAGCTGGATGGGTCTCCGCTGCTAATTCAGTTCCTGTTTGGTTTTATGTTTCTTTTACAAAGGAATTTGGATTATTTGGTGTTGGGGTTTTGTTGTGATTTGTTGGGTTGGGGTTTTTTTTCCTCCCCTTTGTTCTTTTCCTACGTGGCTGTTGAGATTCTGGTTGCTTAGCAAGCAACAACAAACACTGAGGATGTGAAGCCCAAGCAAGTGACTTTCCTCCAAATCAGTTAAATTTGAGCATTTGCTTATTCCTGTGTTTTATATGCAGTAGGTTGGTTTGCAGTCGAAGGGGAAAAGCCTTTATTGTAACTTGGCTTTTGCAAACCTTTGGAGTAAGGTGGAGTGCAAGCCTCAGCAAGGTTTGACATGCTGATGGTCAGGACCTGTGCTGCTCTCAGTTCCTGCCATTCTGTCAATGCTCTCCTCCTCTGGGCACCCAGTGATGCTCCTTTACTCCATAGGTGAGCGTGATGCACTCATTAAATGGGTGGGAAGTAAGCCAAATGAAATGCAGTTGCTGTCAAAACCAACAGAGAGATTAGAACTGAGCTACACAGCTGAGAAGAGGAGTGGGGTGGCTGGCTACCATGCTCAGGCTTGCTCTGAGAGGTGCCTTCTGCCCTAGCAAAGGACTTGCAGCCTGATGCAGCCCTCCATCCACATCAGAAAGTCTTTCCCCACTGGCAAGGGTAGCCAAATCAAGGTTAAATAGAGCTGCTGATACAGAGCCCAAAGAAGAGATGAGAAAAAAATAAATAAATCATTTTTTGTGGTGGGAGTTGCTCTTTTCTTGGGTTAGATGTTTTCTCTTTGTAAGAGGGAGGAGCTTTGTTCACAGAAAAGATCAAATAAATGTAATAATTGTATATAAGATGTGGAAACATCCTCAGCTCCCCCACCTCCCCTCCTTTAATGCACTTTGCCGATAATCCTCATTGTCTGCGTTCTGCCGTTAAAAACCCAAAGCAAAGTAACAAGGCTGCCACAAAAGGGTGTTCATCCTCCAGTTAGTTCCTGACATGCACAGCAGATCTGAAATGCCTGCCTTTCAACAATGATTTTAACCTTCAGGTCCCAGGAAAGAAATGCCAGCATTTTTTACTGATGGATGAAGTGGTGCAGAACTGGAGCTGGCCTTAATCACAGTTGCTAAAAGCTTCTGTCAGATAGTTTGTCCTTATCTAAACTTTAAACTGACCTGGCTTTGGCACCAGCTAATTTGCAACATGGTGAATACCTGTGAAAACCTCCTTTTTGTACCCCCAAAAAAGCAACCACCCCAAAACCAAGCAAACAACAAACAGGTTTATCTGTGGAAGGGAGAGGAGGAAACAAGAGATTCATTACTTCCTTTAGCATTTAATGTTGTGGTTTCCTTCTGTGTTCACTCCCTTCGTTGTTGGTGTGTCAGGGATATTATTTCTTCAGCTGCCATTTGTGCATTTCTCTCCTTTCAAGCTGCTGACCACTCTCCATGATTCATTTTTCAGTTCAGTGCGAGTTCTGGGGGATGGTATAAAGAAGCCTCCCATTCATAGGAGAAGGTACAAAGCTGACTAACACCATTAACTGTTTTGCATTTGAATGTCTACTAACTCCATGCTGCCATGTTAGTAAATCTGTAGTACCTCAGAAAGCCTTGGTGGTAGAGCTGTGTGTCCTGCTTGGCTGCTGTCCTTCTCCAGTCTGGCCCAGGGCAGTTTTTCTGGGCCACAGAGCAGATACCCAAGCCATTTTCTCTAGGAAAACAGGTTCACAACTTGGAGAAATCTGAGCTATCATTTTGTTGGCCTTTGCCCTTTGTAAGAATTTGGAGCTGTGTCAAAATAATGGCTTACCTGTGAGCATCTTTCATTTGGGTTTGAAGCATATCAGAGACCCCTGCCAAGACTTGCAGGAGGGTCACCTAGGGGAGGGGATGCATCAGGCATGATCTCAGAGTCAGAGAATCTTCTGCTGGTTGAAGGAAATGGTTTTCATTTTGCTGTTTTGCTGGTCAAGGTTTTTTGTTTTGGTTTAGGTGTTTTTTAATAACAATTTTCCTTTTTTAAAAAAAAAAAAGTTTTGTTGGTTTTTTTTTTTCTTTTCTCTGTTTTTCTTCTACATAGAAAAATCTCAGTTCCTCATCCATCATGCAGATGAAACCTTTGCATTAGCCATTAACATAGAGAATAGAACACTTCATTTCTGACACAGCAAACTGTCCACACTTACCTTTTTTTAAGGCTGAAAAAGGAGAAGCTTGACCTCTCTCCTCCAGCAGGTCAACCTCTTCTCATCTCTCGCAGCTTGCTACCTCTCCTCCTCCAGCAGGTTAACTCAGGATTTCACTCCCCTTGAAATGGATGGGGTGTTACATGTCTCTGTGAACACACTTCATAGAATCATACAATGGTAAGGTTGGAAGGGACCTCAAAGATCATCTAGTTCCAACCCCTTGCCATAGGCAGGGACACCTCCCACTAGCACAGGTCACTCAAGGCCTCATCCAACCTGGCCTTGAACAACTCCAGGGAGGTTGTGGAGCACAGAAGCACCCAACGTGATCAAAGATCACGTTGGGTGCTTCTGTGCTCCACAACCTCCCTGGGCAACCTGTGCCAGTGTCTCATCACCCTCACTGCAAACAACTTCCTCCAAACATCCAGTTCCAATCTCCCCTCTGCCAGTTCAAACCCATTGCCCCTTGTCCTGTCACTGCAAGACCTTGTCAGTAGTCCCTCCCTAGCCTTCCTGTAACCCCTTTCAGATACTCTGAGGTCTCCTGGAAGCCTTCTCTTCTCCAGGCTGAAGAGCCCCCAAATCTCATAGCCTGTCTCATAGGCTAGCCACTTCCAGGTTTCCACCTACAAAAACCATGGTACCGTGATATTATTACCAAAAAAAATTATATCACTCCCAGAAATTGAGCCATGTGAGCAGTGTTGTGCAGTTCAGGGAGAGGGCTCTTAAAGAGTTTCTTTTCAGAAGGCACAAGAACCAGCATGATTTGTTGCCTTTTTTGTTTATTTTACTTCTACAAAGCCACTTTATTTGTGTCCCTCTGCTCTGGAGGAAGAACCACAGAGCCATCTCTGATTGTCCAACCCTCCACCCAGCACTTTGAGTCAACACTAAACCATGTCCCTAAGCAGCAGGTCCACAGCTCCTTGAACAGCTGCAGGGGTGTTCCACCACCCTCCTGGGCAAATCATTCCTATGTTTGAGAACCCTTTCAGTGAAGAAATATTTCCTGAGATCCATCCTGAACCTCCCCTGGTGTAGCTTGGAAGCATTTACTCTGGTCCTGTTGTTTGTCATTGAGGAGCAGAGGCTGCCCCCTCCTCCTCCAACCTCTCACTTGAGGTAGGTTGCTGAGAGCAAGGAGGTCTCCCTTCAGCCTCCTCTTCTCCAGACTGCACACCCCCAGCTCCCTCAGCCCCTCCTCATAGCCCAGGTGCTCCAGGCCGCTCACCAGCCTCCTTGCCCTTCTCTGGACATACTCCAGCACCTCAATGTCCTTCCTGTAGTAAGGAGCCAAAAAGTTCAGTGCTCTCCCTTCTCAGCTCATGCAGATGAACATCCTTATACCAGTTGTCTGTTCAAGCTTCTCTGCAGGAGCTATGTCAGAGCCATAATACCCTGAAACCCTGAGCTTATACACAGAATAAAGAAAATGCCTCAAGCAGACAACCTAAACCACCAAGTCACATCTGAAATGTGTGCTAATTCCTTCATAAACATTCTCTCTTACAATTGGTTTTTCTTTTTCTGGCCTCCCAACTTTTTTGGTATCATCCTCTCTCACTGCAGCTGCGGAGCAACAGCCTGAAGTAATTCCCATGGTTTCTGCTCTCCCACAAGGCTGATGTGTGCAGCAGTTCATCCCTCCTCCCCAAGGCATCCTCTCTGAAAGGGTTTTGCACGCTTTGCATTGATCTCCTTCAGTTATCATGGTGCTGCCAATAGATTGTGGGTGGCTCCCCAGCAGGATTGTAATTCTGTAAGCCTGCTTTCCACAGCCCTTGCCAAAAGGTCTTTTCTCTGAGACATTCCACCACTTCCAGGCTTCAAATGTATGGTTCCTCTCCTTCCCTCCCTCTGCTCTTCTGCAGTGTTAGTGTTTGGGATTGTCACTGTAAGATAGAATCATAGAATGGTTTGGATTGGAGGGGACCTAGAAGATCATCCAGTTCCAACACCGTGCCATAGGCAGGGACACCTCCCACTAGAACAGGTCACTCAAGACCTCATCCAACCTGGTCCTGAACACCTTCAGGGAGTTTGTGGAGCACAGAAAGCACAGAATATGATCTTGGATCGCATTCTGTGCTTCTGTGCTCCACATCCTCCCTGGACAACCTGTGCCAGTGTCTCACCACCTTCACTGCAAACAACTTCATCCCTAACATCCAGTTTCAGTCTCCCCTCTGCCAGTTGAAACCCTTTGCCCCTTGTCCTGTCATTGCAAGACCTTGTCAATAGTCCCTCCCCAGCCTTCCTGTAGTCTCCTTCAGATACTGGAAGGCTACCCTAAGGTCTCCTGGAGGCCTTCTCTTCTCCAGGCTGCAGAGCCCCAACTCTCTCAGCCTGTCAAGGCTTCTGACAAGGAGCACTGGATGGAAGCTGCAGCACAGGAGGCTCCACCTCAACACAAGAGGGAACTCCTTTACTGTAAGGTCCCAAAGCACTGGCACAGGCTGCCCAGAGAGGTTGTGGAGTCTCCTTTTCTGGAGCCTTTCCAAGTCTGTCTGGATGTGTTCCTGTGTGCCCTGATCTAGACTGTCTGGTCCTGCTCTGGCAGGGGAGTTGGACTTGATTATCTCTTCGGGTCCCTTACAACCCCTGACATCCTATGAGCCTGTATGATGAAGATGGGTTTACTGTGGCCAGGATTTGGTTCTTCCTGCTCAAGGAGGTATTTAGTTCCTTCATTCCTCACTAATACTTGCATCTGGCACTGTGGTTTAGTTGAGTGACAATCCAGTGGTAGGGGGAGGAACATGTCCATGCAAAGTGCTTGTGGTACTGTGCTGGAAGTTATTGGTGAAGCACACTTGTAGCTGTGGGGTGCAAAGCACAGGTACATCCTCTGCCAGTTAACCATCCTTAATGAAATAAGCAGCAATTACCTGAACTCCACCACTAAACACTAGCTGTCAAACCCTTCCCCGGTGTTTCCAATGTTGTACTGTGTGTGGAAACTACTCACAGACTTCCCATGAGATGATGCAGTCAGTGGCTTTGTGACTTTTAAATCCTGGCCCAGGGATGCTCAGATTTGTTCTGACTTGAGCAAAGCATGCTCTGGATGTAACATCTCTTTGCATGGATCTCAGGCCAGAGAGCAGGACTTGTGCAGTGCTGCACAGGCAGTTCTGTGCTGATGGAGAATTCCCTTCAGACAAGGTGTGCTTCCTGGAGAGATTTTCCAGGGTTTAGGGGTCCTTTATATATTAGAACTGACAAGAAGATTGGTTTTTCTCTGTCTGGAAAACCTGCAGTTGTGTCATGAGCTGACAGAGAAGGAAAAAAAACAACAGAAACAGTATTTAAAGTAACAGTCAACATAGTTGCATTTCTTATGTCTTTCATGATGCAACTTGGGGCTCTTTTGGGCTGTGGGAGCTGAAAGGTTTTCTAGTCAAAGTGTTATTTGAAGGGCTCTTGATTTAATCCCAAGTTAATAGCAAGACAAACCTGAGGTGTTTGGGTTTTTTTCCACTGTTTTGGTGTGGGGTATTTTAAGAATGTAACTCCCTCCTCATTTTACCCAAGTGCAGCCTGAGGTTATTAATACTTGTGTGGAGGGAAGATTAAATATCTGTAATGGATTCTTCTTCTGATATGTGGCTAAGAGGTACCAGAAAAAATGCTAATCATTACTAACACAATGGCTGTGTGTGATGACTTGTGCAAAATTGGCTTTGGTGTGTTTCAGCCTTGCTTTGTCCCAGAACTTCTCTCCTCTCCAGGAGCAGTTTTGTCCAGTGCGTTGTGAACTTGCTGATGGGATCATTTTGGGGGAAGCACGGGTTGTGTTGCTACCCATTTGGTGGTAACCTCAGTCACTTGGAGCACTCTGGTGTGCTCTGGCAGGCAGAAATCCACAGTACCACTGCATTATTTTTGAGTTTGGTGTTGGGCTGGGGTCTTTTTTTTTAAGATATGGAAGAGCAAGAGTCTTTTAACATCCCCTCGTGCCGTAACAACCCAATAATCACATCCCTTTTCCTTTCTTTGCCTCTTTTGATGTCCCCAGCTTGAGCTGGTGTCCCTCTGGCGTGCAGTTCATTCCCATGGGCCCTGACTTTACTTGTAGAAGGTATGGTATACGTAAGTGTGCAGCAGCTGCAGCCAAGGAGCACTGCAAGCAGCCTTTTATCAGCTTCCGCGCGTTGCCTTTGCCGCTGCTGCTCTGGCTGAAGCCTGCACTTGTGTGTTTGCTTCCTCTGCTTTACCAGCAGTTAGCCTTGGCAGTGGCTCTGCTGAATTGGAGGGCAGGTGAAAATGGTGGCTGCTTTTCACTGGCTATGGGCATTAAAGAAGCTGCACTGTTGGTTTGAGCTGCTCTATTCCATGGTGATTTGAAGGTGCTGGGTTCTTTTTATTCCTGCAGCAGTGATCGTAACGGTAACTGTGGCGGCCAAAGAATCAAATCTTTTGTTCTGGATGGATCTCATAAAGGATCTGAGTTCATGCAGACTTGTTCTTTGTAAAGGAGAAGAGCTTTTCAAAGACAATAATCATGTAAAGCTTGGTGTGCAAAACCAATCTGATAGCCACAGATGAAAATATTTCCAGACATTTAAAACTTGCATTTTCTGTGGACTGTCCCTAGGTTGGGATTAATGCTGGCAGGTCAGATATTGCCTGGAAGCCAGATTTTATAGCTTTCTAGCTTTGCTCTGGCAGTTCTTGCTGGTTAAAATCTGTTAAGCTGTTAAAATCTTCTTCTGAGGACCAGATACTAAAAAGAAAAAAAGTTAATTTGTTCTTACTGCTACAGAATTATACCCGACCAAGCAAATTACAGATCAGCATCACCCACTGATAACTCTTTTATGGGCTAATATTTGCAGGTTTGGGCTGCTTGTGTCACGGCAAACTACTTGCTTTTATTGTATTTTCTTCTGTTCCGTGCCTCATTGTTACCACTTTGGAATGCAAGTTAAAAAAAAAAAAAAGTTACTGTTCTGCCCTAAATAATCAGGAGGAGTGAGATGGATTTCTCTCTGCGGGTGTTTTAGAATAAGCTTTGTAACGCCTTCCATTGATGCGCATTCGAATCACTGCTGAGTCAAAATCTTTCTAAAAAGCAGATTAAATTTGTAACTGCCTCAGCCTCATTTCTTGTTAATTAACATGAAAAAAAAAAAAAAGTGCTTGAAATTTGACTAGATCTTCTTAGTAGGTTTTTGCTTTGAAGATTCGTATTTATCAGCCACTTAATGCCTCTGAAGGGCCGTTGGGCTTTAATCACTGCTATGCAAGTCTACCTTGAATTTAAGCTCCTTCTGTTGTTTAAATAAGCTATAGAGCCATAGAGTCATGGGATATTAGGGCTTGGAAGGGACCTCTGGACAGCTTCAAGCCCAACTCCCCCTACCACAGCAGCGTCACCTGGGACAAGTAGCAGAGGAGCACATCCAGGCAGGTTTTGAATGCCTCCAGAGAAGGAGACCCCACAACCTCTCTGGGCAGCCTGCTCCTGTCACCCTCACAGTAAAGAAGTTTCTCCTCACGTTGAGGTGGAACCTCCTGGTTTCCAGCTTACACCTGTTGTTCCTTGTCCTATCACTGGGCACCATCAATAAGAGCCTGGTACCTTCATGTTGATATCCACCCCTCAGACATTTGTAGACATTGATCAGATCCCCTTTCAGCCTTCTCTTCTCATGACTAAACAACCCAATCTTCAATCTGTTTTCTATTTCACTTGCTTGTCAAAACAATGTCAACTTGTTGGCCACTTAGATGTCATGATGAGCCTCAAGTTGGGATATATATCTAGGACAGGCTTTGCTTTAAACTAGCATCCAGTCAGACCTTAGCCATGCAGTTGTGCTGATGTACCAGAGGATGGATCAGTAAAACTTGCACATTAACCTCACTGGTTTATAGATGCTTGGGCATGAGAAGCAGGAGGATTAGAAGCAGAATACCAGGGCCAAGACAGACCAGATGGAAACAGTCTTGTGTGAAAGAGGGAGTGTTCTGTGTAGATGAGAGGGGAACATTATTAGTGCCTTGCTGTAGAGGTCACTTGTCTGTCAGCAGCTGTCTCTACAGAGGTTGGCCAAACCTTTTATTACTGCCAATTGAATTAAAAATCATATTTAAAAAAAAACCAAACAAACAAAAAAAACCAGATTAAAAAAGGAAAACAGCTTTGGCAGGAAGAGAGAAGTTATCAGTGCCAAACTCAGTGCAGTGGCAAGTGCTAAACAGATTGAGAGGATGTGCCTGCAGAGATGAACGTTACAGGCAGCCCAGAGCTGGGTTTGTGTTTCCTGGGAGGGGTGTTGGCCCAGGACAGGCAGCACTGTGCATACTGGGTGGTTTCATTTGGGAGCCTTTATTCCAAGGCAGAGCCTAATCAAAGCCTAGCAGAGAGAATTTATGGAAATATCAACATCTTTGGAGGGATTTTCCCTGTGTACCACTCGAGGAGGAGAAAAAAAACAAAGGTAGGAAAGAGAAAACCTTCTACTGCTGGCTGCCCATGACCACTGGGGAGTGACATCAGCATTGCCCTGCACAGTTCAGCTGGTGACTGCCTTGTCCATTCACTGGAACATGCTGTGTGCTGAAAGACGCTGATTAAGAGTTTGTCAGCATCTAACCTCCTTGATTTCTCTTCAGTTACAGCCTAGAAGGCCTTGCTGGAGACTCTGGTGAGAACAAGAAGCCCTCTACAAACTTGGAGGCTTCTTCTCTGAGCTCCAAAGACCTCAGGAGAAGTCCACTTGCCAGCAATCAGTGTGGGTCCCTGGTCTTGCTCACCGAAGAACTTGAGCAAGGAGAAATCAGAGACTACAGCCACCAGGTAAAGCTGTCCACCTGTTGTTAGCTGTTTAGAAAATGCTGCAGCAATGCTTTGGGAGTCACTTTCCCTAGTGACAGTCTCACTGTGAAGACTTCCACCTTACACATATATAATATTTTAAAAGTCTCCCATCTTTAAAATGTTCTGCTATGTTAAATTTGAACATTGAAAAAATTCTAGTAGGTTAAATTTGCTACTTTGTTCTATGGGGCAATATGGTTGATGGGCAAAGTCTTAGGGTGAGAACAAGAAGTGTCTCATTGTTCTCCCACTGACAGCATGAGCAATCATGGAGAAGCTGCTGACTTGCTTCCTAGAATGGACATAGCTAAATTATCAATCACATTTAATGGTGACACTGCCAGATTCATAGAATGGCTTGGGTTAGAAGGGACCTTGAAGATCACTGGTTGCCCAGGGTGGTTGTGGATGGGCTCTCCCTTGAGGTGTTTAGGACCAAGGTGGATGA
>VWZE01016975.1:0-13972 GCA_013396675.1 Eubucco bourcierii
CCAACACCACTGTGGCCATTAAACCATGTCCCCAAGTGTCATGTCTATATGTTTTTTGAACACCACCAGGGGATGGTGATTCAGCCACCTCCCTGGGCAGCCTGTTCAAATGCCTGACCATTCTCACAGTGAGGAAATGTTTCCTAATACCACAGAATCACAGAATTAACCAGGTTGAAAAAGACCTCTAAGATGCTTGAGTCTAACTGAACTGTGGCACTAAGTGCTTCATCCAGCCTAACCCCAACCTAAACCTCCCTTGGTGTAACTTCAGGCCATTTCCTCTCATCCTATATCAGTTCCTTGGGAGAAGAGACCTGGCCTGTATCAGGAATGGTGTGGCCAGCAGAACCAGAAAAGTCCTTCTGCCCCTGTACTCAGCAC
Organism: Eubucco bourcierii; assembly: GCA_013396675.1. NCBI lineage: Eukaryota > Metazoa > Chordata > Aves > Piciformes > Ramphastidae > Eubucco > Eubucco bourcierii. Next base: position 385 of record VWZE01016975.1, read on the forward strand.
TGCTCAGGCCACACCTTGAATCCTGTGTCCAGTTCTGGGCCCCTCAATTTAAGAAAGATGTTGAGATGCTGGAACATGTCCAGCGAAGGGCAGCAAGGCTGGGGAGGGGGCTGGAGCACAGCCCTGTGAGGAGAGGCTGAGGGAGCTGGGGGTGTGCAGCCTGCAGAAGAGGAGGCTCAGGGCAGACCTCATTGCTCTCTACAGCTACCTGAAAGGAGGTTGCAGCCAGGTGAGGATTGGTCTCTTCTGCCAGGCACCCAGGGACAGAACAAGAGGACACAGCCTCAAGCTGTGCCAGGGCAGGTTCAGGCTGGATGCTAGGAAGAAGTTCTCAGCAAGAGTGATTGGCATTGGAATGGGCTGTCTGGGGAGGTGGTGGAGTCCCCATCCCTGGAGTTGTTTAAGAGGAGGTTGGATGAGGCACTTAGTGCCATGGCTTAGTTAATTAGAAGATGTCAAGTAATAGCTTGGACTCAATGCTCTCAAAGGTCTTTCCCAACCTGGTTAGTTCTGTGATTCCATGAAAACAAATCTATTTTTTAATTCTATTTCTCTTCCTAAACCCAGTAACTGTTGTGACTAATAATTCTCAGAAAATAAAATGTCCCCTGTCCCCTGTTCCAATGCCTGACCACTCTTGCAGTGAAGAAATGTTTCCTAATACCACAGAATCACAGAATTAACCAGGTTGGAAAAGACCTCTAAGATCTTTGAGTTTAACTTTGAGGAGGCTCAGGGGGGACCTTATTGCTGTCTACAACTCCCTGAAGGGTGGTTGTAGCCAGGAGGAGGTTACCTTCTTCTCTCAGGCAATCAGCACGAGAACAAGAGGACACAGTCTCAAGCTGTGCCAGGGGAAGTTTAGGCTGGAGGTGAGGAGAAAGTTGTTGCCTGAGAGAGTCATTGACTGCTAGAATGGGCTGCCCAGGGAGGTGGTGGAGTCAGCGTCCCTGGAGGTGTTCAAGGTGGGTTTGGACGTGGCACTTGGTGCCATGGTCTGGTCTTGAGGGCTGTGGTGATGGCTTGGACTTGATGAGCTTTGAGGTCTCTTCCAACCCTGGTGATACTGTGAGACTGTGATACTGCAACTGAACTGTGGCACTGTCTCATCCAACCTAAACCTCCCCTGGTGCAACTTCAGGCCATTTCTTCTCATCCTATACCAGTTCCTTGGGAGAAGAGATCAAGCCTCACCTCACTTACAACCTCCTTTCAGGTAGTTGTAGACTGTTGTTAACCTGAAGGCTGCTAATTCACCTGTAATGAACCCTGACAATGGCTGAAAGTGAAATTGTAGGATGTCTACATAAGTGATCTATGGTTTCAAAATAATATGCTGGTGAACAAGTGTTATTAGCACATAGGCTGTCAAAACTATCCATCAAAAGATGCCCTGGAGGCTGAAACATGCTTTAGACTTGTCTCTCTGAATCAGAATGAGGAAATTAGCAGCTTGATCTACACCTGTCCAACCCAAGCCTGTTCTCAGAAGAGATAAAGTCTATTTTTTAGTATTACCAATGTGACCTCTCTCACAAGTGTTACATATGATTGAGAATAAAATCTGGGGGTTGGTTGTCTTGAGGGAAGCTCTTCAACCCTCAGTACTTTTGCTAAAGCACTGCCAAATCGGAATCCTCTGCCCACAGAATTCCTTCATTCCACGTGGCTATGTAGACTCTACACACATCTTTATACACCCCTATATAAACCTGTAGGTACTGAATGAAGGATCAGGGTAGCATACCCTAACAAGGAAGGAGCCATGAACTTCCCCCTCACTACAAGGCAGATATTGAGGTGCTGGAGAGCATCCAAATGAGGGCAACAAAGCTGCTGAAAGGTGTAGAGCACAAGTCCTATGAGGGACAGACTGAGGGAACCAGGGCTGTTTATTCTGGAGAAAAGGAGGCTGAGGGGAGACCTTCTTATTTTCTACAGCTACCTGAAAGGAAGTTGTAGCAAAGTAGGGACTTGTGTCTTCTCTCTAGTAATAAGCAACAGCATGAAAGGAAGTGGCCAAAAGTTGCAGCAGGGGAGGTTTAAATTGGCTATCAAGCAAAATTTCTTTATAGAATCATAGAATGGTAAGGTTGGAAGGGACCTCAAAGATCATTCTAGTTCCAACACCCTGCCATAGGCAGGGACACCTCCCACTAGCACAGCTCACTCAAGGCCTCCTCCTCCAACCTGGCCTTGAACACCTCCAGGGAGCGAGCAGTCACAACCTCCCTGGGTAACCTGTGCCAATGTCTCACCACCCTCATTGCAAATAAGTTCCAGTTTAAATTTCCCCTCTGCCAGTTTAAACACATTGCCCCTTGTCCTGTCATTGCTAGACCCTGTAAATAATCCTTGTAAATAAATTTACTGGAAGAGTGTTCAGGTATTGGAACAGGCTGCCCAGGGAAGTAAGTGGTGGAGTCATCATCCCTGGAGGTGTTCAAAACACACATAGATGTGGCACTTTGGAAAGTGTTTTGGTGGTAGAATGTTAGGTTAATTGCTGGATTTGATCTTGGCATTGGAACAGGCTGCCCAGGGAAGTGGTGGAGTCACCATCCCTGGAGGTGTTCAAAACACACAGAGATGTGGCACTTTGGAAAGTGTTTTGGTGGTAGAGTGTTAGGTTAATGGCTGGGTTTGATCTTGGAGGTCTTTTCCAGCCTAGTGGAAGTCTTTCCCATATACATTGCTACAACAGCTTCAGCAGCCTCAAAATTCCACCTGTGTATTGAAGACCATCACTGTGCTGCTAATCATTTACAGAATTGCTCTCTGCTTACTCTGATAAAAAATGATTGTTCCTATGAAGGTCCTGGGGATATCAGAAATCAAACCATCACCCAAATGAAGGAGGAGAAGACCCCCTGAGCCATCTTGTGCCACAGCCTCATAGTATACAACTTAGTGCCACCATCTGCCAAAATAAAACTCCCTAGACAACCATTGTGTGTGTCCCCCATATTTTCTCATCAAATTTTAATTGCATTCAGTTTCTGCTTAGGCCCTAATCCACAGTCTGTTAACTTCTTACAAAGCCTGAAGATTAAGCTGAAGGTTAAACTGATTTATTTTAGTGTGAGTTGGGTTTTTTTATACTTTTACCCTTGTGACTCTTGCTCAGAAGACAGCCCCTTGTATGTCCTTCCCTCTCTTCATCACAAAACAAAGTTTCTGAATGTAAAATCCACCTGTGTCTTCTTCCCACTTACTGTACTGAGCACTCAAGGCACAAAACCATTCACCCAGCTGGTTGATCTTCTACTTTAGAAGGCTGACTGATACTGTCTCCCTCAACATCCTCATAGATAAGCTCAGGAGATGTGCCATAGGCAGCTGTTCTGTGAGGTGGATCAAAAACTGCTTGACAACAGAGCTCAGAGAGTTGTCAGCAGCAGCACAGAATCAAGTTGGAGGCCTGTAGCCAGTGCTGTTCCCCAGGGATCACTGCTGGCTCCAGTTTTGTTCAATACCTTTATCAATGACCTGAATGAGGGCATTGAGTGCACCCTCAGCAGGTTTGCTGATGATACCAAACTGGGGGGGTGGCTGACACCCCTCAGGCTGTGCTGCCATCCAACCAGATCTGGACAGGCTGAGTGCTGGACTGATCATCAGTAGCACAGAATCAAGTTGGAGGTCTGTAGCCAGTGCTGTTCCCCAAGGATCAGTGTTGGGCCCAGTTTTGTTCAATACCTTTATCAATGATCTGAATGAGGGCATTGAGTGCACCCTCAACAGGTTTGTTGATGATACCAAACTCAGGGGGTGGCTGACGCCCCTCAGGCTGTGCTGCCATCCAACCAGATCTGGACAGGCTGAGTCCTGGACTGAAGGTAACCACATGAAGTTCAGTAAGGACAAGTGCAGGGTCCTGCATCTGGGAAGGAATAAGAAGAGGTACCAGTACAGGTTAGGGCTGCCCTGCTGGAAAGCAGCTTCATGGAGCAAGTTCTGCGTGGGACAATAATGTGCCCTTGTGGCCAAGAGAGCCAATGGCATCCTGGGGGGCATCAGGAAAATTGTGGCCAGCAGGCCTGGGGAGGTTCTGCTCCTCCACTCTGCCCTGGTGAGACCACACCTGGAATGCTATGTCCCCAGTTCAAGAGAGACAGGGACCTGCTGGAAAGAGCCACAAGGATGACTGGGGGACTTGAGCATCTGCCCTATGAAGAGAGACTGAGAGCCCTGGGGCTGTTTAGTCTGGAGAAGAGAAGGCTGAGAGGAGATCTGATCAATGCATACAGATATCTGAGGGGTGGGTGTCAATGTGGAGGGTGTCAATCTCTTTTCGGTGGTCTGCAGCAATAAGGAGCAATAGATACAAATTGAAACATAGAAGGTTTCACCTCAACATGAGGAGAAACTTCTTTACAGGGAGGGTGACAGAGCCCTGAAGCAGACCCAGAGAAGTTGTGGAGTCTGTTTCTCTGGATTCTTTCCAAACCTACCTGGATGTGTTCCTGTGCAAGCTACCCTGGGTGATCCTGCCTTCGCAGAGCGGTTGGACTGGATGATCTCTGAAGGTCCCTTCCAACCTCTAATGTTCTGTGATTCTGTGATTCTCCAGGTTTGTTGATGAAATACCATCATATTTTGTTAATCAGCATTATAATAAAACAGACAAAAGGGCATGGATTCTCTTTTTCATTATCCAAAGAAATTTAGGAGTCATTTGCTCTTGGGAAATAAAAAAATAAAGAAACAAATAAATAAATAGATGCAACTTAAAAAAAAAAAAAAAAAACAGCTTGCAAATACAAATCACAGGAAAATTCCTTTTGCTCACTTTCCACCAGGAGTAGCTGAAGGTGTACAAACAGAGGAGTGGCAAATTCCAGAGGAACTTCAAACAGATGATTCTATTTAATCATATTTATCCTAAGATGGTATTAATCCTTCCTTGAGGCTACATATTTTACAGCTATATCTGGATACTGAGAAGCAGAGGCAGCTTACAGGAAACACAAATTATCATTTGCCTGATTTTTAATTCAATGTGATTTTGGAGCTTGTCCAATTCCATACCCACTCAGATCGATTCTGACAGAAGCCTGAAACAACTTCTTATGTCCCAAAAGAAAAGACAAAAATTACTGAAGCTTTCAACCATCACTGGAGTTGGAACTCTCAGCATAATCCAAGGGTGAATTACTACAACTTTGAAAGTTACAAGTCCTTCTTACACCTGAAATACCCAGATTTAAAACCCGTCTGCATTGCCCTAACAACAGGCAAGAGTTTATAAATGATTGCATTCTGCACTAGCATAGAATCACAGAAAATGTCTGGTTGGAAGAAACCACCAAGCTCATCCAGCCCAACCCTTTACCCAGCACTGAAGGGTCAACACTAAACCACATCCCTAAATGCCAGCTCCACAGGTTACTTGAACACCTCCAGGGATGGTGACTCCACCACTACTCTTGGTTGTGGCTGCTCCCTCCCTGGAGGTGTTCAAGGCCAGGTTGGATGAGGCCTTGAGTGATCTGTACTAGTGGAAGGTGTCCCTGCCTATGGCAGGGGTTTGGAATGAGATGATCCTTGAGGTCCCCTCCAACCTTACCATTCTATGATTCTATGTATAATTTATCCTCACATCCTTGGAGCACGTTGACTTTATCCCTACTTATTTTATGCCCCCCATGGCCACACACTGTTAGATCACATCCCTCTATGTAAGACCTCAACTGCTACAAGTCTACAGTAGCCAAAAGGGTTAAGCCTGATGGAGCAGAAAATCCTTCCCAAATCAGAAAGCCTTTCTAGTGCTCAGTAGATGTTGCAGGGGCTCTTCAAATTGCTTCCAGACAGCACTATTTGTTTAATTTCATCACAGAAGAAAATTCTACCCTGCATATTCACTACTCCAGCACAGCTTTGGATCAGAAGCTCATGGCTCATAAATCAACCACTGCCCAAAACTGCTGAGGGATAATTCAGATACAACAAGTTCAGATGAAGTTTTAAGGAAGTCAGGATGTGAATTTTGGAAGTCCTCTCCAGTCTTCATGTTTACACCCCACTCTCACTCTTTGTGGGAACTGTGGGTCTTAATTTCTGGTGGTTGTTGTTTTATTCCCTCAGTGAGCTAATCAGAATGTGAGCAGTAGTTGCACAAACTTAACAAAACCCAAACAGCACTGACTCCTACCAGGTGCTCAGAAGGGCAGAGCAAGAGAGGACCAGGCAGGCAGACACTGCAAATATATTTGTTGTTCGTGTCATGGGTCCTCCAGTACTGTTTATGTGAGATGACTGGATTTTTCTACTTTATTTTTTTTTTAAAGCAATAGTCCAGATCTGCATGGGAGCCTTGAGGTTTCCCCTCCACCTAAGAATCCTAGCTGGTGCTATCACAAAGCAGAAAAATACACAGAACCATAGAATGGTAAGGTTGGAAGGGACCTCAGGGATCACCTAGTTCCAACCCCCTGCCATAGGCAGGGACCCCTCCCACTAGCACAGCTCACTCAAGGCCTCATCCAACCTGGCCTTCAACACCTCCAGGGAGGGAGCAGCCACAACCTCCCTGGGCAACCTATGCCAGTGTCTCACCACCCTCACTGCAAACAACTTCCTCCTAACATCCAGTCTAAATCTCCCCTCTGCCACTTCAAACCCATTGTCTCTTGTCCTGGCATTACAAGACCTTGTCAGTACTCCCTCCTCAGCCTTCCTGTAGGCCCCCTTCAGATCCTGGAAGGCTACTCTAAGGTCTCCTGGAAGCCTTCTCTTCTGCAGGCTGCAGAGCCCCAACTCTCTCAGCCTGTCCTCACAGCAGAGCTGCTGCAGCCCTCTGAGCATCTTCGTGGCCTCCTCTGGACCTGCTCCAACACTTCCATGTCCTTCCTGTGTTGAGGGCTCCAGAACTGTACACATCATGGAGGGTTGGACTAGATCATCTCCAGAGGCCACTTCCAGCAATAACCTGAACTCCTGCTGAGACCTAGCATAAGGAGAACCACACCCACAATATTAATGTCCTTTACACTACATAATACATAGATAGGTCTTTATCCAGCCAAGATGCTCCAAGAAGCTTTCAGCAGACTGAGAGAAAGGTGACCTTTTGCTCATTTCCAGAGTATATAGATGGAAACATGAGCTAGGGCAAAATGCCAGGCACCAGATGAAGGTGAGGCTGTTCCCCAGATGAAGCTGAGGTTGTTTCCTATATGGGTTTTCAACGTGTCACAGCTAAGGCACATAACTCACACCTTAACCCAGTACCTAGTAGATAAGCAAGGAGCTAAAGTAATTTACAAGCACCCTTTAGAAAGTCTTATTCTGATGGATATAAAGTTAGTTGTCAGTAAATTGCACACAGCAAGCAAAGAAGCATTACAGGGCTACTGCAGCTCCCATATCCCTGTCAAGAAGAGGGATAGGGGAAGCACTGCTTCTATGGCAGTGTTTGCCTCTGCATTCCTCTCTGTGGTCTCCTCAGTTCTGATTTTGCAGTATGCAAGCTACTCATCCTCCAAGGGTGGAATATTTATTAAACTTTTCCACCATCAATCCCCCCCACCCCCCACCCCCCAAAAAAAAAATCTCTATTTTAAATGATCTATTAAATTTCACTTCTACAGTGTTGTTCAGAGAACTATGTTTTCTATGGGTCAAACCACTGGGAAATTGGAACTCTAAATACAGGCAACATTTTTGGTTTGTGAACTTCATCTAAAGACAGCAGTTGTACCTCAGATTCTTAGGAGAGTGTATTTCATTTGCTTGTTGGTTTATTAAAGGTCTGGCATGGGGCAAGGGTACACAAGATTTGGCCAGTATGAGTTCTCAGATTCATATTCCAAACAACAGAACATGGGTTGAGGACACTATAGAACCTCAGTTTGAGTTTGGTTCTTCAGGGCCTTTGTTGAGGGCCTGCATGCATTCATTTCTCTCTCTTTCTCTCTCTCTCTCTTCCTTTCTTTCTCTCTATCCTCCTTTCTTTCCCTTTCTCTCTTTCCTCCTTTCTTTCTCTCTTTCCTCCTTTCTTTCTCTCTTTCCTCCTTTCTTTCTCTCTTTCCTCCTTTCTTTCTCTTTCTCCCTTCCTTTTCCTCGCTCTCCCTTTCTTTCTCTCTCTTTCTAGAAGGGTTTTTTGGTCTAGACCTCTTCCTTACAAGATCTTTAATGGAATCAATGAATCATTCTGGTTGGACAAGACCTCCAAAACCACTGAGTCCAACCATCAATCTAAGACCACTGTGGCTATTAAACCATGTCCTGAAGTGGCACATCCACACATTTCTTCAAAACCTTCAGGGACAGTGACTCCACCACCTTCCTGGACAGTCCAGTGATTGACCATCAGTGTAATTTGTGTACAGTTCTGGAGCCCTCAGCACAGGAAGGACATGAAACTGTTGGAGTGAGTCCAGAGGAGGCCACCAAGATACTCAGAGGGCTGCAGCAGCTCTGCTGTGAGGACAGACTGAGAGAGTTGGGGCTCTGCAGCCTGGAGAAGAGAAGGTTCCCAGGAGACCTTAGAGTAGCCTTCCAGGATCTGAAGGGGGCCTACAGGAAGGCTGGGGAGGGACTATTGACAAGGTCTTGTAATGACAGGACAAGGGGCAATGGGTTTGAAGTGGCAGAGGGGAGATTTAGACTGGATGTTAGGAGGAAGTTCTTTACAGTGAGGTTGGTGAGACACTGGCACAGGTTGCCCAGGGAGGTTGTGACTGCTCCCTCCCTGGAGGTGTTGAAGGCCAGGTTGGAGGAGGCCTTGAGTGAGCTGTGCTAGTGGGAGGTGTCGCTGCCTATGTCAGGGGGGTGGAACTAGATGATCCTTGAGGTCCCTTCCAACTTTACCATTCTGTGATTCTAATTCTCTGGTTTTGGATCCTTTAGATCCATTTTATGACACATTTTCATGTCTAATGCTTTCAGAAGCCCCAAACAAAGCTGCATTCCTAATGCAGCAGTCATTACACAAGCAAGCTGTGGTCCACTCAGCACTTTCCCAGTGCTCAGAGATACTCTGGAAAGGTTTTAAAGAATGGGAGTTCAGTGTTGAATTGCAGTTGAATTTGAATGTGAACTCCTCACTCTACAGCTTTGAAACCTTCCTTGTATAACCCAGTGGAATTCAGAAGAGTTTGAGAAATAAGTCATTTACTTATGAAGAAAAAGCCCTTAATGTTTTAGAATAAAACTTCCCCAAACCAAACTTGATTCCTACCATATTTTATAGGATTTTTCCCTACAATCTTATGTTGTAAGAATGCAAAACCCATGCTTAGAGCCCAACAAAGATAAGGGAAATGGTTATGTGGGAAAAACAACATTTTTTTTCTTTTTTTTTAATGATAATGAAGTTGCTCTTCTTCTTATTTCTTCCTTGTTATTTGGTCTTAAACTCAAATGTCTTCCTTTTCACAAACCCCTTCCTTTTTCCCTCTCTGCTCCATAACTTAGTAAGGAGTCCAGACTATCTGATGAGAATTGCAGCAAAGAAAACCCCCACACATTTGTGCAGCATGGAAAAGCATCCATCCCACAATGGTTTCCTGCCATGTTCTAAGTGCCTGTTGGAATTCCGATGGGGGGGTGAAGGGAGAACAAATTCAGACTGGATGAGCATAAAGGTTGGAGTTCTCTGTACTGTACAGGAGAAATACATAACTAATTCTTAAGCATGCAACCCTACAAATTTTCCAGGAACTGCAAGCACTACCTTACCCTCATGTTTTCAAACTTAGCAACTTATGAACAAGGCAGAGAATCATAGAATGGTAAGGTTGGAAGGGACCTCAAGGATCATCTAGTTCCAACCCCCTGACATAGGCAGGGACACCTCCCACTAGTACAGCTCACTCAAGGCCTCCTCCAACCTGGCCTTCAACACCTCCAGGGAGGGAGCAGCCACAACCTCCTTGGGCAACCTGTGCCAGTCTCTCACCACCCTCACTGCAAACAACTTCCTCCTAACACCCAGTCTAAATCTCCCCTCTGCCAGTTCAAACCCATTGCCCCTTGTCCTGGTATTGCAAGACCTTGTCAATAGTCCCTCCCCAGCCTTCCTGTAGCCCCCTTCAGATCCTGGAAGGCTACTCTAAGGTCTCCTGGAAGCCTTCTCTTCTGCAGGCTGCAGAACCCCAACTCTCTCAGCCTGTCCTCACAACAGAGCTGCTGCAGCCCTCTGAGCATCTTGGTGGCCTTCTCTGGACCTGCTCCAACACTTCCATGTCCTTCCTGTGCTGAGGGCTCCAGAACTGCACACTCCACACTCCAGATGGGATCTGAGGAGAGCAGAGCAAAGGGGCAGAATCCCCTCCCTTGCCCTGCTCCCCACACTGCTCTTGTTGCAGCCCAGCACACAGCTGCTGTCTGGGATGCATGCACACACTGCAGGCTCATGTTGAGCTTTTCATCAACCCAGACCCTCAGTTGGATTGGAAGGGACCTTAAAGACCCTCTGGCTCCAACCCCCCCTGCAATGGTCACAGACACCTTCCACTAGTACAGGTTACTCAAGGGCCTCATCCAGCCTGGTCTTGAACACCTCCAGGAAGTGGGCATCCATGACATCTCTGGGCAACCTGTGCCAGTGTCTCACCACCCTCACTGGAAAGAATGTCTTCCTAATATTCATCCTTCCTAATATCTACCTTCCTCAGGCTTCAACCCATTCCCTCTCACTCTGTTACTACAAGCCCTTGTAAAAAGTCCCTTCCTGGCTTTCTTGTAGGCCCCCTTCAGGTACTGGAAGGCCATGGGCAGGGACACCTTCCACTAGATCAGGTTGCTCAAGGCCCCATCCAACCTGGTCCTCAATCTTAAATTAGAGTTTGTGTGGAAGCCATAAGGACCATACAGCCAAGCCTGGAGTCTCTAGAGCAGCTGACCTCAAGTGTAGTTGCTACCACTCTTTTATCATTCCAGAGAGCATCTCTGTCACAATGCCAGAAGCTACATCAGACATCAAGATGTTTCAAAAACAGACATCAGAGGCTAATGCAAACAATTTGTGCAAGCTTTGCTGCTTTCAGAATTAATAAAACCCAACTGTTCTTAGATACCAATCACATAAAAAGTTCAATTCATAGAATCATAGAATGGTAAGGTTGGAAGGGACCTCAAGGATCATCTAGTTCCAACCCCCTGCCATAGGCAGGGACACCTCCCACTAGTACATGTTACTCAAGGCCTCATCCAATCTCATCTTGAACACCTCCAGGGAGGGAGCATCCACAACCTCCCTGGGCAACCTGTTCCAGTGCCTCACCACCCTTACTGTAAAGAACTTCCTCCTAACATCCAGTCTAAATCTCCCCTCTGCCAGTTTAAGCCCATTGCCCCTTGTCCTGTCATTGCAGGACCTTGTAAATAATCCTTCCCCAGCCTTCCTGTAGGCTCCCTTCAGATACTGGAAGGCTACTATCAGGTCCCCTCGAAGCCTTCTCTTCTCCAGGCTGAAGAGCCCCAACTCTCTCAGCCTGTCCTCACAGCAGAGCTGCTCCAGCCCTCTGATCATCTTTGTGGCCTCCTCTGGACCCGCTCCAACACTTCCATGTCCTTCCTGTGCTGAGGGTTCCAGAACTGCACACAGTACTCCAGGTACAATTATGACTTTAGAATTTACAGGCTTGTATAGAAGCAGGTTGAGTGCTGTGACCTCTCAGCTCAGTCTTTGCTCAGTGCTGGCACCTTCTGCAGTTCAGGGCACATTTGCAAAGCCAGTGGTTGCTTCTAGCACTGGAAATGATGAAGGGGAGAGCTATTGCCAACAGCTGGGCTGCAGGCCAAGGGTACTGCTGAATGTTGTGTGCCACATTAAGGGTGTAAAGTAAAAGGCTGCACTTGTGGGGAGGAGCAGACAGGGCAGGTGACCCTGAACTGACCAGCAAGGGAGGATTCCATCCTATGAACATTGCATTCAGTACTAAGTAGAGGAATAACCACAGTTCAGCCTCTTCTTCAATGGCTGGTATCTCAACTGGACTCTGTCCATTCTGCCTTCAATCCCAATCTATGAGTTCCTGAAATCAGTTCCAGAATCCAGCACTTGAAAACAGTTCCCATCTGCTGTGAAGTACAGCCTGGGTTTTCACAGAATCACAGAAACATTCTGGTTGGAAAAGCCCCTCAGGGTCACCAAGTCCAGCCATTATTCCTACTCTATGAGCTGCACCCTAAACCATACCCCCAAGCACCACATCCAAATGACTTTTAAACACATCCAGGGTTGGTGACTCCACCACCTCCCTGGGCAGCCCATTCCAGTGCCTGAACACTCTTGCTGGGAAAAATGTTTCCTAATGTCCAGTCTAAACCTACCCAGTCTCAGCTTGAGGCCATTCCCTCTTGTTCTATCACTAATTCCCTGTGAGAAGAAACCAGCAGCAGCCTCTCCACAACCTCCTTTCAGGTAGCTGTAGACAGCAATGAGGTCTGCCCTCAGCCTCCTCTTTTTCGTACTCACCAGCCCCAGTTCCCTCAGTTGCTTTTCATCAGATTTATTCTGCAGGCCCTTCCCCAGATTTGTTGCCCTCCTCTGCATTTGCTCCAGCACCTTCACATCTCTCCCATATTGAGGTGCCCAAAACTGAACACAACCCTCAAGATGTGGCCTCACCAGAGCCAAGTCCAAGGGGACAATCACCTCCCTACTCCTGCTGACCACAGCATTTCTAATCCCAGTCAGAATGCCATTGGTTTTCTTTGCCACCTGGGCACAATGCTGACTCATATTGTTTGTCTATCAGACCCCAGGTCCCTTTCTGCCAGGTAGCTTTCCAGCCACACTGCCCCAAGCCTGTTGCATTGCTTGGGGTTGTTGTGGCCCAAGTGCAGAACCTGGCACTTGGCATTATTGAAGGTCATCCCATTAACACTGGCCAATGGACCCAATCTGTCTAAGTCCTTCTGTAGAACCTCCCTACCCTCCTGCAGATCAACACTGCTACCTAACTTGGTGTCATCTGCGAGCTTACTGCTGTCACACTCTATGTCTTTATCAATGTCATCAATAAAGATGTTAAATAGAAGTGGTCCCAACACTGAGCCCTGGGGGACACCACTTGTGACTGGCTGCCAGCTGTATTTCCTCACTCCCTGCCAGACGCATCAGTGGTGACAGTGACATCACTGGCGTCAGGGGGTTGGGTTCAATATTGGTCTCTATCTGTTTGGATCTATTTCATTTTATTGTGATGACTTTCATTGAAGGGTTGGAGGGCAGAAGGGCTCTGCAGCAGGACCTCAACCATCAGCACAGATGGGCAGAGTCCAAGGGGATGGAGCTCAACAAATGCAAGTGCCAGGTGCTGCACTTTGGCCACAACAACCCCATGCAGAGCTCCAGGCTGGGGTGGCAGTGGCTGGAGAGCAGCCAAACAGAAAGGGATCTGGGGGTGCTGATTGACACCCGCCTCAAATGAGCCAGCAGTGTGCCCAGGTGGCCAAGAAGGCCAATGGCATCCTGGCCTGCATCAGGAATAGTGTGGCCAGCAGGAGCAGGGAGCTCATTCTCCCCATGTACTCTGCACTGCTTAGGCCACACCTTGAAGACTGTGTCCAGTTCTGGGCCCCTCAATTTAAGAAGGACATTGAGGTGCTTGAGTGTGTCCAGAGAAGGGCA
>VWZE01016976.1:2797-32860 GCA_013396675.1 Eubucco bourcierii
AAAAAAAAAAAAAGCTGAGTGCCATTGCTAGTGAACTTTTATCACTCTGTGAGTGTACAATTGTTAATGTTAATAGTTTAAAACACACAAAATCTCTCTATGATGCTATACTTAAGAAATTAATCGCTAAGTGTTGCACTAAATTGAATATGAGTAGATTGTGCACTGAATTCCTAACATAAACCAAATTATTCCTTTTTTTTTTTTTTAAGTATACTTCAAGATCAAGCAGAATCTTAGACTTCTGATACAGTTCTGCAAGATTTTTCACATTTATTTTCATAATCCAGTTTATACGGAATACGTATCTGGGTGAAAGCTGAAGCTTGCAGTTTATCAGCAGCAGCCTTAAGGGTGTATGCTATCTGCAGCAATCCAAGCTTTCAGAAAGAGTATAACAATGATATTTTTGTGAACTTCAATAGAGATTATAACTGATGGCCAGGGCAAAATAAAATAAAATTAGACATATAAAGCTATTTTGCAATGAAAACACTGCATCAGAATATAATTTGGATTAACATAGCCTGAATTTCTTTTAAAATACTAGGTAATGGTGAACATTGAATGAGTCTTCAAGATTTGTATTTAAGACCAGGTAAAATACTTTCTGCAGTGAAATTGAAAAGATGACAGATTTACAAGCTTGCTTTTAAAAGGTGATTCTGCCCCTTCACTCTGCTCTCGTCAGACCCCACCTGGAGTACTGTGTGCAGTTCTGGAACCCTCAACACAGGAAGGACATGGAAGTGTTGGAGCGGGTCCAGAGGAGGGCCACAAAGATGATCAGAGGGCTGGAGCAGCTCTCCTATGAGGACAGGCTGAGGGAGTTGGGACTCTTCAGCCTGGAGAAGAGAAGGCTTCGAGGGGACCTGATAGTAGCCTTCCAGTATCTGAAGGGGGCCTACAGGAAGGCTGGGGAAGGATTATTTACAAGGTCCTGCAATGACAGGACAAGGGGCAATGGGCTTAAACTGGCAGAGGGGAGATTTAGACTGGATGTTAGGAGGAAGTTCTTTACAGTAAGGGTGGTGAGGCACTGGAACAGGTTGCCCAGGGAGGTTGTGGATGCTCCCTCCCTGGATGTGTTCAAGGCCAGATTGGATGAGGCCTTGAGTGAGCTGTACTAGTGGGAGGTGTCCCTGCCTATGGCAGGGGGTTGGAACTAGATGATCCTTGAGGTCCCTTCCAACCTTACCATTCTATGATTCTATGATTCTATCAAATGAGATTAAATAAATGACAGTTGTTCTAAATGAATGTGTCAACATTTCTGGAAGCAACCTAAGACCACACTCACAGAGCACACTAACGACACCCCAAAATAAAAGGAAAATCATCAAAGTAATCCTGTGGCATCCACTGCAGAGGCTAAATCAGTCTTCTAGGTCTTCTATTTGGGGTAATGTTAGGATTTAATTCAATTTGACTGACTTTGTCCACCCCTCTTTCAAAAGAAAACCCCTAATATTTGCAAAGCCTGTTTGTGAAATCCTATGCTACTTTTACTCATGACATCTGCTGTGTAAAAAACAAACACCAAAGCTTGTTTTGAATATGTTCCTGTTGCCTTATTTGATATTTAATTCCTTTACCAGAATAAAAAGCAGTCTATTCATATCCACCCTAAGCATGCCCTGTATGCCTGTAAGCCTTTTTCTTATCCCTATAAGGCTATAAGACACGGAGGACTTTCAGTGATTCTTGCCGATATCTTCTGAACTTTTTCCTGTTTGTCCGTAATTTTTGTTCATAATCAGCTCTTAACCCTCACTACTCTGTTAACTTCTGAACTAAGTTTCTTTTTCGGGAACAGACTGAAAAGCAAATATTAAAACATTATAGAAATCTACCCATTTTAGCAATAGTAGTAAGAAATCTGAAACTCACAGACTGAATAATAGATTAAAAGATCTGCCAAATGATGAGACAAAACCAAATAAATAATGTTAATATCATAAGGATGGTACATAAAATACTTAGAAGCAAAAAGCTTACATTTGAAGTAACCTTTAATCCAGAAATATTCTATAAAATCATAAGTAGATGAGCTACATTCCTGAACATTCCTAATAAACTGCCATTTGTCATAATGATTGAGTGCACTGCTGTATAAAAAGCTCACCTGTCTAACACCACTGAAGTCAACACAAGATGAGAAAGAAGAGAGAAACTGAAATATTTTACACTCTTTGTAGGTATCTAGCTGTAGTGCCCATATGATAAGATTTGGGTGTCTTGATAAATAACAGTTTTCAAAAGGCAACTCAGAGCAAGTCACTTAGATACTGTAGTTTCTTTTCTGAAGATTGTCACTGACTAAAGGAAAAAAACTTGTTTCTTTAGGTGTCTGAAATTGAAATCGTTCAGATATTCTGTTGTCCACTACAACAGATATGAAACCAACATGGTAACTGTGAAGTATAAAGATGAGTTAACAAAACTTTAGACAACATTTGGATTACATTTCTAGATAAATTACTGTCTCACTTCGCATTTCAGTAAATAAATCACACTACATTTTTCCCCTTAAGGAAAAAAAAAAAAAAAAAGCTGTAATTTATTGCAAGCATGCTCTGAATTTATTTGTAACGTATATGGCATATTGAAGAACTGAAATTAGCCCCAGAAATTTAAGCACATTAGTGTTTGGTACTGTCATTTGTTCTATTAGAATACTGCATCAACAAGATTTTTAAAAGATACTGTGATTAAGACAAGACAGAGGCATTCACATTTTGTTCTTACTGCATGAGCCATTCCCTATGAGCCTATATTCCCAAAATAAAATTTTCATTTTTTCACTACATCAGAGTATGTTGCTTACTTGAAGTGTCTATATTATGATGATATATCAATTTTAAGCAGTGCCCACTTTAGTTTTGAACAAATATAAACTTGAAAGTGTATTTTTCATTATAAGATTACCACACACATCTCCTTTTATCTATGTATCTTAGCAGTCCGTCTCCCTGAACTTGTTTTGATGAAGTTGCTGAGTTTAACTTGTATGTTGAAGGGGATGAAGCAGGAAAGACACTTTGCACTGGCAGTCTTCCCATTTACTTAGTAAGAAACAACTATATGGAGCCCAATATGTGCAAGTATTGTATTTTTTTTCTTTAAGTTCTTGACAAAAGATAACTTTTAGCATTGGTTCCATTTGAACAACCTTAGACTAGAATACGATCTTGTAAATTCTAATTAAAATTTAAGTAATTTGAGTAAATATTCTTTACAAAAGGTGAGTGACTTTCAACAGAAATGTTCTAGTAGACTTTTTTCCCTGGTAATTTCAATTATTATTTGCTATTACCAAGAATACAACTATATCCATAACACATAATAATGTTAATAAAAATAGGACAGTCTTTAAGAAGAATATGAATAAATATAGGTAAACTTATTCAAAATAGCCTTATTTAAACACATTTTCTCCACATCCCCTAAAAGCTACCTGCCTCTTTCAACCAGTAAAAACATGTTGCAAGTCTGTCAAAGCATTCATAAACAAGCTTTATCAGGGCCTGTATTGGCAGATTTCCAGAAACTTATAGGCTTTGCTCAAATTATATAGGAAAGAGCAAGTTGCAACTGTTGACGTGTTCAGTATAAGATCATAAAGTATCTCCCTCAGCCTTCAGACTGGCATCTCAGTATTCACAATATTAAAAAGTAGTTAAATTGACATACTTTCATAAATATGCAAGTGTCCAAACTCAAATCAAGGAAGACTCATATAGTCATGAACAAGTTCACAGAATCACACAGAACCACAGAACACACGGAAAATCATCCAGTTTGACCTTTGACCCAGCTCTGAATGACCAACACTAAACCATGTCCCCAAGCACCATGTTCACATGCTGCACCACTGCCCTAGACAGAGAATTGCTGATTTATCAGCTTCAACACCAAATACGAAGACAGGTCCTACAGCCTCACAAAACCCCTTCCAAGAAACAACTAATTTAGTCAAGTTAAAAACAGGTGACTGTCCAGAGCACTGTATACAAATAAAAAGAAACCAAAAAGTAATCTGTAAGATATCTCAGGAGTGAGCTATTTGCTGTATTAACTGATTCATTTATTCACTCTACACTCAGTACACACCCTAGGGAGATTTAGTTGAACAGCTTAAAAACACATATATGATAGCAATACTTCAGATACTATTCATCTGCACTTACCTTTGAAGAAGCAATCTTCATTGTGTACAATGATGATCTTTTGCTTTTTCAGACACGCAGCCCTGTGGACTTCACAATGATTTTCATAGAATTCTCCATCTGAACCACACACAGGCTTGTAATGTGGCTTGCAGTGCTCCATGCACAGACATTCAGCTTGGCCTGTCTCCTCATTCACAACACAGTGCCTACCCAGACCACAGTACTTGTTTTCACATGTTCCAAAATGTCCATCTTGACCTATACGCCCTAAAAAGATAAAAGAAGTGGGGGAAAAAAGTAGTTTTGAAATATTAATTATATTTTGTTTAATTGCATGCAAGATACAAAAAGAAAAGTATTGTGTAAAGGAAAGAGAGGATATGTCCTTTACATCCTTGACTAAAACTTAACATAGACCTGCCTGAAATGAAATCAATTTATCATGACTAGTTGTACTTTTATTCATTTTCATGTATTAGATTAACTGTAATTAAGAGAAACATCTAGCAATATGACAAAACTTACTATTAAAAAAAATAATAGCATATCATATCTTTTTGCATGCATTTCAAAGTTGTCACCTTAAGATTGCTGTGCTACTGCATATAATAGAACAGTGTAGTCTTTAGAATTTAGATCATTGAATCATAGTATATCTTAAGCTGGAAGGATTCATAAGGATCATTGAGTCCAACACTGTAGTTCTCATAGGACTACTGAAAACTAAGCTGTATGACTAAAAATATCATCCAGACACTCCTTGAGCTCTGACAGGCAAATAAAACAAACATTGATACATCAAGACTGATACACAAGAATAACTAAAGCTCTTAACTAACATGGAGGGGGGAAAAAAAAAAGCAAACAACAAAAACAAACCCCTGTAGTTGCAAGACACTGACATTTCATTGAACAGATCATGGTGAAAGAGTAGGATTGATATATCAAGTGAATGGTGGCTGGAAAAAGTCTATGGTATTTCAATGAGACGAACGGGATTTGGAAAACAAAGAGAGCTTTAAGACGGTTGCAGCAGAGGTATGGGAGTTTCTGCTGTCTGAAACTCCCACTTCCTTCTGTTCCTAGAACATGGAAGTGTCTAGATTAGGCTACCAAAGCCATCTGCCCACTTTATATTCTATTCATGCTGCCACCATCATGTAAAATATAGGTGGCCCTGTTCTGGCAGGGGGATTGGACTAGATGATCCTTCAAGGTCAGTTCCAGCCCCTGACATTCTGTGAATCTGTGAAAATAAGTAGCGTAGTCAGTAGCAGATCTCCAAGTAAAATGGGAAGAACACACTAACATTTCCTTAGTATAGCCTCAATTTCCACCTTGGCTGCCACAGAACTAACTACATACAGCCATTTCTTCGTGAGGGAGAGAAAAAAAAATTATGAGGAAAAAGCCAATCAGACTGCAGACCTGGTAACTGCAATTACCCAGGTTTCAAATATGTAGGTTCACTGACACGATCACTGAATCTAAATGTGGGAACAGACACTGCCCTTCACAGTTATTTCATTTTATTCTCCTGCTGTACACTCCTAATCTTCAGATAAAACAAGAACTTGAACATCTAATATTCTCATTCCTTGCAATTCTTTATTCTCATAGTCTATCTGAATATCTAACTCCCCACCTGGAGTACTGTGTGCAGTTCTGGAACCCTCAGCACAGGAAGGACATGGAAGTGTTGGAGCGGGTCCAGAGGAGGGCCACAAAGATGATCAGAGGGCTGGAGCAGCTCTCCTATGAGGACAGGCTGAAGGAGTTGGGTCTCTTCAGCCTGGAGAAGAGAAGGCTTCGAGGGGACCTGATAGTAGCCTTCCAGTATCTGAAGGGGGCCTACAGGAAGGCTGGGGAAGGATTATTTACAAGGTCCTGCAATGACAGGACAAGGGGCAATGGGCTTAAACTGGCAGAGGGGAGATTTAGACTAGATGTTAGGAGGAAGTTCTTTACAGTAAGGGTGGTGAGGCACTGGAACAGGTTGCCCAGGGAGGTTGTGGATGCTCCCTCCCTGGATGTGTTCAAGGCCGGATTGGATGAGGCCTTGAGTGAGCTGTACTAGTGGGAGGTGTCCCTGCCTATGGCAGGGGGTTGGAACTAGATGATCCTTGAGGTCCCTTCCAACCTTACCATTCTATGATTCTATGATTCTATGAATGATACTTGGCTGCCTCATGGTAAACTGCAAGAACAGGCAAACATCAATGTGTAATTTGGTAGTACTAGATTTTCTGCTCTGAAGAGTTAAAATGCTGTGATGGTTTGGGAGTTACCTGCCCCCCTCCCACTTTGTAAAATCACCCAGACTAGACTCAGCAGGCTGGAAGTTAAGGAATGAAGCTCTATTTACAGCTCAGCACGATGTACAAGCAGAGATATACACAATATACAGGAATATTTTCAGAAATATACAAGTTAAAGGTAATACAGAAACACAACACCCCTCCCAGAAATCAGAGACCCCAGGAGGGGCTCCCAACCACCCTTCCACCTTCTTTCCACCCTCTACCTTATCCCAGCATCTGCCTTACATGCAAGGTGAGTTTGGAGAATCAGTCAGGGTGATTAGTTGGGTTACACAGCAGAAGGCCAGCAGACACACCAGCTCCCAGAGAGAGAAAGACTCTGTGTGTTATCTATGTTTGTGTCCTTGTTTTTATACATCTCAGCAAGCCTATGAGTGAAGTAGACATCACCATTGTTTTCTTTTCACAGTCTATAATCTATTTTTTTTCATTAAAATATTCCAGTTAGCCTCAAACCAGCATGTATGTCAACCCCATAGTTGAGTAACAATGTTTCTATCATGGCAATGTATGCATTTCACTTTAGTGAAATTCTTACCTTTTTCTTCTTAAGCCTGCAGGACTATTAGGCCTAAGACAACAGTGCTTTGAATCTTTGGTTTCTCATACAGCACAAATTTCTACAGACAAATGTACTACAGAAGGAATGCAACCATGAAATTTGTCATGAAATGTGACAAATTCTTTTCTTGGTTATTTTATAACAACTTGAGCACAGAGTAGAGACAACTACATGTTCACCTCAGATGTTGTGCATCTAACATAACTACATTACAGTGATTTTTATACACATGGCTGATGGTAGATTTAGCTGCTCATGCACCAAGACGCACCTGAAATAGGAAAATGCAATTCACATATTAAAAATTTCCCCTAAGTCTTTCTCAAACGTTGCTCCTTGTACCGACGTGTCACTACTCTATACAAGCAATAGAAATCAACTGACATAAATTAATTTAAATTCCATTTCATTCTATTACCACTAAGCTTAAATAAAGTCTTCCAATGTCCAATATTACTTTACAACACAGGTCACACACATCACAGAATTACAGAACTTCTTTGAAGAGATAAATGATTGCAATGTGAGGCCCAAGTCCATAAATCATCATTATTTCTGCTTTCTGAATTGGAAGATAAAGATCTCAATCTGGTAACTGCTCTGAATTATTGAGAGGTGTGTGGTGACTCAAAGAGGCACTGTGCTGTGCATTCCTGTGAAAGCAGAAACCGATTTAAGACTCCACTTGGGACTTCATTTTAGCAATATAATTGAGATCTGATGCCTGAATGCAAAACAGCTACTTTCACATGAGAGTGAATGATTCGCATGATATATATCGATAATACTGGAATATGTCAGCGTATATCAATTGTGCACATCAATAATCAGGCAAGATTTTCCCTCTAATGAAAATCTACACCATTTTGTTGTGAAATGTTTTATAAATGTTTCTATTTTACACTATTAACTGTTACAAAACACTACATATATTTCCATACATCACTGCATATGCAATTCCTTCTATTGATTCAATAGTAAAATTCCCACTAACCTCAACAGAGGCAGGATTCCTTCTTCAGACCTAGTCTTTGCCTTAAGTTCAGCTATTCTTAAAACTTCCAACATGTTTAACAGGCATTGTTTGGTGCTATTTTTAATCTAGGAACTTGCAGATCTTCTTATGTATGTGATTAAAAGGAACTGCTATTCAGTGTTTCAAGTGGTTTATAGTACATATTTAAGAAAAAAAAGGATAAAAGTGTTTATTTTTAAAAGGTTCACCTGCTACTGGCTATCAGATCACTCATAGTGGAAAAACAAACAAAACAAAAAAAACCCCCACCAAAACAAACAAAAAAACCCAAAACCAAACCCATGCAATTTCAGAAGTGACGAAATGTTCGCAAACATAACTGTGATGTAAGTTTGAACTAAAAGTGCACCCAATTCTAGCAATGTAAGCAAACCAATAAATATTGAACAGCTACTCTGAGATAAAAAGTGGGATTAGACACAAGAAAACTACTTTTTGTTTCTAAAATAAGCTAATTACATATAAAAGTAGGAATTTTAAGAACACCAAGAGAAAACAAGATCATGTCTAATGGATACATATGCATGGATCTGATCTTCATCAGTTAAGTCAAATCAGTAACTTTATTGGAGGGATCAAATCCAATTAGTAAATGGTGCAGAACATATACAGTTGTCTTGGATGTTTTCTTTCAACTGAGTAATAAAGCACTAAGTGCTGCAACTGAATAATAAAGGAAAACTGAAAAAAATATTTTGAGTACTACCAAGAAAAAAGTGTTTCCACAGATACTTCCTCTTTGCATTTCTTGAAATTCATGAAAATTCATGAAAGCAGGGGACAAATAGGCTTCTTATTCACAGAAGAATAAATTACTGAAACAAAGGAGACACCAGATGTTTTGAATAGCCCTATAAGTGGTCATTTACTAGCTGCAGATAAAAAGCAGTAGCATTTTGTTGTCAGAACTGAAAAAGATGGAAAAACCCAATGCAGATATGATGCTACAACATCCATAACCTTTTGGTTTACAAAAGACATTATCTTAAAGTATGTCCTATCTCGTTGTCAGAAACTCTTTAAAAATACAGAGATAATTAGATATGCAAAGAATTTTTGTAGTCATAGCAAGGTTTCATTGATACAGGAAAGTAAAGCGCAGTTTCATTATTGGTCTGATCAACTGTGTGTGCTAGACAGACCTCAGTGTTACTTTTAACAGGTAAAGGCATGGCAGACCTAATCAAGACTGTAATCCTAATGTTAGTAAGGGTTCTGTGTAGCCTTAGGTTTTACATATAGCCGAAATATCTCAGGGAGAAAAATGAGGAGAAGGAAAATATATTATAAAAAAAAAAAAAAAAAAAAAAAGAAAAAAAAANGGGTATTAACACTGTGTCTGACCTCAGTATGAACTTTATCTGCTCATAAATATTAAAGAGTTAGACTTTTTCTTAAATCTGTAGAATTTTAACAGAAGCTTTTGGACAAATTTTGATATCATTAGAAAGAACAGCTTGTAATTACACTCATGAACATAACACTAAATATACATTACTCATTATCCAGTGCTCTTGGTATGTATAATTCTTCAGTAATTTAGCATGCATTAAATTGTTTAGGAGTATTTTGGGCAGGAGGGGAAAAAAAAGAGTGGAGTATTTAAAAGTAAATACAAAGTATTCATGATTTTTCAATACAACGCTTATGGTAATAAATTTCCTCCCCATAGCAAACAGTACATATCTCAACACACTAAAGATATACAGGATTTTGAGCTGTACCTACCAATGTCTTCTTGAAACATGGTATTAGAGTTCCTTACCATAGCACATACCTTCATTTTAGACTGTAGCAGCTTTTTGTTATGTAAAACTATGTTGTAACAGGCAATAAAGTTTTAACGACTGAATATTAAGTTATCTACATTCCAAACTCTAAGCAGCTTAGCTAAATCTTCTAGCAATTTTTAAGGACACTTTCCATACACCACAAGAGCTCTTATTCCCAGGTGTCAAAATCAAGCAAGGAAGGAAAGAGACCAGTATGGTTGAGCCAAGATCTGCTGGTCAAACTAATAGTTATTAAGATGTAACCTTGTAATGTTAAGATAACAAGATAGGAACTGAAGGAACTTCAAAAGACAACCAATATATAGGCAAACGAATGTACCACATCACTCAGATTAACCACAATTAAATGTCTGCACATACACAGTTAAAAAACAAACAAATAAACAAACAAAAAATCCAAAAAACAAACCCCAACCAACAACAAAATTAATGGACAAAACGTGTGAGAATTTTAAAAACACACAGTAGGATTGAAACTATAGAATTCAAGACAATAATTTCCGCTATAAAGCACTGCAAGTTTTATTTAAAACAGTATTTTGTATTCTTGTAATTTCAGGGGCAGATAAAAACTTTTGTTAAAATATTATTCTTTCTCCCAGATGGTTTTCAAGAGCAGAAGTGTAAACTTTATATTAGGAGTGCTAGCAGTTTTAAAGACAGGAGAGTGCAAAGCAGAAACGAAAGCAATCATCAGATCTGTGAAGGGGCAGAATGAGCACCTGCAGCCCATTGCTCTCAGTGGCAGCCATTTTCAGCTCACATCCCTCGGTCCCATTCCTACTTGCAAGAGTGACAGTAAATGATACACATGGCTGTGTTTACCATGCCATGGTTTTCTTTCAGCATCAACTAAGTAAGTCAGAGTTCTTTATACCACAGTTTACTTTGCTTCTGGATACAATGACTTTCTGGCTGAATCTTGTACTTCTCTCTCCTCTCTGTTTCCCTACCCAAACCACCTCCTCTGCCTGTCATCCTCTTCGTAGGGGGCCTGGAAGTACAGCAAGGTTTTGTACCTCAGAATAGGACTGAAATCTTCTGGCATACTCAGGATTTTTTAGTGAGGACTGACTATCAGAAATAGACACTTTTAAAAAACAAAACAAACAAACAAACAAAAACCCCCCAAACCAAACAAAAACCCACAACAAACCAATGCCTTTAAAATAATGTTCAATACACTTAGGAGAATTACTGTCCCGTGTTCAAACAAAATTATTTTCTTATTCTCCTGTAAAAATACATTAGGAACAAAAACAGAAGAAAATGTCACAGTTCTAAAGGAATAAATATGCAAAACTAGACTAAGTATAAGCAGAAGAAAAATCCTGTAATCAAGAAGATTTGCTGCATACACAGTTATTAATCTGAAATACTGAAGCCTCCCAGAAGATTGTATTTGTTCGTCATGAATACTGTGCAGCAAACTTCATAGAATTTACTTTCCCCAGAAAAGAGAAAAATCAAATCACACCACTCCTGCTTGAATTAAGTTGAAAACAGGGAACAAAACCACAAACGAGAAAAGCAAGAAAGCACAATTACAACTAGCACTATCCAAAAACATTTTCTGCTTATTAGGCAGAAACTTTTCTCACCTTTCAGAGACTTGACATGCTCATCCCCCTTACTGTTAGCCGATCATTTCTGGGCTTTCACACCACTGCCCTGAGGCTCCCTCTCCCCCTCGTCATTCTGTGTTATCTAGTCTAGGCCTAGTGCTCACCACAGATTTTCTCACTCCACGCTAGGAGGCTCAGCAGCTGCCTAGCCTTCTCTTCCTACAATTGAGAAGCCTTTCTGTAGATTCCTGCCCCTACAACCTCCTTTCTCACTGGCAGGGTTATTAAGCATCCACTTTGATAGCAGAGCATAACAAACAACTTCACTGCACAGCCCTTCCTCCAGAGCAACGCACTGTCCAGATCTCTGCCTGAGCCAAAATCAGTTTCATCACCAAAGTGCTGCTAGATAATGCACTGGACTTGTGACTGGAGCACAGACAGCAAGGCCCTGTGTGCAACCTTATAGCCCAGGGATCTGCAGAGTCCCTCAGGCGAAGTTATTATCGTGGCTAGGACTGTTTATATACTCATGAGAAGCAAGTGCTGCCAAAATCTCTTTCACTGCTAGATGATCTTCTGGCGCTATCCTAAGCCTTGTAAAAATCCCCTTTGTTGACTACTCCTTAGTTTTACCAATTTAACAGTCAATGGTCAAATGATCTGTGGGTTCAAGATATGCTACTTGCCTTATACAGAAGAATGGAAAACATACACAGCTGAACAGATCAGAAATAAGAACATCACCAGGTCTACATGCAAATACAGACTGATGACCTTGAGCAGTCACAAGTCATCAATCCACTACTTTCAGTTAAGTTCTCAGTTGTACCTAACATTTCCATTCATTTCATTTCCATTTTCTTTCTTACATTTTATCTCTGTCTTTTGAAAATAGTTTAATATCTGTTTAATGTTGAACCAGTGGCAAACAGTGAGTGCTCTAGAAGTTGGAATCGACATATTTGCCTCATCACAGGCACATGAACCTTTATTCAAATGGTTGACTGCTTTTCAATTGCAGTGCAGCAGGCAGTCTCTATCCAGCCAAATATGTTACCCAGTGTCACCAAGGGCAGCAAATGTGCGTCACAGCAACAGCAGTTTTGAAAAGGTCATACTTTAAACAATCTTCCACACATTGTAATATAGCTTGCTGAAAACCACAAAGGGCTAGCTTAGGTCTTAGTCAGACAAAACATTCTGAGTATTGCTCACTTGTTACTTAAAACCAAATTTGATCAATTTTTAGCAACAATGATCAAAATAAGCAAAGTTCTCAGTTAAATTGTTGACTGGATTTTCCATTTTATTTAATTAAAAATTAGAAAGGCTGTTAGGACTTGATCTCAAGAACAAAGATAACAACTACAGTATCATGCAATGATAATAGTAGCTGTTTATCTGTGGTAACTTTTCACATAAGGAACAGATTTATCAATTTTGACTTAATAATATAGTAAAAGACTGTGGTTTCCTTTATAGGTATATGTGGCTTTCCCTGGGATTAAACACACTTCTATACAAAACAATGCTAAAAATAGAAAATTTAAGTTATCCCCTGATCAAGTAGCAGGCACTAAAAAGGTGATTCAGTTATACATGGTACAAGTCAGCATACCATAGTCCAGATATTATACAATTCCTGTTAGACATTGAAACAACACATTTATTGCCATGTTTTACTTCAAAGCTCTCCCTGCAGAGGAGAGCTGTGATGGTTTTCTGTTACCTTCCATAGGGACCTCTACTAGAAAAGCAGCATACACTTTGAGCAGCATTTAAACTGTAAGGTTGGAGTGCAGTATTATTACTGTTAAAGGAAAGCTAAAAAAAAGAAACAGCAAATGTTTTCAGATTAGAAATATTTACTCCTAGTGAATTTGACTTTGTTCATTTTTTTGTCACTACAGAAATGTGGTTCATTGACACAACACAAGAAGGACATGAAACTGTTGGAGCAGGTCCAGAGGAGGGCCACAGAGGTGATCAGAGGGCTAGAGCAGCTCTTGCTATGAGGACAGGCTGAGAGAGTACGGGCTCTTCAGCCTGGAGAAGAGAAGGGTTTGAGAAGACCTTATAGTTGCCTTCCAGTATCTGAAGGGGACCTACAGGAAGACCGGGGAGGGACTATTTACAAGGTCTTGTAATGACAGGACATGGGTTTAAACTGGCAGAGGGGAGATTTAGACTGGATGTTCTGGATGTTAGGAGGAAGTTCTTTCCAGTGAGGGTGGTGAGACACTGGCATAGGTTGTCCAGGGACGTTGTGGCTGCTCCCTCCCTGGAGATGTTCAAAGCCAGGTTGGATGAGGCCTTGAGTGACCTGTACTAGTGGGAGGTGTCCCTGCCTATGGCAGGGGGTTGGAACTAGATGATCTTTGAGGTCCCTTCCATTATTCTTATCTATGATTCCACATTTTTCTGTGGAAACAAGAACTGGAAACCTCTCTTCTTTGAGAAGTAATCTATTATAATGCTCCATACGTCATACATCTGAGGTAGGACTACTGAGGGAATTATTCAAAATTTTCTGCTGTCCCAGCCTTTGTGGTAATCTATGGTGCCAAAATCTAGACTCAAAGAATGCAGTCATATTCTAGATAAACTGCAAAATAGTATTCAGATTAAGTCCACACCACTTATCATACTTACATAGAAAGCTTAGATTGAACTGGTGAATACTGACTGGGGTGTTGAAGTCATCTGTGGCCATGGAGAATATGAATTTATAGTTCTGCATCACAAGATGCTCTCTGGAGGCAGTTTTGAGGAGGGCAGTTTAAATTTTACCAGTGTATGAGCATTAAATATTGATGAAGGGTATGCTCAGGGGAAAGCGATACGGTACAAGACTTTTTTGCCTAGGGTTTTTGCCTTGCTATGGTTTGGGATTATCTTAGTCTGATTAATTGGTTGATTTAAAGAATACAAATTGCTAACAATACAATGATTTTGATCTGCCTTAGATTTTCATGTCACACTGAAGATAATCTCTTGCTATCATCTAGGAAGAGTTGGGTTGTTCTGGACAACTCTGCCTGCTATAAGTACTGCTATGACTTTCTAAACTAAACCACTATCTTAAACAACATCTAACAACTGTAGGAGTTTACCAAATATAATAAATGTTCCTTAGTTTATGTTCTTATTTTGTGTTTCTGTAGCGACCAGGTACAAATGAAACCTCCCCAGAAGCAGAAGCTGCATTTTGTGCCTCTGAAGGCCTCCTCTTTCCCTTTTTCCAGGCTGAACCTGTTTTGATCTGAAAGAAAAAGAATCAAACATTTAAAGGCATCAACAGCTTGAGACCTTATAAAATTAACATTTTCTCTTTTCTCTCATTGTTCATGTCATGAATAACCATGATACAAAAGCAAAATAAAGAATGAGAACAATTTCTGAGGAAAAATCTAAAAAGATTTTCCCGGGTAAAAATACCAGATAAAGCTAAAAATTTATTATTTTTAAAATTATTTTTCAAGTCTTGAATGTTTTATGTGTTTTCCTGATTAGCAGTCACAAAGTCTAACATATTCGTGTTGGCTGGACACAGACAGAATAACTGTTAACTTTTTTATGATGGAATATTAAAAAAATATTTGTTAGCAGATACAGTGGTGCTCTGTATACATCACAGTCTATTCTATGCATAATCTCAACATTATATAGCCATTTACAACAACAAAAAAATCATCTTTGTGCTTAGGCTTCTGTAGAACAAATGCAACTAAAAGAAGGTAATTGCATATGTAGTGTTATGCAGAATATTCAAAGTGCATGCGAAGAACAGAGATACGAATCATAATATTCAAAATAATTGAGCAGTGTTAAGTGCGCCATCTGAATTGTGTTGGTACCATCTGATTCCTGCAGCTAAGACAGAAAGCACACCAAGTGCCAATGATTAAACTTGGCAGAACTTCAAGGGCTGAGTACTGTTTGATCTGTCTGGGGCTTTTTTCCCTATAAATGGATTATTTATCATTTGAGTTTAGTATTTTCTTAACTTCAAGACTATAAAAATGACAAGTTGTGTTGTGTCTTTTTTGTGCCTATATCAATTTTTGTTTACTGAAATCAAGAAAATGTCATTTTACAGTACTGGCATTAACAATGAGCTCATGAGTGACCTTTGCTAGACTACTGGATCTACAACTGATCTGAATGTAGAGGGAGAAAGTTGTGCTATTGATTGATTTCAAACACAGTGAACAGCAGGTTTTTAAAAAATGTTAAGAATGAGCTAAGTTCAGACTGGAGAAGTATAAATACATAAACAATTAACAAATTGTTATTTTTAATAGTGCATTTTAGTGAAAAAGGAAAAATCTGTTTCTCAGTGTTTAGTGCTTTTGATTGCAAAATAACATGCAATCTCATAACAGTATCTAACAAATCCATTTTTAAGGCAAAACATCTCACAAGAAACAGCAGGTGAACATATTACTTTTTTTTTTCTAATTATCAATTCAGTCCCTAGAATCTAATGATCAATAGCAAAAGCCATACTCCTATTTCTCACTTCTGAATTTAGCTTCAAGATCATTCTGGATACCTTAAATTTATTTTCTTTACTCTGATTCGTTGGATGGAGGAAGCATCTTCACTGCAGTCGAGGTTTCTGTGGGGACAGCTAATAGCTTAAAAAACAAACCAACTCGGTACAATGCTTCGAAAATCACTTTATCATGAACTTCAATTTGATTGAAGACACAAATACAGGGGGAAAATATCAAGTGAAGCAACTTAAATATGTGATTTTGGCTCACATATGTAAGGAAATATGCAAAACAGCCTAAGAAACAGTAAAACTTCTGGTTCCTTTTGTTTATTTTCTTCAACCCAAGCATGTAGAATAACATGTCTGTGTTATGATCTCAAATGTGTTAATCTACGCATCCACCACAACTTGCTTTCAACAACAAGTAATTTTAAATGTTTTCCAATGTCAGAATCCTCCACTTTGGTTGTAATATTCAAAGGTTCTGGGTGGATTTGAATTGAGAACTCAGTGATCAAGTGAAAAATAATTCAGTTTCATATCACCTTAAGGAAATAAGAGAACTAAATAAGGCAACTCTTTTGCCAAAAGGAGTAAAATGCAGAAGCCTACAGACTATCCTCTTCAGTACCAAACCCCAAAATTTAATTTTGTAATGTAAAGCAATGCAATGATGTGTGTATTGCTTTATTGCTTTTCCATAACAGCCTTATTTTACGTGGTTATGTATCTGACCTGTCCTAACTTGGCTAATATTTTCCAAGAGAATCCAATCTTGTGGTAATTCGGTCAGATGTAAATTTTGAGTCTTGAGCAGGCTGAGTTTCTACTCCAAATAGAAAAAAGTAATCATAATATACTTAGAGAACAGCAGTAGAAATTGGTTCTTGAGATTATGAAATTTTGTGACCAAGATGAATTCCCTCAAGTGAGGAAAGACTATCATTTCTACATTCCCCCTAGAATAAGAGGAACATTAGAAAATCAAGAGCTATCTAAAAAAAAACCAAAAAACCCTCAGTATTTCCTTTTTTCTGATGCTCTTAAAGTATTCTGAAACAGTCTAACTGAAAATGTAGCTTTCCTGAAGAGCAGTCAATGCAAAAACAAAGAAAAGTGAAATGTCACAATTACATGAACAAATGAGAGGAAAATACAAGGTCTATAAACCCCAAGCTGAAGTTAAAAAAAATAGAATAACCACAATCCAGAGGCCAGGATGAGTTAAGTGTTCAATAAAACTATGAAATTAAATGTAATTAAAAAACCTGTTGTAAAGTGAAATCTACTCTTTAAAAAGAGCATTGCAAGCATGCATGAAATGACAGATAATTTATCTTACATAACATCTCATAAAAACAACTCAAATGCTATTAAAAACTAGATTTATTTTAATTCTAATGCTCTCATAGACTTTCAAAAATAACCATCACAAAATCTGAGGATGACCTGAAAAATGCATTTTGTGAATAAGTCCAGTAACAGCTATCACCAGTCAAATAACCCTTTAACCATATATTAGTATACATATCCAACTCTCTCAGAAATTGTGAGTTCCAAGCTATTGCACAACTGAATTTATGAAATACTGTCATGCACTACTGTATTCTGAGTACAAAAAACATAGTAATGTGTGCAATTCTGAAGAATAAAAAAAAAAAAATAGGAAAGTAAGATGAGAGATAGTAAGTGCTTTTTGTCAAGGACTCTATAGTATCATTTACATAGCCTGTGTGTAAACAGCGAAGCATGAAGAACAAACGGCAGCTGTGTTCTCTGTGTTTTAGAGAGAGAGAGAGAGAGAGAGAGAGAGAGAGAGATGTTACCCTGGAAGTCTTTGATTGCTTTTCCTAATACTGCCATTCTTTCTGGAAAGTAAAATGGAAACATGGCAGAGTGGGCAAAACAAAACAAACAAAAAAACCCCAACCAACAACCAAAACCAAACTCCTTTTAAAAAAAAAAAAAAATCATCTTCTCCTGAAGAAAAAGCTGCTTTATTACGGTCACTCTCAATTTGCATCTTTTTGTAAGGAAAAAAAGTTGTTCCACTCAAACATTTCCTGTTCCTTCCCTCTAAAAAGTTTCTTTTCATTATTCTTCTCCTTTCTTCCAACGAGAGAGCAAGTACACTTTCATTCTGAGATTCACAATTCACAAACATCTACACTTTTTTGCTTAGTCAGCTTTGTTGTTCTGTATTAAAAAAACTCCATGGTAAAACTGTGCATTAACATGGTCAAGCTGCAATCTACCATTCAGTTTCTTTTAAAAATATATTCGAAGGATCAAAAGTTAAAACCACAAAGCAACATCCAGATCACACTGCTGGGCACAACTGACCCCAGTTAAAGAAGAAAATATTGATCCTTTAACAGTGAGCTGCCTTTTTTTTCCTAAGACCTTAGGCAACTGTCAAGACAGAGAACACAAAGATCCCGTCCAAGAATCTAGTGAGCAAAGTTTCCATAAGCAAGGATCCTTGTTACTAACAAAGGGACACAAGTATGGGGGAAAGATGCCATTGTTCATCCATTCTAGTTCAAGGTGAGTTAGCTGTCAAAATTCTTCCAGAAAAATCTGTGTGATGTACTAGAACTGTGCAAAAGGAGGATGTGCTGACCACTGCACATCTTCCTGCTGCAGACCCACCCTATTTTATTTTCACCTAGAGCACTGAAATTTTGATTTAAAAAACCCCACATTGTAATTAAATAATTGTTTTGAAACACAGAGGGACTCCCGTGCTTATCAAAGACCCTTCAAATAAATCTAGTACTTTATAGTACTATAGTAAATAGGTGATTTAAAGTATTTTCAAATAATTTATTATGCAGTGCTGAAGTCCAACACTTTGTCCTTGGATATACATTATGGCAATATATTTGTAATTAACAAAACTAGAAAACAAAGTTAACTGATATTTTATCATTAAAAAAGACAAGCCAATCTAGTAATACATAATTTCTTCTGGTGCACTGTAGGGCGTACGTCATATTATTAAATAAAGATCTTACATGGTAGCTAGACCTATGCCTTAACTATGTGCACAATGGGTTCATTATAGAGTAATTACAAATATGATAAATATCTGTTCAATATGAAAAAAATGAAGAAATTTATCTAAACAGAGAAGAATCTCAAAAGGTGTGGAAGAATTCAGTATGTTATCTAAAAAGGCTAAAGTACATCTTCTAATTTTAAAGCTAAATGTTTCATTAGAAAATGTTGACCTGTCAGGTAAATAACAGCTGTTCTCATGTTGTGCTTATTAAAATTCTTTTCCACCTGATATATCTAATACATTGAGTGTGATTCCACAAAATCAAAATTGAACTTGCACTGAAGAAATATGATGCACTTAAACCCATAAAGGAATACTCAAACTCTGTGTTCAAAAATCAGTTCTTACTTTTTAATAGAGATTCTGGTAAAACCTATTGGGGAAATTATTATAATCTTTAGTGCTTTTGTTAAATACTTCATAAAATCAAAAGGAAATTAAAATATTATAGACTAAAGAAACCTGATGAATAAGTATAAACACAGTTTTCTGTTAGAGAGGATTTTAGCTTCAGATTTTCAACCTTCATATGTTTTCCAATATGCAATAAAATTCATAATAGAGTGAAAGTCATCTCAGTTGCTTTGTTACTGTTTAGCATACTTCAGGGTAGCAAAAGAGTTTAAAATGCACTAGTAAGCATTTGGATGCTAAGGATACTGAGAGCATACAAATCATACCGAATGAATCTCACTGAAAGGCACTGGTTTTGATGGAACTGGGTAATGTTTTTCAGTTATACAAATTTTTATTAGGAAATACAAGTTTATTGAAAAAAAATTCTCCATGGGAAGACATTCATTTGGAAAAATTGACCAGGTAAAGTGGTTGAGATAGTAATAGATAATACTCTGATTTTTGCTAAAGTCTCAGGATACTAAAGCAGCTAACATTTAAAATACTTGAAGGCAACAGGATTTATTGAGCATAAAAAGCCCCCGGCTCTGAACAATAAATTCCGAGAAGTCTCAATTCACATTTACCAAGGAATTTTGATTTATTTCTGCAACAAAAGAGAACCTGCACCCTCAGTTGAAAATTTGTCCAAGCTTGAGTGTATTTTTGATTTTCCCCATACGGAGAGTTTTCTCCATATGTCTCTGAAATAAATGCAGTCAGTTTCTGTACCGAAAAGCAATTCTTATTCCCCTCACAGCTTGTTTTCCATTAGTACTATTCACAATAATGGTACTCAGTAATATAAAGCTTCTTTATAGAGGGCACATCTAGGGTTAAGCTTTAACTATATAAAAATCTGACAACAGATAACAGTGCAGAAGTCATAATTTGTTCAGTGCCCTCATCTCTTCTATCCTCTTGCAGTGAAATGAATAGTTTTTCTAGTGTCATTTCAGAGAATGAAAATGATGAATACTGCTCATTCTGCACTAATACACATGCACATCTCTCTTCTCAGCTGTCACTTGTAATAGTTTAGAACAGGGTTTTTTCCCATTACTCTTAAAGTCCAGAACCTAGTACTTCTCTTAATTTTTTCCCATTTTTACTCCTTCAACCTTAAATTACCACATCTTCTGAAGTGGGAAAAAAAAAAAATCCTCCCCAAGACAATTTTTACATTAATTTGATGAATTCCAGTAAAGGTGAGAAGGAATCTTAACGATCTAATTGACCCACAAAATACTGCACCACTGTAGCTGTTACCACACAGAAGTGCTCCTACAAAATATCTATTAACACCACAGAAGAATATTGATTCTTCATAAACAATACGGTGTTATTAAAATTGCACTATATTCAGAATGATACTGGGTGACTTTCCATAAAATTTATCAAAGATAGTAAAGCTACATTTAATACAAATCAGCCACAAGGCATCTTTAAGCCATGCTAAGTTCTCTAAACACTAGGCATTCCTTTGTTCATTTCAATAACACACAGCGGTTCACACCACTTTGTGCATCAACAGCAAACTGTCCATGCAGGCCACCCATTCCTCAGGGGTAGATGTAGAAGGCAGAGAGGGAATACAGGCGTATTACTGCCTCTTGGCTAATGGCTAGTTTGAAGCAGGTGTTCAAAGCACACGTGATTTAGTTCTGAGATACATAGACAAAAACAAATAGGAAGATTTCTCTCTGAGATATGTGATATAGCTCTGAGATGTCTGGACAAAATTAATATGAAGGTCATATACCTGCTTCTGCTTAAATCCTGAATGCTAACTACACCAGGCACTTACCCCACTGATCCAGTCTGCATTATTCACCTCTTATGGACTAATACTGCTTCCTCACTGGAAAATGACAATCATTTGACAATATCCAGTAAAAATTAAAAACGAAATATACAGGTTGTTCTGTGAGCTCTTAGCCTAACAAAACTTGGTTTCTCACAAGTGCTTGTCTTCTCTCAGCTCTGCATCTTCTTTTTAGCTTCCCTTGCCCCCAATTTTTTGCATCTTTAACAGCAAACCTAGGTCTCATATATTATGCTATCAGATAACAGGCAGAACATATGTTAATTAAATCAAATTACATGCCAATATGTATATGGTGGTTGGCCTGCAATCACTCATTGCACTTTCCTCTCTGCAAGATACTAAATAATCAGCTGATTAGGTCAAAACTATCTTAGACTAAAATTTCTCTTTCAAATTGACTCGATTTGATAAGAAAGCTTAGGAAATAATTACAAGGAGACTGATAGAAAAAAAAAGACAAACAAAACCCAAACAACTTGTACTAACTAGGAAGCAGCTACTTTACTTTTGGACAGAAATTATTATTAGGATAAAGCCCAACTTATCCTCAGTAGCATAACCACCATGTGTCTTATTAAACACAAAACAGGGTTTGATTTTTTTTTTTAAATGCTACCTAAAACTGACCCAGCAGTTAAACTTCTTGTGCTGAATCTATAAGATTCCTCATAAGTAAACCTATTCCTCATGCTAGTGTATAGTTTGCTACACTCTTACTAGGGGCAGCCATTTTCTTATGAATGCAGGTTCACTTCAGTATTGTCACTGGATTCGTTTGCCTATTTCATTGCTACTGTACAATTTTACTTGCCCTTTCCCTTAATCACCTGTGGGATCTTTTAGATAGTCCTAATTTCCATATTAAAAACAAACTCTTACATTTTATTTTTTGGTTTTGTGGGTTTTTTCAGTAGGCATGATGCAAAACTCAAATTTATCTGCAACAGAAAAAAAAAACTTCATAAGTCTGATGCTACTTAAAATCAACTCATTTAACGTATGATGTCTGAACACTTTAAAATATACACATTTTGTTCTTTTGAAGGGGTTAGCAGGGAGGGATCCAAGTGCTTTGGAGCAACCTGTTGGTAATACAGCAGAAGAACATGAACAGTTCATGCTTTAAACATTGGCAAAATTTTTTGAAGCCTGAAATTGCAGAGAGGCTAGATTTGACTTTCAGTATTTAATGTAGATTATATTTTTTTAAGCATCGGTTGTGAAATCAAACACTGAAAAACTGATTATTGCTGAAAGCTGTACTAAAAGTCATGTGTCAGCGTGAAATCTAGTCCATCTGATCTTCAGTTTTCTCAGTACACCAACATAAAACTCTCCCACTATCTGTAGTTTCTCCGCAGGGCTAAAGGCTTTCTTTTTCAGCCATCATAACCAGGCTTAGGGGTTTATCTCTGCTTTATAACCACAGTGGATTTGACAATCCCAGTTGCTCACAGACTACAGAAGCAAATCCATTAGCAGCATAAATGGCAGAACATAGGAAGGTTTCCGGTGAAATATTGCTTCAGAGAGGGGAAAGAATGTTAAGTCCCCTTCTGTGCTCCCTCATTTGTTTTTTTTAAATACTCTTTGTTGGCAGAGCCTAGAAAACTTGGTAGCAGTCAGACTTTTCATAGTACTACCTTTAGTTGTGGGATGTGTAAGACTGCCTAGTCAATGTTACAATAGTGGTGTTACTGAGGAATATTAGCTTTTTGTTTCTAATAATCATACATTCTTGCTGCATAGTACCTTGGAGCGACCACTGCAAAGACTCAGTGGAAATCAGAGCATTTCCAGTGTTAGGTCACACATTCTGATTAATTATGCTTCAACCAGAAATACTAAACTCACACTGTATGTTGAAGACTCATCTAAAGAAATCCCCACGTGCATTAGGCAAGCTCCAGATTTCAAGCTTTGGAGACGTTTACATAAAGCTAAACCTTTTCTGCAGTAAGTAGATAATGTGGAAAAGAAATTTGACAGCTTCTGTTGCTTTATCTGTACTTCTAATGATATAGCTTGCATTTTAACCATGTTTCACTCAGGAAAAAAAAAATCTAAAGAGAATCCTTTTATAAAGAAAAAACAGCATCAGTACTCAAGGAATACACTTACAAAAGATTTTTTTCCTATGGACAGTACAGGTAGGTAGGGGACAGAAGGGAAGTGACTGCTAGCACAGCAGATATAGCATAAAATCTCTATTAATTACAAAATGTGGCACAGAAAAGGTATTTTCTATCATGATGGGTAATGTGACCACCTGCCAGAAAAAAAAGATAATTAGTACCACATAAATGCACTTTAAGCAGTGAATTTGAAGTTGTTCTTACTTGCATAACAGCCACTCCAATTTTAGCTTCAAGAAATAATATAAAATGAAATGTGGAAAAAAAGGGGAAACATTATTTTCAGATCTCTAACTTTCCCCACTTTTTCATACTACTAAAAATTCTGGTATGTATATGTGCTGGTTTGAGGATATTTGGAACATTTTAATGAGAGAAATTAGACAATTAACTCATTTATTCTGCTGAGGAACATAAATAGTCAAAATATAAGGCACTCACTTCTCACTTCTTCGGTCTGTGTGTCTGGTTGCATCTTGCCTTAACTCCTTTGAATGAAACTTATATAATGTGATCTAATTTTTTTTTTCCCCTCTAACCTCTTTGTCAGCTTTTGACATCTCATCTCAGATCTCTATAGATCTATTACCTGAGCTATATGGAAATTTATCTGGTTATTTCTGAGATAAGGGGTGAGGGAGGAAAGTAGGGGTGTTGGTCAGGAGCCCTCTTGCAGAGTCTGGCTGTTCAGGATAACAATGGCCTGTTTTGGTTTTTCTCCTTTATAGAAGAAGTTTTGACATGGAGTGTATGCCTGCTTAACCTTGGCAATACCTTCAAGCAATGAACCACTGCTCTCATCACTGTTAAGTTCTATTCATACCTATCACAAAAAGTCACCTAGAAAGGTGAGGTGGTCACAGAGGAGACACACCTATCACACTGCATAGGAGCTTGTTGCTGTTATCCTTTGTGCCTTGAGTCACTGCATTCTGCTGGGATAGGGAATCCCCTATGTTATGTGCCCTTTCTGCATGTCAGAGTGGTCCCAGGGAAGGTACAGTATGATTCCAGTAGTCTCTTTCTTGCAATCTCTGATACTCCTCAACCTACTCACCTCCTCCCAGAGCTACTTCACTAAGTAGAGGTTTTCCTCCACCTGGGTGCATCCTCCCACAGGAGTTCTCACTGCTGGCATCCAAGGACACCCTGCAGCTATGGTGCCCAACTAGGAAGGCCATGACTTTCTACCAGGTGGAAACCATTCCTACATGGTGGAGCTGGCAGAGCTTCTGCGCCCATCCAGTGCAAGGTGCTGAACCATGCATGCTCCATTTGCTGGTGCTTCCCAGGCCACTTTCTACAGGTGTGCCTGTGCCCTGGATACCCCCAGACCTCATCAGCATTTCCCATAAGAACTGTTGGCTCCTGACCATTCTCTCCTCTGCCCTGGCAAGTCCTTGCCTCAGAGCAACACCCTATCTAGATAATACGTACTCTGCTAAGCCTCGTAATTGTATCACTGAAGAGAAGGAACAGATCAAATCCAAACATATTGCACACAAAACCAAAAAAAAACCAACTATGGAATACTTAGTAGTGAGAAGCTAATAAGAAAAAGGGATATAACGAAAGTAAGGCCTCTCTATGTGCTTTGAAAGGCTGAATGGATGTATTCAACACATCTAAAGTGTTTCTAATTTTTCCATCCTGAAATTGGCTTTCAATATGTTTTACACACGACATGACTAAATTTCAGAACTCCATATATAAATATTGGCATTTAAATGAATACAACATAAATGTCAAGCTCTTGATCATGTATCTATGCAAAAAGACTGGGCAGACTCACAGACTCAACAGGCAGGATGTGCTCCTTAGTCATATCCCCACAGGCTTCACATGGCTCTAAAAAAACACTTGATGTAATTTGTTGATGGATTTCAGTTCTTGCTTCTGAAAGACCTACCTTTTCTCACACAGCTCTTGGGGAAAAAGAACCACTAATAACACAAGGCATGCAGATCATGAAATTAAAGGTCATTTTCAATAGTTGGGTGGATTACATTTATGCTCCATAAATTTGACAAAACCAGATATTAACATGACATGAGTACTTCTTCAAATTAGAGGACATAGATCCTATAGACAATTTTAAATTTTATGGTATCCTTGCAGTTTCTGCTGTCGTATTTCATGGCTGATAAACTGCTGGATTTTATTTTTGTTTCGAAAATAACATTTAGCTCCTACAACCTCCTGTTCACTGAATTCCAGAAAAGCTTTCCCCTCTCTCTTCTTGTTTAGTGGAAAATCTAACATTACTGAGCATCACCATCTCAAGTTATGAAATACTCAGGACAAAGTAAAAAATTATGAGTCTGTTAGCTTTGTATGCATTACATGACTCACACAGTCAGTGTAAAGCTTACTAGAGCTCACAAATACTGCATCAAACACTGAGTTAAAATTAAGGCACAGATAACTAAGTTGGCTCACTGGGATCCAGATTTTCTCTCTTATTTTGAGAAAAATGCTGGAAAACTCTCAAATCTCCCACTCAGTATGCTGTAATGACCAGTTCCATCTTGTACAGATGACATTTTATATAATAAGAGGCATGATTAAATTGGCTGGGCAAAATCATGTGTAACACACAGGTATTAATTTCCAAATAAAACTTAAAAATGCATTGTTTCCATCTACTGCTGGAAGATGGAAGGCTTATTTTTGCCCCTATTTTTGTGCTAATCACAGACTATCTTTTCTACCTCCGCTTAATTAATGAATATAGAACTTTGGCAAGTGACTTCATAATGCCTTATGATAGTTTATATCACTAATATCTGGAAATCTAGATCGTTTTCATGAATTTAATCCTTTTTTGAAAGCCACACATTATTAAATGAGAGATCTCTACACAATATATTCCAAAGCATAAGGGAGCAATTTTGTAAATGTATTGCTAAGACACCATCATGGACCTTCAAATTTTTTATTTTTTTTCTGATTTATTAAAGACTTCAGAATGACATGTTCTGCTTTAAGTCTTTGCCTGGAGTCCAAATGCAGCACATCTGCAGAATCCCACTGAAGTCAAACTCAATATATGTATGTAAGATTCTCCTTATGCAGAAGAACTTTTGATTCTATAGCTTGCAAACCATGACTGCATTCAAGTTACAAAATTATCTTCAAATTACTTTCCACTAAAAGTCCATTGATTAGATAATTTTTAGATCATTTAATAATCAGTAATCTATTTTGCACTATGGTTTGCAGGTAAACATTTCTCAGCAGCAAGTGAGATTCAAGCTCTTAAAAAGGTGGATACACAAACACACCATGAACTAAAATAGCTTCTCTGTGTACAATTAATATTCTACGAATGAAAGCATTTTTTGGATAATTTTCTTCAGGTTGTCCTTTCAGTGCCCTAGCTGAAATTACAGAACAACAACTTCTAAGCCTGCTTAATTCAGAATAGCTCTGAATTAATCCTAACAATGGAATAACTCCATATGGTATTGTCTTTGAATCATTAGAGGATTTGCAGATTGTATCTTGTGAATGCAAACACGATAGTCACACAAGCATAGATACCAAATAGCCCTTTTCCCAAACACTGGTGGGCATGCATATTCAACAAAATGCAAATACTGACTTTTCTGATAGCAACCAGATCAGATTGCTAAAGTTTCTGATGGGACACTGTAATCCTGGCGTGGGAAACAGTACTGACCTGTATGCTCTGTATGGCTAGCATATAGCTTGCTTGCATTTACAATTCCCCTAACCTCTAAGCTTTTTCCACAACTGAAAGAATAAAGTAGACATGTTGAAAAGGTCAGTCTCAGGCAGTACAGAAAAGCTTTAAATAAAGTAAACAGGCTTCATGTCTCATCTCACCTCTTTGGAGAGATGTGGACATCTGTGAATGTATATTAATGCATTTCTGTAAGTTTATCCATATATATTTACAGCATACTGGACCACAAAAACCCCATATATTTTTCATTTTATAAGAAAGAATCAATGTGTGGTGGTAATAATAATTCAGATGGTATTTTTGCAGATCTTCCTATTTGCTAAAATTCTTTATGCTTCCCTTCCTCCTGAGAGCCCTCATTTAATCATCTCTATGAAAGATTTGATAAAGCCAAGAGAAATGCTTGCTTTAATATTCTCAAATTTATTTTTTAACCATGATAAATCATCTCCTTATGTTTCTATTCAATCAAGGCCATTATTGATTTTCCAGTGTTTCAAGAGAATAAAAACATCCAGATCTGATTGATTACTGCTAGTGGGCCAGCATTCACATTTGTATCTGTGTTCTTTGTGCATAATTTAAATAGAGAACAATTTGAACCTTATTATCTAGAATTTTTGTATTGACAACCTGCCAGTATAGCTATCTAAGCCTATGCTTAGAATAAGTCTAGTCAGGAAGCCAAATGCTAGAAAACCAAAAATGTGTGGTCAGTAGACCATACATGCAAATAGATCATACATTCTACAAGGTGCAGCAAACACGAAGAGGAGACAGCATTCAACCATATCACTTTGTTTTTTTGGATACAAAGACGATTCATTATAGAATGGTATTTAAATGTGTAATAATTTGTGTCAGC
Source organism: Eubucco bourcierii (assembly GCA_013396675.1). Taxonomy (NCBI): domain Eukaryota; kingdom Metazoa; phylum Chordata; class Aves; order Piciformes; family Ramphastidae; genus Eubucco; species Eubucco bourcierii. Next base: position 30,748 of record VWZE01016976.1, read on the forward strand.
GCTCTGTTTAACCAAGTATCAATGGAAAATAATCTATCCTACTGCATTTCTTTTCCAGGTTGTAAATGTTAATAAACAATTCTTTGCTAGTAACTGCTGCCTAAACACCCAAATGTCTCCCCTTGTGTTATGGTAGGTCTGAGCAGGCCACAACAGGCTTATACATGTCCTGGCTTGGCCAGACATGTCTTTCTGCTCTCCCCTCCTTCTGTTTTGTGGAGAACCACCTGCAGGAAAGAGGACAAAAGAATCTGGAGCCACTGAGTCTGAGGACTGTGGCTTGCCCAGACTTGTTTTGAACCCTGTAGTAAACAAGGCACACACGGTTGCCTCGTGCAAGGTCTGTGTGCTGCCCAAATTTGGATAAAGCAAGACTGTGGCTTCACCTAATACGGTCAAGCTTGGCTAACTGCCATTCTGATTGGCTATTCTGTGTCCAAAGGCCCATTAGTCTAGGGCTGTATGGGTAAAGGAGATGAGAAGGGAGCACAACGTGTGCTCTGCCATTGTATCTGTGCTCTCTGCCGTTGTATTTGTGCTGCCTTATATCTTGAACTGCCTGGAAACTGTCTTCCAAGAGTTTACCAGAAGCAGCCTCCATGCAAATTTGCCTGCATAGTCAGTGTGACACTGTGCTGAGACTGCACACCCCAAGACATCCTGCCTGCACCTGAAACCCTCCTGACAAGACGACAAGTCCTGGAGATAACAGAGATCATCCAAAGAGTCAGGACCAGGTCAGAGGTTGTCTGCCTCCTTTCTCCAGCACCCAGAAGCCTGGGGAAACTCCAAAGACTCTAACAGCTTTGAGACCACCAACAGCAACCCCACCACATGCTTTGGGTACTGTCCCGTAATATTTTGTGAGTAAATACTTAAAGCCTCTCGTAATTCACTAATTGCCTTCTGCCATAAACAGAGAGGAGCTTTCTATGCCCACCTAGTGGCTAAGCAGGATAATTAACTGCAACTGGTATAAATGACCGCACAAACCTTCTCTTCCAGTAAAAATGTTAGCTTATGCTAGTTACCTCTTAAAGTGTTCCAGTTTTGCCTGTTCCCTGTGTGTATAAATTTCCAAACAGTGCATTTTGAACCTTGTGAATAAGTTTTCTGGCGAGATTTAATGTTAACAAACAATTTCCATAGTTATTAACAATCTCTGCCTGGATATCAAAATTAATATAGATTATTAATTTTGCATCATTTTGTAACAACTTGTAGTCATGCAAGCTAGCACAGAATGACAGTTTGTTACTTCTATTGCCATGATACCCTATGGCTATCATTTTAATATCTGACCAAGACAAAATTTGACACCCCTTATTGTCAACTACTACAACACTGTAAAACAAACTCTCTGACAATAATCTACACATCACATATATTAAAAAATGTTTGAGAATCAGTAGGAATTCATCCTTTTGGAATTTCAGATAGGACCTTAAAGAATAGAAATCTGATTAAAAAAATATAATTATTTCTTGAAGATTCATCAGGGCCTCCAAGATGAAGAAAATATAGGTCAAATGACCAACACATGCAAGTAAAAATCATGATCTAAATTTAGAATTATTTTGAACTGTTTTCATGTAGACTATGCCATAAAGTCCATTCCATTCTGGATTCTGGAATTGAAAGTGCTATGTCCTACAACTATGAAAAAAGCTAGAAGTTACTTCAAATATTTGATCTCTAAAAAGTCTGGAAGTTCAAAGGCATGTGCTTTCCTTGGATATTCAAGGGAAATTGAATTTCACGTATGTTGTCTCTTGAGAATACAGATTACTTTCTGCAATGTCAAATCACCTGAGGTATGAATGACTGGTATGAGAAGTGGAAGCATCTTGCACAACATGAAGAACAAGACAGAAAGAACATTGGAAAAGAAGGCTTTAGAAAAAATGTGTCAGTCTGAGGCTACACAAACATAGTTACCTTTACACAGGAAACAAAAGGTAGCAAAACAGAGGTTTTAACATATTCCGTGTGAAGCATACTACCTTGCCCTGTAAACGGATTATCTCATATTAGACTTCCAGATAAGGGAAATCTGGATTCAATTTAAAGGACAAACTGTGGTCTCTTTACCATCTCCTTCAGGAAATGTCCT
>VWZE01016976.1:33833-63075 GCA_013396675.1 Eubucco bourcierii
GAGGTGAGGAGAAAGTTCTTCACTGAGAGAGTCATTGGCTACTGGAATGGGCTGCCCAGGGAGGTGGTGGAGTGACCGTCCCTGGAGGTGTTCAAGGTGCGTTTGGACGTGGTACTTGGTGCCATGGTCTAGTCTTGAGGTCTGTGGTAACGGGTTGGACTTGATGATCTTTGAGGTCTCTTCCAACCCTGGTGATACTGTGATACTGTCCAAAACAGGAGCATTCAGAAAATGGTCTAATAATTACCTACATTTAAACTGCTAGTTAAAATGGATGCATTTCCCTTGTAAAATCTTCTTAGAATCATCAGAACTTTAAGTATAATCAAAACAGACAGCTGGGTCCACCTTTTATGATAATGTGCCACGCAACTTTATTAATCTGACCTTTGGAAACAAATGAGAAATTTAACACTGCCCCACCTAATTGTTAGTGGCAGGCATTTTAGCAGTCTTTAATTTGCACTTCACTTTAATATCTGCTTCCAGTTATGATGTAAACCTTAACAGGATCTGACACTGTTAATCATGTACTGGTGTCTGAAGTCTTGGAAAAAGAGCGTGCTTGGAGTAAACTGCAAGATGACCTCAATGGATAATGAAATGCATCAACTACTGCTGTTCAAAGAGTAAGGCAAAAATGAATACTGTAATTGTTTCAACTGACATCTGAGTGATGTATAGTACTGTAATAACTGATAGAGATGGTGGGGGTGGAAATCATAGTGAAGGTTATGTAAGCTCTGGATGTCCTTTAAATTGCTTGCAAGAGAAATATACAAGAAAATGCATCCCTGATATATAACCAATAGCATTCTACAGAATTTACAATGAATTCAGGAAATAATTCTGGTTTAGATGGTAGTAAGGAAATTTCTCCTTAACAAGATTCACAGGGAGTGCTCCATTTTACTTTTCTGTTGCTAGTGCAATTAAATGAATATGCACTACACATGAGAAATATGACACACAGCCTACAGGCACTACACTAATGTTTATATTATGGGTATTAAAGGATCCAAATATAATTCCTCACTGCATTGCATTGGCTCTGAATTTAGATCAAGTCTTCAGTGCTCAAGAGCTACGTGTAAAAGCTATTTCAAATTAGTTCAAAAAATTATCTGTGGTTTGTCTATGTCTTTTAAGAAGCAGCAAACCAAAACTAATATTATTGAAAATACACACTCTTCTTTAAAGTGAAAATAATTCTTGTTTTAAGCTCAAAGGAGAATTTTAATATAAGAAATTTCAAAGCTTTTAGTATTATTTTATTTTTTGGCTACAAAACTAACGGACTAATTTAAAAGAAAGTCGTTAACACTTCTCAGCCTGCACCAGGAACAATGCAAGAAACTCTCCAAAACATTGTTAATACAGTGTTCAAGGTAAACAGTAGCTATTTTTTACTTGGAAGCTTTTAAACAGAATTTACATTTAAGCAAAAAAAATCCAAAACCAAAACATTCAGAGTTCTAGTCAAACTACTGTTTTTCAAAATTCGTTTGAGGGTCACATATTAAAATTCAGACTAAAAATAAATTTAAATAAGCAAAATTGCTACATTTATCCTTTGAGTTCTCTACAGTTAGTAGAGCTTTAAAAGGAATAAATATGTAATAAGCTAAGTTTTCAGGACTCCCCTCCCCCACTGATATTTAATGTCTGCTGTCCAAATTAAGTGTTTGTGCCCTACAGAGCAAAACTTCATGAAAACTACTACAGATATACTCAACAGTCAAGTTCAAAATGTCTACTTCTGAATAGATTTAACAATGCAATGAAATGCAACCTAAATTTTAGAAGGACATACATGATTTCTTTTAGAAAATAGAGATATCACTCTCATGTTAGTTGCTCCTGCTCCTATATAATCATGTTACCTCTTGTTAGTATAGATGCATCATTTTGCAGAAGACGAGTTCTTGCCTGGAATTTTGACACAGGGAAATTTTTTTCAAGTTTCTGAATCACATGAGTATTACATATGAGGAAAAAAAAAAATAAATCAGATGTCCATTTTTCTGCCATAAAGAAAACTGGAAGAATAAAGAAATTCTTTATGCATACAATTCCTAAATCTTTAACAAGTCAGATACAACTGATATCAATTTCATTCTATTCCAAATGCAATAAAACACACTTGGAGAACATCTTTGTACATTATAATATGGATGCAACATACATCAGTGGATATTTCTGTAGTGTCCATCAGGATGTGTATGACCTTCTCACATAGCTCTAGATTAGTGACAGATATAATAGAAATGTGCATGTAAGAAAAATTATAGATATGTCTTGCTATTCTAGTTCATTCTCTGAATATATATAGCAATAGTTGTGGATTTTTGTACAATTCACAGAAACTTTTCAGACTCATTCTGGTTCTTTTGATTTCTAGCTATTATCTTTTTAGCTATTTACTTGCCAGTTTTGAAAACAGACTTAGAACTTCAGAGCCAAACAACATAACACTTAAAAAAAAAAACAACTCCTGTGCTGTTATATGGACATAATTTGTAACATAACACTGAAGAAAATATGCAATAGTGTTTATCCCCTGACACCACCATAATAAAAGAGTGGTTTGAAATGTCTGTATTTTAAAATATAGTAAATGCTGAGATTCTGTTATATTTGAACCATGTTCTATTCACTTGTTAATACTTGAATACTTTCACTTACTTACTTAACAAACACAAAGCACATTTACCTCAAGAGAACTGGTGAATCAAACATATTCTTGCAGCTTACTCTGTTTATCTCTGTGGCATTGTACCGGTAGCAAGTCTGACTAAGCTGTTAACCAAACATTGTGTTGACAGAACTCAAATCTGGAATTCATCTTTATCAATTAATGCTTTGTTTAAAATCAATAAGAAAGCTTTTTCACAAAGCTGTATGGTATGGCACAGATCTTTCTCCTAATGTATATTTTCCATGTTTGAGCAATTGTACTGTTACCAAAGACTTGACCCTAGAATTGATATCTCTGATACCTCTGACCCTCACATTTTTGTGCTTTCTCACAATGAGCTTCAGGTCCATTCAAAAATAAGCCTCTGAGCCTAACAGTTATGTTAAAATTATTTTAACAGAGCTTTGTTTCATAACCTGACTATAAACTGATTCAGAACCCAGAAAAAAAAGGAAAATGGCATTTTTTACATGTATTAATAATGCTAAATCCATTCTAAGACTATAATAAACAAATAACCCCTTACAACATTTAGTTAATAGCACTATGTCTATTGTACTAGTTGTATATTGTAATAGTTGGAAAAGAAAAAGATTGGAGAATTTTTTGAGCTGCATTTCTCATGGCAATTTTAAGTGACAGAAAGAGACAGAACAGATTGGAGTTTTAGTTGACTAGGTTTTGGAGAAGAGTGGAAGAGGATCAAAAGGATTTGGTACACTTAATTCAAACTATCCTTATAACACAGATTCACAGACTGCATTGCACTGGAAGGGATGCTCAAATATTTCAAGAAAGTGGGAACGTAATGACAAATTAAAAAAGAAATCATAACTAAGAACACTGTAGGTCAGATTATTTAGCAGCTGCAGTGCAGTAAAAACAACACTCTAAAGATTTACTAACCTGTCTTCTGTTGTGTATATCCAATAAAACTTTTTATATATATATATATATGCTGGTCTACAAGAGAAGGATTACTACAGTGTAACAAATTAAAACATTAATCAATTCAGGAGGACTGCAGTTCATATTCTAACCATACTCACTTAATACAAACCTGTTGAAATATGAATTTATAACAATTTGATTGAGCAGGCCTAATGAGTTAGTTGATACATTACAGAAAGTAATGTGAAGTGAAAAAATTAAGTTCATTTTTTGCCATAGTTTTGGTTTAACATGGCATAAGATGCTGATGCCATGCATTTTGTTTCAGAACATACACGGCTTTGTCCATTCCTAAAAATAACAATAGCCAGACATATTGCAAGACAGACAGAAGTGTTTGCTTACCTGCTAGCATTTGAGTGTATCTAAAGAGGAGTTTTCACTTTTAAATGCTATTGATTGAGAATCACAGAATCATACAATCATTTAATCAAGGCGTTACTGGTTTTGCACCTAAACCCTTTCAATTTTGAAAAATCTTTAAATTTTTCTCACTCCTCCTCTTACATCTACAATTGTATATAAAGACTACAATCCCAATCTGGTAACCTGTACAAGGCCACAAGTGTTATGCAGATATGATAACTTTTTTAAGGAGTGAAAAGTAAATAAGATATGCAAGTGATGTCTATATAGTATTTTCTCTGTTTTTGATAGCTACAGCTCATAAAAGGAGCAGGTGTTTCTTAATATCAGTGTGACAAATGTTCATAATAATGAAAAAATTTGTATTTTTGAAACCAATCTTTTGGTTGATAATTATTTCACATCAGATTATTAAGATAAGTATAAAATGAGAAGGACTGAGTACAATTAGAAACTCAGACAGTATTGTCAGTCAATATTCAGTTTAGTTTTTGGTGTTAATGACATCCAAAGTTCAGATCAATAGTACTTAACAACAAATTCAAGTATAGACTATATAATCAGTCTCCAAAATGTATTTAAGTAAAAGTATTCTTGTTAATATAATTTAAATTATTTATATGCATATTTTGCAAATGCTATGAAAAGTTTATTTTCCAAATTTTACCTGGAACAACTTTTGTATCTTCAGTAACTAAGTTGCTAAAACAAATAGCCAGTTACAGAAGTTGTGTACAGTATTATCTTATTCAATATCTGAAAATGATCACCATACTCCCAGGATAAATTCAAAATTGCTGTTTAGCTTTTTTGTTCCAGTAGATTTTATCTGGTTTTGTTGTTGTTTATTAGAAACATATATTACATACTGCTTTTCTATATTTACCTTAAATTCTAACTCTTAAAGAAAATTATTATGCTATAATTTGAAATAAATCTGAGTTTAGGAACTCGAGGTGAGGAGAAAGTTCTTCACTGAGAGAGTCATTGGCTACTGGAATGGGCTGCCCAGGGAGGTAGTGGAGTCACCGTCCCTGGAGGTGTTCAAGGCGGGTTTGGACGTGGCACTTGGTGCCATGGTCTAGTCTTGAGGTCTGTGGTGATAGGTTGGACTTGTTGATATTTGAGGTCTCTTCCAACCTTGGTGATACTGTGATACTGTGAACTGATTATCTGATACACTACCATGTAACTAAAATATTCTGTTGCTTTTTGTTTCCAATGTGCCAACGGCTTTTTCTGAGCAAAGAAACTGAGATAACTTTGAAATTAGGCAAATATTTGATATGTGTCTCTAGACAATATTCTGGGTTTTTTAGAAATAAAACTCTTCCAGAATAACACTGTCAGAAACAATTTCTCCTTTAATGCTTATGATTCATTAGAAGCACCCAAACACCTCCAAGCATAAACTGGGAATAAAACTCCACACATTGCTTAAATACAATACATATTTGATATTGGTCAATATATTTCCAAATCACCCTAAAAATACCTATTTTATTATCTGCCCTAGGTTTGCAAAAAAAATATTCATTTTTCTGAAGCAGTTAACACTGGAAAAAACCAAGAAAGGTAAAATTTTCACTCCAAACCAGTTAGTTCATGATGCTTTGCCTGTATTGTTTCTTTCATACTGAAGACATATGCTACAAAACTAATTTAGTTTGCAATTTGTGTGGGTGATAGCCATTATCATGCATGACAAAATTCTCAGAAGTGTAAGGAAGTCAGCCAGCCAGCATACATTAGGATTTTAAAATGTTACCATATTGTTTTACATAAAAGCAGTGTTGCTTTTTTCTCTAACAGTATAGACAACTGTAACAAATAAATTAAATAAGAAAAACATTATCACAAATCAGAGAGAGATGAGATTTGTGTCAGAGCAGGGCATGTTTGGGTATTGGTTTCTATTTTAATGTGATTGAATTAGTGGCTGACAGCAGAAGAAACAGATGGAAAAAAACATGTGGGTCAGAAAAATGTCAGAAACACACCACCACCACCACCACCACCCCCCCCCCCCATACACACTACAAAGCAACATCAACATTGTTACTAAAATATTAATAAGATTCCTGTTTGTTTTATAGCAGTAAAAGAAGGAAAATGAAAAATTATTAAGCATGAATAATATAAGATAAAGAATTGTACTTTCTACTAATGTTTTCATTCTACTGAAGCCAAAAGGTATTTGACTTTGCTGCTGCAATAGAGTCTTTAAGAAATTCTTAATAAAAATCATATATTGAAATAGCAATACCACTTGAAGGTATGAAGCCTACCAGAGATTCCAGAGTTTCATTGAGTAGGAATGTTTAATATGAGCTGCAACTGTCTTCTGAGGTAAGAGGACCACATTGGCTCTGAAAGTTTCAAAATATTTAAGGAACTACAGAAAATGTTTTTGTCCTTTTATCTTTTACAGCAGCTCCCTTACAATTATTTTAAGCAATAGTGTTATAACCCTGTCCTGAGAACCTGAGGATAATTTACCTACCTCACAAGAACATGTGCAGAGCACATCACATTTAGATACTGCAATTGAAGGGTAGTTGCTCATTGACTACATGGGGAAGTTTATGCTGAAGCATTAATTCAGCCTTGTTTCATCAAAGCCAATTAGCATTTTCAGCAGAAGAATTTATAACATCTTATATGCTGTAAGTTAAAAATGAAGTAAAAAAATATTTCTGAGAATTTGCAATGACATAGGGAACAAAAAAAAAAAACCCAGAACAGATGAAAACAAGTAAGAAATGTAAAGAGTAAGAAAAGAGATCAAAATGACCCATCATTGAACCACGGCACTAAACCAAAGGAAGCATTAAGCAATTAAGCATATCTTTTTATATATATATATATATATATAGCTAGATATAGATAGATAGATATTCTCCAAAGCCTACTCTGTGCATGAGGATTCTTTCAGTCCAATGTAATCTTCTAAGTTGAATTGTCAGTTTAAGCACAGACATGCACAGCATGGAGAAAGTTTAGTAAATTAAAAATTTCCTCAAGAGATGTTACAGACATAATCACAACAAATTTTGTGCAGCTGAGGACCAATTTAGCTGCCTGCTTGGAGATAACTGGTATCTCTCTTCAAGTGGAGTTTATTGCTTTCCTTTGGCTGTAATTGTGGGCAGCCTCTTACAAGCCTTTCAAAATAGCTAGTTAGCTTAAACTAACAGCGAATTAACGTGATGGGTATTCTCAACTATCTCTCTATTTAGTTCCTACTTTTACTGGTTCCTAACAAGTATACAGTAACAATGTCATACCTGGCAACAAAATGGGGGGAGGGGGAAGAGAATGTCAAACAGCATAACAATTGAAATAAAACATAAAAATACAATTTCATGATCCTGCTTTGTAGACAGATGCTCGAAGTATATAATTTCTCTAAATTTAAGTATTCACAAATATCTTATTTCAGTAACCTACAAGTGAGATTTCACAGACTTTCATATAATCTGTACTGAGTTATAAAACAAGAAAATATTTTGAACATTATACCATGGATACACTTACTACATGTAATGATGATTCAACTTTACTTTGTACTTATCTTAGAAAACTATAAACTACTAATTGGTTGAAACCGTAAGTGGCTTTTTGGGTCATTGTACAATGTATACTCTTCAAATGAAGGATTATAGGTCTTTCAGATGATGTAAATTATCATATCATGAACAATATAACACAACAATATAACTGTAAACAGCCACTCAATTTAGTTTGTCTTTAGATACCCATATATAGACTTAGTATGAGAGTAAGAAAACTGAGATGAATGAGTACTGTGCTACAAACCTAACTGAATTAAGACCAGCTAAACCAGGTGACATGATTAAGCATTGACCCTAGACTTCAGGCATGCAGACTTTGATTGCTTCAGCGATCTGCTGGCCAAAGCATCATGGAACGAAGTCCTAGAGGGAAGAGGGGCCCAGGACAGCTGGTCAGTATTCAAGGATCACCTTCTCTGTGTCCAGGAGCAATGTATACCAACAAAGAGGAAAGCAGGGAAGAATGCTAGGAGGCCTGCCTGGCTGATCAAGCTGTTCCTGGACACACTTGTCACACAAAAAGAACCTCTACAAGGAGTGGAAGAAAGGAGAGCTACAATGGGGGGTATATGAGCCTGAGCAGCTAGAGATCTGGTTAGGAAAGCCAAGGCACAGTTTGAATTTAACCTAGCCAGCGAGGTTAAAGGGAACATCAAGAATTTCTACAGGTATATTAATGGTAAAAAGAAGACTAGGGAAGGTGAGGACCCCCTCGGAAAGGAAACAGGTGAAATGATCACAAGTGACATGGAAAAGGCTGAGGTTCTCAATGACTTCTTTACCTCAGTCTTCACTGCCAATGCCTCCAGCCACATTCCAGGAGTGGGAGGAAGAACTGCCCACCATAAGTGAAGATCAGGTTTGTGATCACCTGAAGAACCTGGAAGTGTTCAAGTCCACGGGACCCGTCAGGATACACCCACAGGTACTGAGGGAACAGGTGGATGAGGTTGCTAAACTCCCCTATTATATTCCAAAAGTCATGGCAGTCTGGTGAAGTCCCCACTGACTGGGAAAGAGGAAACATAAGTCCCATTTTCAAAAAGGGTAGGAAGAAGGAGCTGGGGAACTACAGGCCAGTCAGTCTCACCTCTGTGCCCTGTAAGATCATGGAGCAGATCCTTCTGGAGGCACTACTGAGACAGGAGAATAGTGAAGAGGTGATTGGGTACAATCGGCATGGCTTCACCAAGGGCAAATCCTGCCTGACAAACCTGGTGGCCTTCTATGAGCAGGTCACAACATTAATAGATGAGGGACAAGCAACTGATGTCATTTACCTGGACCTGAGCAAAGCCTTTGACACTGTCCCACACCACATCCCGGTCTCCCAGCTGGTGAAACAGGGGTTTCATGGGTGGACCACTAGATGGATAAAGAGCTGGCTTCATGGCTGCACCCAAAGAGTGGTTGTCAATGGGTCCATGTCCAAGTGGAGGCCAATGACAAGTGGAGTCCCTCAGGGATCAGTCCTGGGACCAGTCTTGTTCAGTATCTTTGTTGGTGACATGGACAGAGGCATTGAGTGCACCCTCAGCAATTTTGCTGACAACACCAAGCTGTGTGGTGCAGGAGATAGGCTGGAGGGAATGGCATCCAGAGCTACCTGGACAGGCTGGAGAAGTGGGCATAAGCCAACCTCACGAGGTTCAACAAGACCAAGTGCAAGGTCCTGCATCTGGGTCAAGACAATCCCAAGCACAAATATAGACTGGATAGTGACTGGCTGGGGAGCAGCCCTAAGGAGAGGGACTTGGGGGTGCTGGTGGACAAGAAGGTCAACATGAGCCAGCAGTGTGCACTTGCAGCCCAGAAGCCAACTGTATCCTGGGCTGCATCAGGAGAAGTGTGGCCAGCAGGTTTAGGGAGGTGATTCTCCCCCTCTACTCCACTCTGGTGAGACCCCACCTGGAGTACTGCATCCAGTTCTGGAGCCTCTGTTACAAGAGGGATGTGGACATGCTGGAGTGTGTCCAGAGAAGGGCCACAAGGATGATCAGAGGGCTGGAGCACCTCTGCTATGAGGACAGAATGAAAGGATTGGGGCTGTTCAGTCTGGAGAAGAGTAGGCTCTGAGGTGACCTTATTGTGGTCTTCCAGTATCTGAAGAGGGCCTATAAAAGAGCTGAGGAAGGGTTTTTTAGGCTATCAGATAGTGACAGGACTAGGGGGAATGGAGCAAAGCTAGAGGTGGGTAGATTCAGACTGGACATGAGGAGGAAGTTCTTCAGCAGGAGAGTGGTGAGAGCCTGGAATGGGTTGCCCAGGGAGGTGGTTGAGGTTCTGGGCAGCCTGATCTAGGGTAGGGTGTCCCCGCCCATGGCAGGGGAGTTGGAACTAGATGATCCCTGTGGTCTCTTCCAACTCAGACTGATTCTATAAGCATTGCTTCCTAAGGCATATAAAAAAAGATGCAGGTTAGTTTGTCACAATTCCCTCCTCTCTTGTAACCTTTACCTGTTCTTTATCCTTCTACCTTCCCTTTGATTTCCTTTTTGAGGTACCTCATAGAGTACCTCTATAATCAACTAAAATATCAAAAGAATAATCTTTGCCTCCATTAACAATTTCGTTGTTTGATAGGCAAATTTTTAACCAAGATATTTAGATCTTCTGTCTCTTAACAGACTTTATACAACAAAAAAGCATAACATCCACAATTTCGGTTTCTGAACCTAATTTTCTTAACACAAGGCTCTTTCTTTACCCTGGATATCCTGTTTCATGTAGTGCCTAGCCACTTGCACAGAGTAAGGTGCAGTTAAAGTCTGAAAATGATTGTATGTAAAAAGCACAGATGATAGCAGTTTTGCAAGGCAGCGTGCTAAAGACTTCATTATTTCATGCATAAATTGGAATCACACCCACTTAGAGATTTAGTAAATTGAAAGGGAGAAGCTAAAGTGACTGTCCTGATGTTTCATTGAGGTATAATAAGCATACATAGCTGAGGACACAAACTGAGTGAAAAGCTGTGCAGCCCATCCCATCTAGAATATAAGTCAGCCTTGTTCATCTCAAGCAGAGTTCCAGAACCAGTAACTTATGCATTTCAGCATTTCATCCACCTTTACTTTTGTCATTTAAAATACTAAAATAATCAACAAACAATACATCTGGATTTATTTATTTTTTTACAAACAATAGATGCTAGACCTGTGATCTCCACTTGTGCAAAATAATTATCACTTACCTTTATTTCTTGAGCTTTCCTGATTCTTTTCCTGCTGCAATTAAAAGAATAAAAATGTATTATTTACAGAATTAGCTACCACAAGAAACATAGATAAACAGATCTAAAAGAGGCATTCTAGTTCTTCCTCCTTCCTGCTCCAGCGTAAATTCAGCTACACTTTGCTTACTGCAAGACGATTCCTATATAATTTAGTTTTAAATCCCCCTAATATTTTTGACATTATTTTCCCAATGATAGTGATTAAGCACTGAAACATATTGCTTAAAGAGGCCATACAGGTCTCTGTAACTTTACCTCTGTTTAGGAGATGCTCATAACTCATCTGAACAAGATCCTGTGCAACCTATTGCAATTTTGAAGTTAGACCTAGTTTAAGCAACTGGTTGGAATAGGTAACTGTTGAATTCACTGTCAGTCTAAGTTTCTCCATGATATGGAGATGGTGTTTCATTACATAGTAAACCCTGAAGCACTATGTAACTGTTGCATGTTTCATCCTGAATGAAACTTTGCCAAAATCTCTTCAACTACAAACAATACTTTTTTCCTTTATTTTTCCTGGCTTGCTTGCATCACAGTGAACACAGAGAACATTTTATCCTTAAAGCAAACAAAGACATCTTTCTCTTGCTTCAGCAGTCTTCCAGTATCTCCTTCTATTTTTTAACAATTTTTAATGTGTTATATAAAGTACTTATATATACCAATTCAGAATTGTCTAGAACTTAAGACTTTTTAAAAAATACATCAGCTCTATAACTGCATCAGCAACATCAAACATACTTGAAAATAACATCTCAATTTTAAAAAAAAAAAAACAAAAAACCCCACAACAGAACAAACAAACAAACAAAACCCCCAAACAATATGAGGCAGCTGATTACTAGTCAACATTTTTTTCACTAGGACAATCTTCCTTGTTTATTCCAACCCATCAGTCTTTTCCCATAGCATGGTACCTAGTTATTTCTCATTTTGGCTTTTCATTAAATAGCGCTGCATTATTTTTCTGTTAAAATCCATTTAAAATAATATAAAAATACAGTAGGAGAAACCAGGAAAATATTTCTTCTACTAAGAGGACAGCATGCAAAAATGGATGTCAACTTCCATGTTTAAAAAACAACCAGCTAATTAATCTTCCAAATCACTTTTTGAATAAGCAGAGTAAATCATTCTCAAACCTATATCCAGAAGAATAAAAAAAGGATCAAGCTGCTGATGGAGTAAGAGATTTTATGTTTTTCGTTACACCAAAAATACCTATCTTGTACACCTTAAAGATTAAATCTGTATTTCTATTTTTTATAATGTCTGTTTGACTCATTGTTCATGTAAGTCCTTTAGTTATTACTCATAATTACGAGGAACAGGAAAGGAAAACAGAGAGACTAAGCGAAAATTAAGAGTTAGCACAGGCAAATACTTTGCACTCTAAACCATTCTATGATTGACCAGTACCACATCATCTACACATAGTATGAAACAACACCTAGGAAATGGAAAATTTCACAGTGGTGGATATTTCTTTCATATCCCTGTTAAAACAGAAACAACTGCTGTAAAAATCTTTATACATATTATACCAGTCAAGCTGGTATGTATGAACATATTTCATACATAACATGGGTCATAGATAGTTTAAACAGAGATTTAAGTATCTGAATTAAAAGGTAAGTGCTTTTGAGGCTGATATTAGGAATCCACCGAATCTAAGGAGAACAGACACAGCAAAAGAGCCTGTAACAAGCATGATGATACCTGAGATGCAAGACCTTTATATGGCAGATGATAGCTCCATTATAAGCTGAATACAAGGTGTCTGAACTGAGCAACATAATACAAGGCTCACTATAGGCCAGCAGTAGGGCTTAAAAACCACAGGCAGAAGGGCCAGGCTCAAAACTTTGAATCAGCACAATATATTGATTAATTTGTGAAAAAAAAGTATCACATATAATAGATGACAAATTAACTGGATGTTATCAGGATTTGGGACAGTGTTGTGGGTTTAAAGAGCTGACAGAGTAAAGCTGTCAAATGAACTGGAGAAAAAACAGAATTATATTTGGATAGAGAGTTAGAGATAGAAATTACAAAGCAGATACAGAAACCATAAGCGAACCCCTTGAATTTTCCCCCAACCCAAAACTAAAACTATCATTCCCAGTGCTCCAATCCTCCCCCCCACCCCCACCCCTTCCATGCCTCTGCCATCCAAGAGGCCTAAGTACAGCCTCTGGAGGCCCCAAACCAGGCCTATCCTTACATGTTTGTCCCGATAATGCAGCTTCTGCCAGACACAAGGCTGGAGGGGGAGGAAAGGAGAACAAGTTGGCCTTGCTCCGAGTTTATGAAGAGATAGCAGAATTATGGGATTGAATCTTTTGGTCCCTAGAGGACTCTTTAACCTTATAGTTCCCAATCTGGGACAGACAGCTATTACATCTATCTGGAGGATGCTGTCTTACCTTAAAGGTACCAGAGGTACAACCTCTTAGGTTGACCCACTCATTTCTAGTTCAGGTCAGAGAATTCATCTTACCTACACATAATTCTACAGCTGCTTTCCTCCCCTGTAAATCTCTGACTCCCTTCCATAAAAGTGTAACAAAGTATTTTTTCAATCAAACATATATTATATTATCAGGGCACTAGTTTCAAATTTTGTAAATATTTGCATAACATATTTATTATTCAGAAATTGTGAAAAAGATACTTGCTTTAAACATGTTAAATGTGTTGACTTATTGCCACCAAGCCAATAAAGCAGAACTGCATCAGAAATTACTTATAAGCAAAAAAAAAAAAACCCCAACATTTATTTTTAATTTATTATCTCCAAATATTTAAGCTGCTGAAATTTATAATTTTACTATTCTGAACTAATCAACGTAATGCTTTGTTGTAAACATACAACCATTTCTAGCCTCAGGCTTCCTATAAGTATACATTTTGATACCAGTTTACAAAAACAGTTTCCAAAAGAAATTTTATGTTTCTTTTTATATTCTTTAATTGGAAAGAAAAGAGGATTTTTTTACCTTTGCTGCAATTTATAGAGGGCATTTTTAACATTATATAACCTATTGAAAACAAAGAGTGTACCAATTACACTTCATAATTGAGCCGTTTTATTCTATATTTATAAGCCAAATATTTATTATTATGGTGCTCTTAACAGGTTAATTTAGTCTTAAATAGGCCTAGATTATACAGCAATACATACGTCTTCCAGTAATATACCTTTCTATAGCATTTTTCCCAGTTACCATGAAAATAATTTCAAAATAAGGCTTATTACCTGTCTTTGTCTAAGTAATAAAGAAAAATATGATCTGAAACTACTTTGGTGCATTTACATTGCTGTTTGAACTCTAGCAAGGAGATTTGAAACTGATGAAAAGAAAGTTATGATTAATAATACAATTTTTTTTTAGAATTCAGAAATGTTCAGTTCCCAGTAACTTAAACAATGAGGATATCTAATCTACAAATAACAAAAATATACTTTCCTCAATCTGTAAAATAATATAGGCAGTGTTGTATTATTTGTATTGCACCCTGCAACCTAATCTTACAAATTTATGTCAATAATGTTTTTTCTTGTTTCAATATACGGAAATATTGATCAGATGTAAAATGTTTCCTAGGCTGCATCAAGAGAAGCGTGGCCAGCAGAGCAAGGGAGGTGATTCTGCCCCTTTACTCTGCTCTCGTCAGACCCCACCTGGAGTACTGTGTGCAGTTCTGGAACCCTCAGCACAGGAAGGACATGGAAGTGTTGGAGCGGGTCCAGATGAGGGCCACTAAGGTGATCAGAGGGCTGGAGCAGCTCTCCTATGAGGACAGGCTGAGAGAGTTGGGGCTCTTCAGCCTGGAGAAGAGAAGGCTTCGAGGGGACCTGATAGTAGCCTTCCAGTATCTGAAGGGGGCCTACAGGAAGGCTGGGGAAGGATTATTGACAAGGTCCTGCAATGACAGGACAAGGGGCAATGGGCTTAAACTGGCAGAGGGGAGATTTAGACTAGATGTTAGGAGGAAGTTCTTTACAGTAAGGGTGGTGAGACACTGGCACAGGTTGCCCAGGGAGGTTGTGGATGCTCCCTCCCTGGATGTGTTCAAGGCCAGATTGGATGAGGCCTTGAGTAACCTGTACTAGTGGGAGGTGTCCCTGCCTATGGCAGGGGGTTGGAACTAGATGATCCTTGAGGTCCCTTCCAACCTTACCATTCTATGATTCTATGATTCTATAATGAATGTTTCCTGAAATACAGGATATGACATGACACGCTGAATTTACAGTTAACTCTAGAGGTGTAATTTTCATGCCATTCTGGTCTTCACACTATACTAAACCTAAAACAATAGTTTCAGTATTGCTTACATCCTTCGATGTCTCGTTTTAAATTAGAGTCAGCATTTCATTTGGAATATCTGCCTAGTACTTTCTTCTAGTCTTCACAGAAGAGTATCTGTTTTTCTTTCATACCTGTTTAGAGGTCAGAATGAAATTTAAAGACACCACTATAAACTCAGTGGAATCTTATTCAAATCTTATCTGTAAGGATTTAGAGTCAAGATGTAGCCTGGTTATTTTAGCATTCAGATGCAGCAATTTATAGTCTCCATGTCCCATGAAGCTCACTAGTCTTTTTTCCTTCCTTCAGCTTACAATTAGAAGGAAGGAATTTCTTTCCAACAAAGCTGAAAAGCCTATAATTGCTGCTTACACTACAATAAGTAGATTCTCAAGTCTTAATCTAAGCATTGATTACTAGATCAGAGTAGCCTTGTCGGAAAGCAATTTTTAAACCTAAATCTTGGTATCAAAGAAAAGAAACACTAAAAAGGACAAAAAAGATTTCTTAAGGAGAACAGAGCGCAACAAGCTCAGCAAGGTTCAGAGAGGAAAGCAAATGACTCGGGAAAAGTTTTAAATTACAAAAAAACCCAAACATGCTTTCTTTTTAAAACCAAACAAATTCTATATAAACACTGTGATGTGGAGGAGGTAGACTTACTTTTACACACATTTATGTTATTATTCTCTTGTTTTCCATTATGATACAAAAATAATTCAAGAAATTATATATAGTTGCTGTTAAATAACATTGGAATCATAACAATACAATACTGTGTTTTGTGTAATCTGTTGTGTCATCTGTTAACAGAAAAAAAAATCATCTTGCATCCCAGGATATTCTTTCTTTCTCAATATAATAAAATAGTTTTGGATTTAACAGTCTCCAACCAGACTTGCATCAGACAAGTTGCATGGTTTTGTATCGCACCTGATTAAATGTATTGATGCAGAACACATTGGAAGTGTAAAAAAACTTTTCTTGTGTGTCCAACAAACTTAATTCAGTGTAAACTTCTCAAAGCACAGTGAATGAAAGTGAGGTAAATGTCAAATTTTCTGTTATGTTTCTGAACTAAGAAAGACCACAGATGACTGACCACACAAATTACTCTTCTGGCAAATTGTATGTTATAACATAACTCTTTGCAACATACATCAAACTAGAATCTGCAAAGAAACATTTAAATATACACCTTGCTTCTGTAAGGTATAAAAGCTCCTTTTCCAGTACCATTTTCTCTTTGTCTTAACATACAAATAGCATCACTACCTGTTTAAAACATCTTAACATCCTGACACTATCTTTGTTCAGAAATCACGTTTGAAAAATATTGTTGGCATGATATCAAGATTTATTTAGAAAAAGGGTTTCATGTTAGCAATAAGGGGAGTAGAGGAGAATAGTAAAAAAAAAAAAAAAGACTCATAACATACAGTGATTCCCATGAGGGTACAGAACTAGTGACAAAAAAAGGACCACAGCTGACCTGTAAAAATTGATAATATTCTATAACTAAGAAATCCATCAGCCATTTTAGAAACAGTAAAGCAAGTTTCTCAGTCCCATTTAAATATGTGTCATCTCTATATTCTGCATCACCCCTTTTGAAAGAAGAATTGGTCCTTACAGACCATGTATACTGCACAGAGAAGCGTACTGACTTCTATTTAATTTTGTGTATTTTAAAAGACAATCTACATAGTTGTATTGCACGTAGAACCTCATTCACATCTCTTGCTGAGGATTTGGGTATGTGCCTGCAAGCACAGGTTAGTGATAGAGAGGAGAAGCTTTTTTTGTCTTGCAGAAATCAGGCAAAGTCCCTTTTTTCCATGCTGCCTGTATTTAAAAAGTTGCTATTGAATTAATGGAATTCTTAAAATAAACACAGAGCTAATTAGTCTGAAACATATGGTAGATTGTCACTGAAATGTGACAAAAATAAAAATAATTTAATAAACATAAACCACTAATTACAGAAACTCGTATGAAAGAGAGAGTGCAGTCTTATTTGCTTAACATTTTATAATGAAAATTTATCCTTAGTCACATCATAAAGTGTAGTTAAAATGCAGAAAATTATCATTATATTCATTAGTGTTAATGTTCATTCTGCACTAGAGGTTCTTTATTACTATATAGTAACTTAAATAATTAAAGGAATAGTTGATATTAAATACAGTATTTCATCAAGATAATTATTTCTACCATATAAAAGCTACGATAGTTGAACAAGAACTTCTATTAATACTACAACTTTAAATATAAGAAACCTCGATTGTACAAGCACAGAAGTTCTATATTTATGTACAAAATAATAAAAAGGGTCACAATAGAGTGTTCACATAAAGCACAAGACTATATGACAAACTATTCTCTGAACCTATCTGATGACATTGCGCTGCACATTTCTGTTCCAAAAACTTTGGCAAAAATCTGACTACATCAGACTTCCAGAAACTGCAGAATCATTGCAATTGAACTATAAATACGTGCTAAGCAGAAGCAACAACATTTGCATTTGTAAAGCTATTCTGTTAAGCAGCAGTAAGCAGTAAACAGGTCTCGCTTACTATAGTAAGGAAGAAAGAATGAGTAAAAAGTGCTTAATTTTCCTGTTGCTCTTGTCAGAACACTGTTTGAAATTTAATGCTTGTAACAAGATTCTTGTATTGGTATTCTGTATTCACAGTTCAATTGCGTTAGACACTGACACCAGTTACTATTGCAAATTCTGAGAAAATAATATGGCACAGGCTGTTCTCAAATCAGTTAATATCACATGAACTGTGTGCAGTTCTGGAGTCCCCAGCACAGGAAGGACATGGAACTGTTGGAGCGGGTCCAGAGGAGGCCATGAAGATGATCAGAGGGCTGGAGCAGCTCTCCTATGAAGACAGGTTAAGAGAGTTTGGGCTCTGCAGCCTGGAGAAGAGAAGGTTTCCAGGAGACCTTATAGTAGCCTTCCGATATCTGAAGGGGGCCTACAGGAAGGCTGGGGAGGGATTATTTACAAGGTCTTGCAATGACAGGACAAGAGGCAATGGGTTTTAACTGGCAGAGGGGAGATTTAGACTGGATGTTAGGAGGAAGTTCTTTCCAGTGAGGGTGGTGAGGCACTGGAACAGGTTGCCCAGGGAGGTTGTGGCTGCTCCCTCCCCGGAGGTGTTCAAGGCTAGGTTGGATGAGGTCTTGAGTAAGTTGTACTAGTGGGAGGTGTCCCTGCCTATGGCAGGAGTTTGGAACTAGATGATCGTTGAGGTCCCTTCCAACCTTACCATTTTATGATTCCGTAAGTTATGGGAAGAAGGTGGCTAGGCAGAAGTAAGAAAAATCTAAAGGTGTTGAAATTTTCAGCATTAGTGACATTGCCAGGATTATGTATTACTAAATATTCTCATCCACCAGGGACTTGGGAGCACTGGTGGATGAGAAGGTCAACATGAGCCAGCAGTGTGCACGTGCAGCCCAGAAAGTCTACTGTATCCTGGGCTGCATCAAGCAAAATGTAACCAGCAGGTGAAGAGAGGTGATTCTCCCTTCACTCTGATGAGACCCCACCTGGAGTACTGAGTTACAGTTCTGGACCTTCTATTACAAGAAAGATCTAGACATGTTGGAATGCAACCAGAGAAGGGCCATGAGGATAATCAGAGGGCTGGAGTACCTCTCCTGTGAAGACAGAGTGAGTTGGGGCTGTTCAGTCTGGAGAAGAGAACACTCCGAGGAGACCTTACTGTGGTCTTTCAGTATCTGAAGGGGGCCTATAAGCTGGTGAGGGACATTTTAGAATGTCAAGTAGTAATTGGACTAGAGGGAATGGAGCAAAACTAGAAGTGGGTAGATTCAGATTGGATGTTAAGAAGTTCTTTACCATGAGTGCGGTGAGACACCGGAACAG
The DNA here is from genome assembly GCA_013396675.1 of Eubucco bourcierii. NCBI lineage: Eukaryota > Metazoa > Chordata > Aves > Piciformes > Ramphastidae > Eubucco > Eubucco bourcierii. The sequence goes on from VWZE01016976.1 coordinate 52,888, forward strand.
GTTGCCAAGGAAGGTGGTGGAGGTCCCATCTCTGGAGGTCTTTATGGTCAGGCTGGATGGGGCTCTGAGCAACCTGATCTAGGGAGAGGTGCTCCTGACCATGGCAGGGAGGCTGGAACTATATGATCCTTGAGGTCCTCTCCAGCCTTGACAATTCTATGATGCTATATTAAATTATTTTATATACATATAACTACAACTACATATCTAACTATGCATATAAATATATATATATATTATTCCAAAACATATAGAGAAAGATTAATGCATTTTAAAAACAACAGTTCTGGTAATATTGTTCAGGATTCATGTGGATATATTTTCTCAAAAAAGTGGGTTGTAGGTAGCTTCTAAGGAAAATAAGCAGCCCAGAATTAGGTCTACACACCCTGATTATTAGTATTGCAGCTAAAAAAGAAGCTGAGAAATAGTTTTGGTTTTTAACTTCCAAAAATCCCATTTCACCAAATCATTGGTTTTTTAGTAGGATTGTAAGGTTTTTCTTTTGTCTTTTATTTCCACTGTAAGATCTTAAAATTTCTAGAGGTCAAATAAGTCAGTAGGCAAAGGTCAAATAAAATCTTTCACTCATTTTACTGAAGCATGGAAGGACCAAAATTTGGTCTTTTGTAAAATGTGAAAAAGACAAAGAAAATCTTTGTGCTGTCTTTAAGGATCATTTCTCCCATGCTCTGTTACCCTTCTATACAGACACTGCACATTTGCACAATTGTCTCTAAAAAAAAAAAAAAGTCACAGTCCTGAGCTGTATAGGAAAAACAAATCAGCCAGCTGAACACGCACAGAAGCTTAGTGTGGGTAAATCTCTTAGGTAGGTTACTCTTGCAAAAACATAACATAACTTTAATAGGATTTCCTGGTTTTAAATGGGACAGATTGCTCTTTTACCTCTTCCATAAAGGGCAAACGAAAACTGCTCACGTGCAGGATTGGATAGAAATGGAAAGTTTAAATGGAAATTCTATTTATAACTACTTAACTGCTTAGTACAGAAGCACATAAACCACACAAAAATCTATAGTACATATCTGACACATTTCACTTAGGCCAAAGCTTCACACAAGAACCAAATACCTAGGCCTGAATGCCCCTCTCTACCATGCCTCCCTGCCCCCACAGCAAAAGCCATAGTGACGCAGCACAAAATCCAGCTTGGCAACTTCAGTCGCTCTGGGCGTTAACTGGCAGCATTGCCAAGGCCACCCAGGCCTTTTCTCTCCTGCCAGGGAGATAGAAACCTGAGTGTCCTTCCAAGGAGGAGAGGGAAAGGGAAAAAGGGAAGAATCTGACTTTCCAGACAGATTTATAGGGATGCAGGGCTTATAGGTATGAAGTACAAAGACTACACTTTCTGGTACACCTTCCAGACCTCTCTAGCTCCTGTAAGTTTATGGTTCCTTAAAGGCAACTAGCTCAGATGGTCACATATGATGACTTTTTGACGGCAGACTAAATATATATTAAATTTATAAGGAGTTTCATCACACTCAACAAAAACATTACTTTCTGTGGCTGTGTAGTGTTGCGGATCTTATAATGTTTTGATCATTAAATCAGTCCACAGTTTAAGAAGCAGTGGAAGAAGTACAAATTTTTGCATTGAAACATAGTACTATGACCAATCCATCCCATATACTGAAGACTGCCAAGTATCCAGGACGCAACTGTCCTTAGCTAAGTTTAAGGAGATATGAATGCTACCTGAATGATGGATATACAAAAGTAGATTACTGCTATTTGTGTATATTTTGCAACGCACTTCAAATGCTCAGACAGTGTAGAACTGCTTTCCCATATACAGAATAAGACATACTTTCTTCCAGCCTACCAAGAAAGGAGATAAAACAGTACAGCTGAAATGGTGCTTTAGATTAACATACTTATCTCCTATGCCTCATAAACTAATCATATTCATCATATTTATTCATTTCAGATTATCCGAGGACAGTCCAGACTTCTGTAGACAAAAGCAGAGAGAGATGTCCAAGAGGAAATATTTTAGCATACTGATTTAGCACTGGAAATTGTTAACAGAAATTCTGTTATCGTGTGATCTCCTAAAACTCAAGGTACCCTCTCAATTACAGAAAAGTATTATATTTCCTTACAATACAGTGTTATTTTTTCCCAAAAAACACTCGGTACAGACAGATCTTAGCTGCACAATTCCCACTGACATTAATGGGAGTAATTTGCTTAAAACCTCTATTCTTCGGGGTTGTTTTAAATTTCAGAGATGGTTTTTAAGTGTAATTTTCTACAGTATAATTTTCTAAAAATGACATAATGTGCATTGCATTTTATTATTCAGCCTGCCTGAGGCTCATTCAGATCTTCTCTTTCCTCTTTGCAAATTTTTGTCTAGAGAAAAGAAAATCTGCAGGAAGAGTGACAATTAGAGAGTATAGACATGAGAGCCTCAACATCAATTATTTTCTTACAATCTAAGAATGCAAGTAATATTTATTCTGTGTTAGGACATAATTATGGGTAAAATCACAGTATATTTACCAGTATTGATTAAAACCAATATGCAGAGAAATTTCTAGGAATACTATTTGTTCCTATCATTCATCTTATAAAGGCAGATGAGGTAGTGTTGCAAGGGAAAAGAGAAGTTTACAATATGAATGTTAATCAGTTGCACCTGCCCTTTTGTAAAGTGTTCAACAATATATTTGAGGAATGTATTCACTTTAACCAGAGATTTGATGAAAGGTTATACCATATTATCCACTGTGTGACATTTAGGAAACTGGGAAGTAAAATTAAGATGATTTTTTTTCCTACCAGATCTCACAAAATTCAAGATCAGTACAGTACTACACTGTTGAATTTCAACTAACTTTTCAATATGAATCATGAAGTAAAGTAATATACATTATAGCTATATCAACAATTGGTTACAGTCTTTCTACTATGAAGCAGGCAGTGTATTATAAAGTTTTTTGTTATTTTCTCTTGGAGTTCATGTTGGAAGCAAGTAGCTTTAAAAAAAATATGCAAAGAATCATAGAATCGTAGAATGGTAAGGTTGGAAGGGACCTCAAGGATCATCTAGTTCCAACCCCCTGCCATAGGCAGGGACACCTCCCACTAAAAGAGTTCAAACAAAAATTCAGTAAACATCTTAAGTTCTAATGTAATTGACAATTCTGTAGGCTTTTTTTTTTTAAAAAAAATTATTCACTTTTTTAAACATAGTTCCTTCTCTTTGTGTGTGTATACATAGAGTTGAAGACATCTGCATTTCTTTCCTGATATAGACTGATGCTAGTAGATGCATCTAAAACAGGATTTGTGTTTAATAATAAAATATGAATAACATCTTGAAAACAGTTCCTTGTACCAAACTAAAGACTGTCATGGTTGGAATAGATATCAGGAAGTAGTCACTGGAAGGAGAAGACAGATGTATCCAAATGATAAACACTGTTCTGTACCAGTTATTAATAATAAAGCATCAAAACAAATTATTTGAAAATATTAACATATAGAAAGTGAAGACTCAGTAATTTTTTTTTAAAGTATGCTTTACTCATGCCCCAGTTACAAGAGGATTGAAGGAATACAGAAATAAATGGGAAATCTTTATATGGAAAATCAGACTAGACTTGGTTGTGGTTTCTCAGACCTTTTTAAGGTACAGCCCACAAACTATTAATTGCAGTGGGATTGGTCTTTTAAATTTATTACAATAATCTGATCCTAAAAAAAGTAGTTACTATTAATTTTTTTTTTAATCCAGCAGGACTGTTGCATAGAATGATTTAATATCTAATAATGTTAGATATATCAATAAAGATGAAGAAATTCTACTAAGATAATGTAATGTTAATGTTGTATCACTTTCATTGATGCAGGAATATAATCCTCAGGTAAGTGTAACAGAAATTAATATAATCTCCATGAATGACCCTGGAGAATGGAAGATTGTTCTGATGCCTCAGGAGAATGACAGACTCCTCAAAAGTTACACTAGAATTACAGGGTAAGATATAGGTTGCACATTAAGCAAATGTCTGATAATTTTTGTTGGGTTTCTTTTCATGAAAAGGGAGGACATATAAGGAATAATCTTGTTACATTTTTCATATTTCAATGTAATATTTTGTGACAAAGCATTAAGTACGGGAAATAAATTGCAAGAAGTCATTTGATAGAATTAACAGTGAACATTAAGCAGCTGTTAGTACCAGGGAACGGTAAATATTCATTGATATTATACTTAGTTCATTTACATGAAATGCTCATACATTGTGTTGTTCATACATTACTTTTCATTTATATGAACATAATACCTGAACATAGTCAACAAACTATTTTAAATGAAAATTTAAAAATGCCAAAGAGCTAAAAGACAGCACGTAAAACAAATCTCTTGCTCAACTTTTATATTACTTTCAACAAGTTCAAATGACTTTTTAAAAAAAATTTATTATTATTAAAGTTTGAGAATGCTTTGACTTTTATTTCTCAGGCTCTAACCTTCCAAGTTCTTAAACGCACTTAAGCAGAGTCATACCAACGCATAACAATTAAAATAGACATAATTAAGACTTATTTTAACCAAGCTGTCACTAGACTCTCCATTCTCTTTATGAATCATGGTCTGAGTAGAGCTACCAAAACCTTTTCATATTTTCAAAGGGCATCATAATGTTTAGCCCCTTTATTTAAAAGGGAAAAAAAAACAACAGTGGTTTAGGTCTGCCTTTTTTTTTCTTTTCCTTCCTCCCCCCCCACCCTGCCCCCGCCCCTGCCATGTTTTATTTCAGTTGCTAGGGTTTTTGTTGTTGCTGCTGCTTGGTTTTATTTATTTGCCAAAAATAAATTTGAACCTGAAAGACAACACAAGTAACGGAGAAACCAAAGGCACTGTGATTGCCCATGCTTCAGAGTTGTGCTTTGATTCAGAATCAGATTATCAACCAAACCAGCAAAATTTTACCCAGTGAGGATGAGTAGCCTACAAACCCTCTTGGAGACTTTGAAAACCCACTTGGACATGTTCCTGTGCAACCTGCTCTAGGAGAATCTGCTCTAAGCTTGGGGGCTGGAAGAGATGATCTCCAGAGGTCTCCTCCAAGCCACACCATTCTGTGATTCTGTATGACAACACACTCCTTTAGCTTTTGGTTCAAGGGTTTTCAGCGTACTGATGGATATGGTGTTCTTGTTCAGTAAGATTTACCAAAGAATCAGTAATAAATATTATGCCCTGAGCGGGACTACTTGTATGATCTTAACAGCAATTATAAAAGAGGAAGAGTAAAAATAAAATGTCACAACAGATACTGTAATCTGTGCAGAGTCATCCTACCTAGGAATGGCAGCATTTTAAGGTAAGCACAAACTATTTCAGTGACAATGGTCCACAAGGTAAGAGCTCAGAGATGTCTATGAGACTTTCTTACTGATATTTTGCTTTATAAGCTATGGAGATAAAGTAATGAGAGTTTTCCATTTGCAAAACTCTCAAAAGGAAATGCTACTGAAGTAAATCAAATATACCTAAACCTAACATACATGAAAACAGATCTATGATTCTTACCAGTGCCCTTTCCAATTTTTTGAAAAGTAAAAAAGAAATAACTCATCAGGAAAATAAACACTACAGAAACAGTTCATATATTGTTATAGCAAATATTTTTACTGAAATACAACAAAAGCCATGGTTAACATGAAGTACAGATGAGTTGTTTAACCTGCTATCTTGGCAGAGAGATCAGGACAGTTGATATTGTAAAGAAAAAAAAAAAAAAAGAAAAAAAGTATAGTAGTATTTAAATCAAATATGGTTTCATACAAAAAGTACCAGATTTGTGCACCCACTACACATCACATTCTCAATGAAATTCTCACAGAGAAAAAAAATAATTAGGAGAAATCAACCAAAGAAGAAGAAAGTTTTACAATTAGCAAGATATTTTCTAGTGTTAAAAAGAGGGTTTTTTCCCTAAACTTTTCTGCCATATAATATATTGGTCTGAAAGTCTTAAGAATGTTTTAAAATATAGATATTGAAAAGAGAAATGGATGCATGATTTACTCAATCTAACTGGAGTCAATTTTAAAGAAGTCTAATTGCATGCAAATACTACAGTTCAATTTTATACTCAAGCCTAATGTACTCAACAGTTTTAACACATTATTGCTTAATCCTGCATTTACTCAGTTGAGAATATATCATTGTATGGATGTTTAAAACCAGTGTTTCAAGTACGTAATTATTTTCATTTAAAATCAGAATTAATATAGCTAATTAGAATCAGAAAGGTGAAAAATCAACCATAAACTAAGTGAATCATTATTCAGCTTTTAAAAAAAGGCTAAGGTACATCCCAGTTTATCTCAGCACCCATAAAACTATTATTTATCATGTTTGTTGTTTCATAATATTTATATATAACTTTTTACATATTATTTTTCACATTATAACCAATGTCTACACTAGATGGTATGGCTTTCATTTTAAAGAAATGAGGTAATAAAGGTTAATAAAGATAATAAAAGTCTACATTTTCTAGGTAATGAAAATAGGTATTAAATCCCTGGGGAAAAATTGCTAAGAAAAAGCAACGGGAAAGAATAAAATTAAATAGTTGTCTGCAAGAAAATAAACAGAAGAGACTGAATTATATACAGGGTAGTCTTGAAGATCTGAAAAAGAAGAGACTGCAATGAAGGTGTACATTTACGTTGCAACACACACATATCAGGCCTCTTTCATGATTTTAGAAATCCAAACTGCACAAATTTGAGCAGGAGCAAAGCATTCAATGCAACATACAAAGGAAATACTTTCTGGTTTTCTTTTGCTAACACAGTGATTGCAACTTGTGATGATGGTTTGCCATTATCATAGAATATGAAAATAAAAATACTAATCAAGAACCTGAAATTATAGCAAATATGGAGTGTGTTGGCATCAACCTTCAAACACTAGGAAAAAAAAACCCCAAATTTTATTTTTTTTTTTTCTATTCAGAGGCTAACTAGAAATTACCTTCCTAAGAAGGTATCTGGGAAGGAAAACCTGAGTACTGCAGAAGATAATTACACTATCTCCACATACCACTATGTGTTTTATTCTCTGTTGGCAAGCTGCCATATTAAAAAGATAGTATTAATCAAAAGGTAAACAATACACGTGGATCTCATAGTTCCTTAAAATAACTGAGTGAGATTCATCTTTTCCACAGTGGTGATTTTCAGTAACAGATAGGTAGATAGACAAGATAGGTATAGCAGAAGGTTCAGTAACTTAGCAAAGATGTAACTTTTCTCCCTCATTGGCTTCATAGATCTGACTAAAAGTTTCCAGCTAGGTCTTACTAATGAGTTCACAATGGAAGCATCATCAGGCAGTTTCAAAGAAAAACTAAACCTTGCCTTAGTTTCAGACTTTGACATTCCTTTTTCACCTACGATGACTGAGTAGTCAGAAGGACTATAGAAGTATCACAGAGAGATCTTAGAAAATTTGTCCATGTCTTTTAGACAACGTGTTTTGAGCATGTAGTGAGAGACAGCAAAAATAACATTTTTAACTGTGATGAAGTTATTCACATAAAATTATTGTAAAGGGACTTTAAAAAAAAAACCAAAATAGCCAAGCCTTTTGAATGCTATTGCCCACAGGGAAAAACAAAAAAAAAAAAAAAGAAGTAAAACATTGTCTCCCTGAGAAAAGTAAAATAAAATAAAATCATATGACTTCTTGACTACAGTTAGACAAATGATTAAGGAAGAAAAAAAAAAAAAAGAAAAGAAAAAAGATTGAGTTGTAGATGAAATCCTGGAATTTGCATAGGATATAGATATTGTGTTTAGGGAGCCTCAAAAAGACGAAAATTCACTTGATAGCTTAGAGCTAAAGCAGCTCAGGAAAAGCTCTGCTCTTAGTCCTCAGAATTCACTGCTGCATCTTACTGCGATGGATTTTTTATCCTCTCTTTCTAGGACAGAGGATTTTAAGGATCAAATTTTATGACTTCTTGGACCCTGAAGGCAAACAGACTTTCCAGACAAATACTGTGAACTACAAATCTCATGTTTGGAGACAAGACCACGTAAGGAAAGCTCAGGTTATTTCTGAATTCTGGTGTGATACTTTCTGTGCATTTCTTTCTTGGCTATAATACCATAAATGAAATTAACATTACTGAACACTCAGCCTGTTTATATTTTATAGGTGTTTCATTATAACACAGAACATGCTATTATTTGAGGGAGAACATTTTATAAACTTTGAGCAAAAGCCTAAATGGAGGTGTCACATATTCTATGCTTTGTGCTTATACATTCAAATTTGCCTTCCATAAACTGAAAGAACATGCTTGTGCCACTGCATCTTTTCCTCTTGTTTTGTTTCATTCAAAGCTATTATTGCTTAAACACCTCTAAATTGAATCTAATTCTAATCTAACCTAAGCACCTCTAAAGTGACTTAATCCTGAGGCCTAAATTAACAGATCTTTGCTCAGTATCTTTGAAAGACTTCTGAGCTTTCAAACTGAAAGAACTCCTGTTTACTTCTCAAATCAAGTCTTGATTTTTGCAGGTGTTATTAATTTCTGAAATCAGTCCAATAAACACAAATAAGAGAAGACTGTTAGGTAATTTATCCCTTCATCATGGGAGCAAAAAGTCAGAAGAACTAGAGAGTGAACTGTACCTTGTGGCGTAGTCTTACTAGAGGATGATAAGGCCTAAAGTCATTTCCTTCCTTGGCTGGCCATCCATCTGCTCCCAGCGAAATGTATCCAAGAAGTAAAAGAGTTGACCACCACATAAACATTTTTACAGGTCTGTTCCTGTCAAAATAAAAGGAAATGTTTCATTGAGATACTTCCAATATTATTTTGGCACAAGTTACACTATAAAAAAATTATAATACTGATATTCCATTTGTGTGAAGTTGAATAAATACAGTAGAAATAGGGTAATACATCTGGTATCATAGAAAAGAGGAAAAGAAAAAAAAAAGGTAGTAGTATTTGGGACCACAGTATCAATTTGATTGTGCTGAGCTACACATTTTATTGTCACTATTCAAAACTCATATGACAGGCACTAACAATGCACCAGCAAGTTCTTTCACTTGCTAGAAACAAATCCAAAATTCAAGATAATATTTTTAAGAACTGCTGAATCACAAGACACTTCAGGATGCTCCATAAATATTTTTCTAGCAGTACTAATGACATTTAGTGAATGTTGTTTGTCTTCAGAAAGAGCTGTTTCGAATACTGTTGTTGGTGCAGTTTTGTACATAGGTGTTGTTCCATATTTGTCTAAAGTTATTTCACCATGACCAAAAAAAATATTGTCATCCTAGAGGCAACTTTTTAATAACCCTTATCAGGTATTTCATAACATTGCAACAGTGTCTTTTACTGCAAATAGAGAAGGGGTTCCATACCTACTCTCTTATTTGCATAAACAATGGCATGTTGTTAAGTTTTGTGTAAGAACACAAAAAATCATCGGTTTTGAACAAACCTATGAATCTTTATTATGATGCCTTCAAATGTTTCCTTCTTATGCAAAGCCATATATTACAGATTGCTTACATATATGTCATGGATTGAATTTAAATCTGCTGCTGTAATTCAAAACAATTCTGCCTCATTAAGATTCAAAATTAAAGTATTATGGGGCTTAAAGTTCAGAGTGTTGCTGCTTCTAGGTTGCAGTTTTATAATTAAGGTAGTTTAATAATGAATGATCTCATTAAACTCCTTATCTCAACCCAGAAGGTTTCTTTGCTACTTTCCCTCCCATCTGTGTATGGGGCAGGGGCTTGCTTGTGACTGTGTGACAACATATTTCACCTTCACAAACTGAAATGTTACTTAAAGAAATGAAGAAGGAGAAGTATTGTGGATTTAAACTGGCAGAGGGGAGATTTAAAATGGATGTTAGGAGGAAGTTCTTTACAGTGAAGATAGTGAGACACTGGAACAGGTTGCCCAGAGAGGTTGTGGCTGCTCCCTCCCTGGAGGTGTTCAAGGGCAGGTTGGATGAGGCCTTGAGTAACCTGTACCAGTGGGAGGTGTCTTTGCCTATGGTAGGGGGTTGAAACTAGATGACCCTTGGAGGTACCTTCCAACCTTACCATTCTATGATTCTATGATAAGGCTATTCTTAATAGCTGATGCT
>VWZE01016976.1:63183-125519 GCA_013396675.1 Eubucco bourcierii
TTTTTATAGTTGTTTTTTTTTTTTTTTTTTTTTTTTTTTATTTTATTCCCCCCCCATTAAGAGAACCTCAGCTATTCAGAATTTTAATATTAAACCAGAATATTAAAGTAGCAGTGTGGGACTTTATATTTTAAAGGTACTCATTAACAGTAAATACCAACATCTATCTGGTTGATTGCCTACAACATTATGCATAGTTATAGATCTTATTGAATTTGTCTGCACTCTCCAAAAGTTTGTCATCCTGCAGGCATCATAACAATCCAGTTTGTGCTGACAGCAATATTCTGATATATTTTAAACAGAGTTGTAAAAAAATTACTTCCTATTCAAACAAAAACAAAATTTGATTTTTCAAGGCAAACCTAGACTGATTTCATAAGCTAATCCTAGATCATCCTGATATTTTGATACATTGAAGTGTGAACCATTAAGTTGTAATTAAGACATTGGATATCTCATACTGACATTAGAAAGGGAGATGCAAAGCAGTCTGAAAGAATGCATAGAACTATTTCTAATATTAAGGGCCTTGACAAATTTATATACTGAAATAGATGAGAAAATCCTTGCAGAAAAAAAAAAAAAAAAAGTTCTCTTTCAGAGCTGCTTTTGACTGTTTTGACTGGACAAGGACATTAAAAGTTCATAAAGATAAGAATGGGACTCTGGAAGGCCTGTAACAATCATGCTCATAGATTTTATAGAGATATATAGCATAAGAATTTCCTTATATGGCTCCTAATAGACACAGAAACATGCATTTCATAAATTGTTTCTGTACCTATTAGAGATATTTGTTACATATTATTAGTGATCTCCACAGTCTATGTTGAAACTATTGTACTAAACAAACAATACTGCAAACTGATCCTCATCACTTAGACAAACATGCAAGCCATTCTGTTTAGTCTATATTATTTAGTCCTGTAATATGGGACTGAGATGAAAAACTTCCATGCAGGCTGACTGCATGAGTGGGTTTTTTGTTGTTGGGTTCTGCCCCACTGCCTTTCTACCTCACACTGATCTGGCAATATAGAAATCTCTGCTAAAAATAAACAAATATATGAAAAAGTACAAAATGCCATGAGTGTGCCCTAGGGGCATAGACTTTGTTCAGAATGTTGAAAGTTTTACCTAACATTTCCGTTTTAATAGGAAAACAGCTGAATATAAAATGAGAGCAAATCGGGGATCACTTCTTATCCTGTATTATTTACAGTCGTGCTCCTGGCAAAGCTGTTACACAAACTGTGGTTTTGACTCTCATCATTCTTCATATAGCAGTAGTCTTCACTGTTGCCCAAAGGCAGGAGCTGCATAGAATTGATTCCTGTGGAGATACTGAGGGTACTAAACAGACTGTAGCCTTCCCTATATTCACATTCAGTAATGGGCCCCCTTATAAATCTGTTACCTATCTGTGGGGATTAGTAAAACTTGGTGAACAGCTTAACAGTTGCTGTTTCGTTCTCATTCCAGCTGACTTTACCAGCTTGCCTAGTATTCATACTTTTAACTCAAACTCATGCTTAAGATTAATATACCAGACTATTTTGTGACTCTCTAATAAGCATATTTAAGAGTTCTTCTCTTTTTCCACTGCTCATTCTAGTGGTTTCCTCTTCAAATATTTTTAATTTAGTGGTCTAGCTTTTCTGATACATGTAGTAGAGCTACCCCTCCTAGGAGAGCTCTTGCAGAATGTATTAAGTGGTGAATAATTAGAAACAAAGACAACAAGCTCTATTAGAGAGAAAGAGAGATTTTTTACATAACTCGAGGCTTGTTTACATCTGTTCAGTAACTGTATATTAAGGTGATAAAAAAAAAAAAAAAGTGAAAGTTTTTTTGAGTTCCCCTTGTGTTTTTGCCAAAACAGAACTGCTTATCAGATGTTCCAGTAGACTTTTACCATAACAAAAAAATCTAGCTCACTGACTTGAAACAACAGGAAAAAAAATAAAATTCAGAACTCTGAGAATTCATGTTATGGAATGGCAATTCTCCTCACCGCCTCTGTGTTAGTTCTAAGTATTACTGTTATGAAAAAGTCCACTACAAGAAAGGGGGGGGGGAAATCAGAATCCTGACTTCCAATCTCAAAGAAAATACCATTTTATTCATGTTTGTAGGAAAACAAACAAAAAAAAAAGTTTTTGAAAATAGTTTATTGTTGACTTTTAAGGTCAGAATCAGATTAGTTTTAGAAGTTATGCATGCTAAAACTAGCTATTCACAGCTGAACCTTTGCCTCCTTTGTGCACTTGTGGAATATCTCTCTGTACAATGAAAATTAGGTTGCAGAACAGTCATTTCACTGAAGACAGTAAGGGCAGCCACATTCCACCATCCTCCCATCTAAACTGCATATATTTTAGCCTCATGTGGTGTAAAAGAATAGAGTTCTTATAGTTCTGAAAATTGCTTGACCTTGAAAGACGACTTCTTTGTACATGCCCAAGAGAAAATTACATGCTCAGTTTCTGACTTCATTGCCTGTTACTTGGATGACCACTTAAAATGTAAATTAAAGAAGTCAGCTCTTTGGACAGATGCCACATAAAACCCCCACAGTATGTGGGGTTTCTGTGGTTATTATTTGTCTTTTCAGACATGTAAATAAATAAATAAAAAAAAATCCAGAAATTTTCTATTGAATTTGTTGCAAACTTGAGTGCTATTAATTAAAAAAAAAACTACTACCAAACCCACACTTCTCTTTAAAATGATGCTGCCAATAACTATTTATTTAAAGTTTTTTTTTAAAAGGTCTTTCCTTAAAGAGTTATACTGTTAAAGAATTCAAGTGAAGGAGTAATAGTTTTCAAAGTTTCATTATGGTTCCAGATTTTGTTGTTGTATACAAATAAAGAGGAAGAAATAAGGTATGAATTCTCTATATTCATGATATCTAAATAACTTGCTTTTTCTTCTATTTGGAGGTATAGCAGAAGAGGTAGTTAATGTATTTTTGTACATTTAATTATTATATATGATCTTTCACATAATGTTTAGAAAATATGTACTATTTTACCTCTCCCCTTGCTGTAATCTTCAAAGACAGATTGAAAAATGTATCATACTATGCACAACCATTTCCAAATGTGAGAATGTGTGTGTATATATATATCTATATATATACACACAGAGTGGACAAAAAGGGGGAAAAAGAAAATTAAAATTCATAAAAGCTAGCTTAGCTGGAGTTTATAATGAGTGAAAATATATACTTAAATAGAAGAATGCCCTATTTTAAAAGGTACATCTATTTAAAACTAGGGAATTTCCCACTCTCAAAGACATGATTTCAGATACTGCTCAGCTATTATTCTCTCATTCTGTGTTACTAAATGGTGACCAGCCAAGATATTTGGCATTAAGAACAAAGACATAATTCATTTGAAAATACAACCATTCTGCCCCAATAAACTGATTTATGGAACTTAATACAGCCACAGAACCATTATAAATTAAATACTAAGCATTGGCTAGATAACTGCACTCCAGAGAAGATACATCAGATATTAACCTGATATTATGTAAAAAGTAATTTTTAATATATTAAGAAGTAGTACAGTATACACACCGTCACATTTGAGTTTTTACATAGCATTAGTCTGAAAAAATAAGAATAAAACTAATTATTTTGTGTGGATTAGAAAAAGAGCTTAAGTTCTTTCACCATATTCAGTGATATTAGTAGGTTAATATTACAAGCACAGTAATAAATGTAAACCATCTTTCATTTTCTGTGACATTGGGGACTGCATTGTATATGCCAACAGATGCAAATACTTGTCAGGAAAGAACATATTATCATGCTTTCCTAAAATGCATTATGGTTTTGTGTCAGAAAGGAATCTGCAAACAGGGTATATTTTGTATAAACAGTGATTATTACATGAGTTTTGAACAAGTGGCACAAGTTTTAGCCAAAAGTATGACTTCTACCATTAGCCTACCTCTGCTGTACCAGATAGTGCCTCTACATCTTCATGCACAGTCCACATTCTCAAAAACCTTATGAAGGATATCTTGTCTCCAAGTTGGTCATCCTTTCACACTAAAAAATAGTTTCTTAAAAAGTAATCACTAAATCAAATTCTTTCTATGAATGCAGCCCTACTTCATATCTAGCAAAGTTTGTCCTTCTTAAAATGCTACACAGATAGCAGATCCCAGTGTCATGACAGTGGCTCTCACCTTTGCTGCCAGCTTTCATGACCAGGGCACCTCATGTAGTCACCCTTCAATTCTCTTCCAGACGCAGCAGAACCAGAGGTGTTAGGTCACCTTAAATGAGTACAGCTGCCTTGGGGCTTGCAACAGCAAAATGCAACACTACCACAGCAGCCAACAGCTCATACATCTGTGTACCAATCTGTTCTGTCTCTTACCAGCTATTTTGTGTGGTTACAACCACCGACTGCACAAGCACACACTCTTCATCCTTCACCCGATCAAAGAGGCCGGCAGAGTCATTTCAGAACAGTCAGCAAATGCTGCTGACAGCTCGTGTGCTGGAACACACAGGCAGAGAAATACACTTTCTTTTTTTAATCTCACTCACCGTGCCAGATGAATCCTGCCTTCTGCTGACTCCTGTCCATCTTTCCCTTACTTCTTTCCTGAGTTAAACTGCAAAACTATCATGCTGCACAGGCAGAAATTGGAGTACATACCCTTGCGCTCCTGGTCTTGTACAACCACATTTGGTCTTTGTGTGGACATCACAAACATGTCAGGTGGCTCTGAGATACATCACAGCACAAAGGCCAAGTCTTCCCTGTCTCTCAGTTACTTTTTCTCTGCTCTCATGCTGCTCTGCACTGTCGGGTGTTGGTAGACAGCAAAAGCCCAGAGAGCAAGTCTCTGTGAAGGACTGCAAGCTGGAGGCATCTGCCCAGGGTTTTTCTAGAAACGTTCTACTGGAATTAGGCCTAAAGATCTTAGGCTCTCATAAATCTGGACTCAAGTGGCTTGAACGTGCCTAGGACGTTTCCAAAAGGTCAAGAACAATCATAACAGATACAGTGGGACACTTACTGGGTGAAATCTCTGCTGCTAACTTTGTGCTCTAATTTCATATTACTATTTTAATTATAATGATTTATTTAAAGAATCACATCAAATACCTTGATGTCAGTGGGCAATGGCAATTTTAAACCCTGCTTCTTCACATGATCTCAACCACAAGAAAGAATAAAACAAAATGAGGGTACTATATTTCACATATCTCAGAGGAGCAGTTTTTAATAGAACTAAGTTGTGCCTGTTGATCTAATGTTTTCAAAGACTTCAGTATCATCCCCAAGAAAATGGTGTGTTTCCCATCACTGATATACATAAAGTGCTAGCTTCTGGATGTTATACTGACAGCAAAGCAGGTTTTTTTGTTCCTTATTAAGAAAGCTTGTTACAGTCGGTTCTTCAATATGCTAGAGGATTAATATTTGTCATCATGGCACTATGTGAACCAATAGGAATTCAACCATGAAATCAGAAGTATCAAATTTGCCATCTTAGAAGACAGACAAATATTTTGGTGCTGTTGAAGTTTTACAAATTTTATAAATTAACACTTAGGAGACCATTGTGTAACTGTGTGCTCTGTGCATGCTGGAATTTATTTATTTTAGTCTTCATAAATAAAATACTGCAAACTTTAATTAAATGTAAGCAAAAATAACAGCTGCTGACTCTTCCATAATAAAGTGTACTTTTGAGCAAATATTTCATCCTAAAGAAGGCAAAATATCCACTACAAAATAGTAACTGTTAGAGGCTAGCATATCATAAGAAATATGGAGGAATTTTAATCTACCAACCCTACTTCTCTCTTTTGCTATTCAAGGATGTTTTTGTGGTTTGTTACTTCATTGCAGCTGAACTCCTTGCCAACCAAAATATACCTACCCCTAATTCAATCTACTATCACAATTATGAAAATCTCTTTCTATTAAGTAAATACTCTAGTTAATATTACGATTTATCCCTTTATGTCTATGAAACTTGTTTTGTTGAACTGCTCTAGCCAACAGAGAAAGGTCCTATCTTTGTTACCCAGTAAAAGGGAGTTTTCAATAACTGAGCCTGTTTAAAGTCAGCCCACCTAGAGATGTAAGGGTTTTACCTTTAGTGGGGTTTAAGCTAACAAAAACAAACAAACAAAAAAAGCTAAAAAAGGAAACCAGGCACTAAAACAAATAATAAATATGCAGGGGAAGTAATGCTTCAGTAACCTCTGCAGCATGGAAGATAATTAGAGGACATATCAGAGAGAAATGCAATATGGAAAATTCTGTGACATGCAAGGAGTCATGAACTCCTTTACCTCCTTGAATGCTCAACAGAAGGACATGGATTCACCCCTGTGTGATTAAGAGGAGCATACACAACAGTACAAACACAGATAAGAAATACCAAGTCATCGCATGATAGAAAATAAAGATGGATGCAGATTTTGATACCATTGGATCAAACTACAGTTTGACCAGGAACCAGAAAGACTGATGAGTGTTCAGCTGTTTAAATAAACAGGGCCTTTTGTAGCTGAAGGCCATCTGTCCTTATCAGAATTGAATGAAAAATGTATTTGCCCTCCAGTACTCTCACCCAGTTCCATCATTAATATAATTAAGTCAACTACAGATGAAATCCTGGCCTATTTGAAAACATGAAAACAACTCTTAAATCCACATTTAGTACTTCACATCCAGAATCTTACCCCTTTTAAAGGACTTAATTGTCACTACATTCCACAAGGATAGTAACAAAACTCTAAAAGTAAACTTCATTAACTAAAAGGAATGAAATCCAAAGTTATTTCTGATTGTCTTTAAAAGAAGTCTGTGTCTAATCATCCACAGAAATAACAGAGGAAAGTATTCTGAACTTGAATAGCTCTTGTTTAATTTAAGTGCTATGGAGTTTTTCACCTCTCTTCTTTCTTGCTTTGCAGGGACTTGTCTCTTTTTTCTTTACTGCCACAAAGGCCAGCTTTCTTCATGAGCCTCAATTTAGCACAGGCAGAAAGAAATACAGAAAAAAATGTAACTTTCTGTCAGTCAAAAAGATGGTTTGGGTTACTAGTGCAACTGAGGAAGTGTCCAGAACCTGTCAGCTTAGCTGCATGCTTTAAGAATACTAGAAACAAGTTTGAAGTTATATCTTTGACCCCAATTTGAATTGAAACTCTGATGTCTGCTAGACTTGCTGCTTCACTTTGACATTAAAGTTCAAGTGAATAAAAGAAGGATCTTCTCTCTTTAGGTAAAATGAAATTAATAGACTGAGGAAAATACAAAACAAACACATGCAGTTCTGAGATTTTACAGAACTAAAAAGCCCCATATTGGATTGTCAAGAAAAAATAGTAATAATTAACTGTGACAGTTGTTTCAGTCTCTTACATTCTACTTAGTAAACTTAGCTAATCATTACAGATCATATTCATTTTTCATTGAACAATTTGAGCCTTCTTTAGATTTCACATAGATATTTCTAATAAAATAATACATTTCTCTTATTGTGAGATCACAATCCCATTCATTAGGATCATAAACTTCATTTCCCACTATGTTTTAACTGTCTCATATTATTTAAAAGAATTTTATTTCTTATGGTTTTATATTGCTCTACCTACTAGACAAAAGCTGATGGTAAATCAGAAAATCTACAATGTCCTGAAGAGCTTATAGCTGAAATGGATTGTGAAGCAAGATTTCTTTCCAATAGTTCATCAGCTAAAGAAACTGTCATTTCTAGGAAGAATGTTATGGGCATAACACCAAAGAATGTAAGGAACAGCAATATGTGGTGTTGAAACAGTCAGTATGTGAAAAGAATTAATTTTGTCTCTCCATCACCACCACTGTGCAATACATTAGCAACAGATTTTTGTGTTCATTTGCTGATTAAAAAAAAAAAAAAAAAAAAAAAAAAAATTTTAAACACTTTATATGTATGTTTCAGAAAGGCAAGAAGGTAAACATCTTCAATTATACAATAGAAATACAGGGAAAAGTTAATGTACATGCAACTGGAATTTCATTTTGACCATTTATGGTGCCAGAAAACACTGAGAAGATCCTCTTAACAGAAAAAAAAGTACATTTCAACAAAAAAATTAAATTTCAGATTAATTAAATACAGCTATCACCAGAAAGTATGTATTACATCTGGTACAAACTGTATGTATAGGTCAGAGCACCTCACTTCTCATCTCACATGAATTTATTGCTCTGAAACTACAACCTCAAGAGTAATCACCCAATTTCCTTGAGACACAAGTTTGTGCTCTCTTTTTCACCCCACCATAACACTGTTCCAAATTTCAAGCCAACCATGTAGACTCTGTAGTTGTCTAGAACACCTTTGTGATGCACAACACTGCGACAAGGAGACAGGAGGCACTGCTCAAGATCACATCCCAACTGCTCAGCCACAAATGCTAATCAGGTGATTAGTGGCAAATGGCCAAGTACTGCAGCTACACACAGGCCCTTTATTGATAAATCAGTTACTGTCAACATGAATGCATCCTCAGTGCTGACTTTGTTAATCATCCCCACACAATAAGGATTGAAAGTTCCTCTTGCCTCTGTCTGTATTTTGAAAATCTAGGAATACCTATCCTTCAGCAATTTAAAATATTTCTTGTTATCTAGATAAGAAAGTTTGGGGTTTGTTTGGTTTTTTGTTTTTGTTTTTTTTTAATTAATCAGTTTCTTATTAATCACTCTCATATTCTCAAAATCTCTCATTTTGGCCCTTGATGGGAAAGCAGGATTACTCTGCCCACAGAGGAGGGGGAAAAAAAAAAAAAAAATCTTCCTTTCTTTCTCAACATCTTAAGCAGACAGCCAACTGAGTCCTGGGCTGCATCAGGAGCAGCGTGGCCAGCAGAGCAAGAGGTGATTCTCCCCCTTTACTCTGCTCTCGTCAGACCCCATCTGGAGTACTCTGTACAGTGCTGGAGCACCCAGCACAGGAAGGACATGGAAGTGTTGAAGCAGATCCAGAGAAGGGCCACAAAGATGATCAGAGGGCTGCAACAGCTCTCCTATGAGGACAGGCTGAGAGAGTTGGGGCTCTTCAGCCTGGAGAAGAGAAGGCTTCGAGGGGACCTTATAGAAACCTTCCAGTATCTGAAGGGGGCCTACAGAAAGGCTGAGGAGGGATTATTTACAAGGTCTTGTAATGACAGGACAAGGGGCAATGGGTTTAAACTGGCAGAGGGGAGATTTAGACCGGATGTTAGGAGGAAGTTCTTTACAGTGAGGGTGGTGAGACACTGGAACAGGTTGCCCAGGGAGGTTGTGGCTGCTCCCTCTCTGGAGGTGTTCAAGGCCAGACTGGATGAGGCCTTGAGTAACCTGTACTAGTGGGAGGTGTCCCTGCCTATGGCAGGGGGTTGGAACTAGATGATCCTTGAGGTCCTTTCCAACCTTACCATTCTATGATTCTATATAACTGAGCAAATGATTCAATCTGTATATTCAGTGAAGAAGGATAATAATTTCTATCTGCCAGAACACAACAGCACACAGACCATTTTGAATCACAGCTGACGGTAAACCCAAGTCAAGCCTTCTTTCTTTGCTTCCTCCAAAAAGAAAGCCTGAGATCAAGTTATTCCTGTAGCAATAAAATGTTCCAGTAGAAAGAAGATAGAGTTCTGAAGAAAGATAAAGGCAGTAAATGCAAGGGACCATACTGAAGAATCAGGTTCGCTCTTCCTGTTACTGACATGCAGCACAGGATTAGGGGAAAGGGGACGATACTAAGGAAGGAGAGGGGATGTTTCTTGTAGCTGTGCATACTGCTCATATTCCTTAAGTTCTCATTTAATAAAGATTACCAACACTTAAAGCTGGCACTGCAGGCAGTACCTCCAATTTCAGTGGATAGAAAAGAGCAGAACCATTGTTGCTCTCTCCCAGTAGTTGGCTCCTTTCAGCAGCCTCCTATGCTTAAAACCAGCCCTGACTGACAAATAAAGCTGCAGTCTAAGATGTGTTGCTAGGTACTGCTTTCCATCCACAGCCCATAAGAGTACTACAGCCTCTGAGTGCACAGTATGACAACCCACATTGGGGAAAAAAAGAGTAATGCTATTAAAAGAATCAAAAATTATTCCATATTTGCAGTCACTTGACTTCTTTGAATGCCACCCATGACAGACAGCTTGAATTCAGGCCTATATTTTGCTCTAGTGTGCAGTATTCTGAAAGTCCAAGGAAGAAGCTAATCTAGAAAGGGGATATTTTAAAAAAATATTCTAGAAGAACTATCTTGTAGAATTTTGTTTGGTTTTAACCATAACAAGATATCATAAACATACCTGTAGATGTAGCTATAACATTGTTTATTTCCAGCAATCTCTTTTCTAGTATTACATTTCCATAAGGCTATCATCATCCACTTGAATTTATACCATTGGAAGAAAGCATCCTGAGAGAAGTACTGAAAAAAAAGCCTAAACTTACATCTTTGGGGGCAAGCGGTTGGAATATTTAACTACGCCTGGGTGACTGGAGTCATAAGACTGTGCTGCTCTGTTCAACTTTTATATTGGACAATTATGTTTACAGTCTACTGTATGCCCATAGGAACACAACAGTTCAAATCAGTTTCAAATTATTTTTGAAGAAAGCCTATTAGTTCTGTTAAAGCTTAAGATGATCTTGAGCCAGAATACCGCAACTGATAATGACTCGAGGTAGTGGTCAGCAGTAACAAAGGTTAATTTGTAGCCAGATCAACTCCCTAGTCCAGCTCATCACTCATATGAACACCATTGGTTAGTAGGATAGGAAAGACTGATCAATGGATATAACAGGATGGAAGGGATAGAAGTAGCCCAAACACAGATTAGTTAGTAGTCCTAGTCTTTCTCTTTACCAGTCTTATAACAACCAAATTTTCTTCATCTTATTTTTTTAATTGAACCCTTTGTTAATATTTTCTAATCTTAATTCCTGTACAGGTCGTTTGAAGTCCTTTACAGTAAGGGTGGTGAGGCACTGGAACAGGTTGCCCAGGGAGGTTGTGGCTGCTCCCTCCCTGGATGTGTTCAAGGCCAGATTGGATGAGGCCTTGAGTAACCTGTACTAGTGGGAGGTGTCCCTGCCTATGGCAGGGGGTTGGAACTAGATGATCCTTGAGGTCCCTTCCAACCTTACCATTCTATAAGTTTCTTAGCATTTAAATGAATATTTTCATTTTAGGCCTAGACAAACTAAAAGATCGCATAACTGGTCTTTACATAAACAAGTTATTATATGATTTAAATTGTCTGTGCATGACATTTTCTCAACATTACACAACAAAAGCATTTTTACTCCAATTAGACAAAAATGGGGTTTTTTTAATCATTTCACCAATTCCATTGACTGTCTGCAAAATGTTTAATACTTTTATTTTTTTGTTTTCTGATACCAGAGCCCAGTAAGTATTTATACATTTAGTCACAATGTGTAAATACATAGCTTATTCATTAGTTCATAGCTTTACTTGCCTTACTGTGTCAAAATGAGCACAATAAACTTCAAATCAATACACTTAAAATATAATTGAAATGCTCTTTATGCAAGTGTAGTACACGAGTGCCTGTCCTATATAGTAGTGACTACAAACTTGACTCTGAATCAGCAAGAAGAAATATTTTTCTGACATTGGACTCTTTCAATTATCTGGACAGAATTAATAGATTTTCATCATGCAGATGGTATTAACTTAGCCTGACATTAACATCCATGCTAAAGCAGCATTATTGGGTTTGAAGTTTTGTTGTTTAATTCAATTACATAACAGGGAAAAAGAGTTACATTGGCAGTGTGGGTCATAACAGCCCTTGGTGAGCACCCAGTGATTTAAGAGACTTCTTTAGTAATACAGATTTTTACCATTAATGTTCTTCTTTTGCTAAAGACTAATTGCGGCCACTTGAGCTAGACTTCTACCTCAGACATTAAAAAGTTCAGAATAGAGAAACTTAGAAGTGGAACCTCTGAGTGGAGAGGTGAACATTCTAGGGATAGGCCATATAATGGCAACAATGGATAAGTTAATGTTATTTTATTGGAGTATCAAGAGCTTTATGTCTGGAAGCACAGCTTGTACCTTCCCCTTGCTGCTTCTGCTGTGCCCACTGCTATCTTCCCCTGCTGCTGTTTTGACTACTGCTGCTTTTACTGCTTTGCTGCCGCTTGACCCCTTCCCCTTTTTCCTTAAGGTTATTATATTCCTGTAGTAGTTTATTCTCCTTATAGTGTTATATTTAAACTAGAAGAAATATAATTTCATTTTTTCCTGACTTTAAAAAAAATATTTTAAAAATCTGTGTTGTAGTGAGTTTACCGGGGCAGGACCTGCCCTGCACCCTAACCCAGTACACTGATTTTATAATATTTCCTGCAGATGGTCAGAAATAGCATGCGTGGAAGGATAAAGCAGAGGGAGCACATTTCAAAACAATGCCATAATCTTCATCACAGAAATGTTCTTTAAGTAACTATGTGTGGAGCTGCACATATGGTGTCTGGTTTACCCTCATATTTTCACTGATGCAAACTTACTATGATAATATTAATGGAAATTTTGCCATGCCAGTTTTCAATCAGTTTGAGAGCATAAACAAACAAACAACAACAAAAAAAAAAAACTCACCAAAAACCCACACCAAAATAACCCCAAAAAAACCCACAAAAAATTATTTTCTCTGTCTTTTTTTTTTTCTTTTCACATGAGTAGTTCTACAATTTTTTTCCGCTCAAAGATGGGAGAACAAAAAGTAGCAACAATGTCACAAGATTAGCTATTAGGGACTTTGCATATTTTTATCTGTAAAGAGGTTGCATCATCCTTTGACTCTCTTTTGGTGGGTCGTAAGTCATATTCTTCTGGTTTAGGATTATTTCATCAATGTTTTGGCCCTTAGCAGTTGATGCCCAGCAAACCAGAATAGTTTTGTCAAAGCTATGTCAAAGGGTTCTACCCTCTATCTAAATATTTTACACTAAGATTTAATTTCTGATGGAGAGAAAAATGACACTGTCTCTTAGCATGAAGCAAGAGAAAAAATATTTCTCAGCGTGCAATAAATTTTTTTCTAGGGATATTTAAGAGCACATTCTGAAACTTTTGTTAATTTATATGTATAATTACTTGATTTTTGTCCACTCTAATACCAGTTTTGCCAAATTCTGATGCTTTATTTGTGAGAAGTCATGTGGTTTCTTCTGGCTATAGATGTATATTAATATAAACCAAAAGCAGGATAGAAAGTACAGCCATTTATTTTTTATTCTCCAACTGATAATCTTGAGAAATGAGATAAACTCAGAAAGGTACTATATTAGAAATTTCATTCTCCAAAGGTACTTTTTCATGTTTGAAAACTCAAAGATATCAAATATAGCAATACCACCAGCTCTTCCCCCAAGTTTTATATAAGGTATAATTAAATTCTAAAAACAATTTCCACTGTATTATTTCTCCTTTACTTATTAACAAACTTTGGATGAATATATTTGCTTAGACACAACATTTTCAGTCAGGAAACTTCAATTCTAAAGACTAACTTTTATTACTGTACTTCAGTAAATTAACATTCACTGAATATTCATTCAGCTTTCATGTTGTATGTTGCCTGAAAGAAGATTGACATTTTTCTGTAGTATTTTTCTATTTCTTCATGTCTCAGTCCATCTTACTCAAAGGAGGTGTTTTCACTTTTAAAGCCTTGGTATTTTGTAATCCATGAAATGCTATAAGAGTAATATGTTAAGAAATTATTACAAATAATTAAAAATATGACCTTCAATGGCAAAAAAAGACTGACTCATGGAGTTTTTGGTTGGTTGGTTTGGGAGGTTTTGTTTGGTTAGTTTGGTTTGCTTTCAGGAAGAGGTCATTTGTGAAATTACTATCAAAAGGAAAGAGGAGAAAAGAATTTTAAAGATAATATGGGAAAATTAAAGTGCATAATTACTACTAGACATAAATACCAGAAACAAAAGAAAGTTATTTATGATTTACATCTGTCCAACACAAATAATTCGATGTAATTGTTACAGGACTATGACAGGCACTAATCTAATCAAAAATGGTGTAAACTTCTTAATGATTACTGGGTCACAAATCTAGTCAATATACAAAACATACAATATGCTGAGAAGCCATTATCTCTACATATTCACTGACAAGAGTGACAGCAATCACTCTTTTCAGCAAATTATATTCCTTCTTGTCCTCCTTAATTTTCCCTAGTTTGTAAATCAGTGGACTCTACCGATGTTCACCTCAGAAATACAATACCAGTGGGAAATTGAATGCTGAAGAAACACAAAAATTACTATTTTCCTTTCTTCAAAACACCAGACTGCTTCTTACAGGGATACAAATCAATGTGTCACAGCTTCTTTCTGCTGCATGACACAAGAAGAGATTGATAATGAAAATCAAAATGATTATCTGAGGCCTTAAGAATCACAGATGTATAGGAAATTTAATATAAGCCTTTACTTTGTAAATGACATTCGCAATGCTTTTTATAGAACTTTGCAACTCTTTTTCGAAGAACCCAAATTTAATATCAAAATAGCAGATTTTTAAAATTCAGAATTTCTATCCATGCATCTACTGTTCACTTCAACAGAAAAAGAAGAGATACAAGACTCTGCTTACATTTTGACCATTAAATTTTTGTGATATATCTTTAAGTTTTCTTCTAACATTTATACCATGTTAACACCAGGCACAAATACCCAATTTATGAAAAAAACACTAGAATATCTCACTAAATATAGAGCTTTTGTCTAATTTATTAGCCGTCTTACTTCATGCAGTTCATGAAGGAATCAGGTGTAGCACACAAATTAAGAAAAACACTAAATCATTAACATCAGCAAGTTGTATCATAAGCTTTAATTTATATCTCTGTTAATATGAGAGCTGTTCTATCTCAGAAACTATGATGACTGGGGGTGAGGAGGTGTTTTTTTTTTTTTTAATCTTGGTTTCTGAGGTTTTGGAATTATAAGTCAAATTTTCAGTATAGCTTTATTACTGCTTTATGTATACATCACATATTTTTACTAAACAATCGTGGAAGCCCTTTTAAAAGTTTACTTATGCATGGAAGCATACTGAGAGCCTAGAGCTGAGCATACCACTGCAAAGTTATAAAGGACACAGATACATTAAAATATTAGGTGTATGGTCATGGAGGACACCAGTTTTAAGATCTGATGCCTGAAATGTTCTACTAATGTTTCAAATTAAAGCCCCAAGGTGCAGCTAACTTCCCCCCACCCCACTGGTGGAGAGGAATATGAACATACGAATGCAGACTGTTCAAATATTTTTGTGACAATAATTGTCTACATGTAAAGAGAAGAAAATCAGCTTATCATTGGACAGTAGACTAAAATCTAATATTAGCTAAGTAACAGTTGAAATAAATTTTAAAAACTGCTTCTGTTTCAAATAATAATTAGTGTAATGCAAAAGTTAAATCTCATGAGTGATGTTAATTATGTTTTTTTTTCTTCTAGTGTCCCAAGGATAGAATTAAATCACTCCATGCATCAATGTGTAGAACACTTTTTACAGAATTAATACTGTTTATCAAAACCAGCCTGGAGCAAAAATCATAAATTCTAAAACAGAAATAGGATTTTCTTGTTTAAATAATACCATAGTACTAATTATTCCTGAGTTATAAATTGCAAGAGAGTATAAAGGTAGTATAAATAAAGGACAGAATCGTAACATAAATGTCAGAAGACTAATTAATATAAACTTAAAATATTAATTCTTCACTATACTAGTTAAGATTCATTCACCTTAAAAAGGTGATGAAATAAATACAAGAATATGATCTGTCTTCAAACTATCATATCCTGGTGCTGTGTCTTGCAGTTTATTTATTCTAAATAAGAATTGTCTCTGTCAAAGGACTTGATAATACAGAAGCAATGTGATGAACTGTATTTCAATTTGAAAAGCAACACTCAAGATTAAAAACATTGATTTCTCACTGAAGGTAAAGTTATAACTAACGTTGGCTACTGCACAGAGAGAGGGAGGACATGTATGACTTAGGTCGGTTTTTCACAAGGACAAACCAAAACTACTGTCAGGAAGAGCCTCTCCTCCTTCTCTGTGGCTTTTTCACTGCTAAAACAGATTATAGGCCAAACTCATGTTTCCATCTTGAAAGAATTAGTGAAGAAAAAGTGAAACGCTCGTTAAGATAAGATGTTTCATTTCAGTACCCACTTTTGCACTCTTATGAATACTGGTATGGCTAACTGAGTATGGAAGTTATGATGGCTTTCTGACCACTTTCTGAGCATTCACCTCTCAGATCTGAGGAATACGTGGACAACACTGAGAAAATCTGCCTTTGCCAAAAGTTGTTCTCAGATTTCATTCTGCAAGTTCAACAATCTCAGATCTTTCATAAAAAGTGAATAGTCACTAAGATGCTGTATAAACTCCACACCCTAAAAAGGCTTCTACTTTTTGATGACACAAAAAAAAAAAATCCTCAAAAAAAACCCACACACAAAAAAAAAAAAAACCCCAAAAAAAAAAAAAACCCAGAAAAAAAAATCAGTCTAAAATGCACCAAAATAGTTCTTCTCATGAAAGCAAAATACAAATGCAAATGGCATTTTCAAAATTAATATGGTGCATCTGTTTTTACTTCAGTACGATACTTTATTTTTGGCAATATTAATGGAAAGTTGGGCTGTTGCAACTCTAAAGCTGTTGCTGTTGTGAGTTGCTCATCCATTCACACAGGCATTTAGCTTTCCACTACACTAGAGTTTGTTTTCAGAAAGGAGATACTAAGATTTGCTGTTTATATAGAAAGTCCTTCATTTTATCTTTATATAGTGAATCAAAAGAAAAAGTAAAAATAATAACCTAATTGCCAAGGACAATTCTTAAAAGAAAATTTAGACTTTAGTAACTTTTACATGTGGAGAACGCGATCTTAAAAATTATATATAGTTGTACTTTTCCTGCACTCTCATTGAGTTCGTATAGGGAACATCCTTGGAATGATAGTCAACATAGGCATCTTTATGCTGGTCTTGACAAGAGACCATATTGCTATGCTTTCCTGGAAAACAAACAAACAAAAGCAACCACAAACAAACCAACCAACCAAAAAAATAACAAAAACCAAAACCAAAACACAAAAAACACAAACAAACAAACAAACAAAAAAAAAAAACCAAGCAAACAAATGAAAAAAAAAACATAGTGGCAAATTACAGAATACATAATTTATCCCAAAGATATTTTACTTCCTTTCTTCAGTTATATATAGATATCTTGTCTTTACATGTAGATCTATGCTGCAGCTTTTTTGAATGTTGTAGCATCAAACATACATGGAGCTGGCTGGAGTGACTCCAGAGAGGGCAGTGAAGTTAGTGAAGGGTCTAGAAAATAAATCTTATGAAGCGTGACTGAGGAAGCTGGGACTGTTTAGTTTGAAGAAGAGGAGGCTGAGGGGAGACCTCATTGCAGTCTACAGCTACCTGACAGGACCTTGTGGAGAGGCTGCTGCTGGTCTCTTCTCGCAGGTAAATAGAGATAGAAGGAGGGCATGGCCTCAAGCTGTGAATGGGTAGGTTTAGACTGGGCATTAGAAAACATTTTTTCACAGAAAGAGTGGTCAGGCATTGGAATGGGCTGCCCAGAAAGGTGGTTGAGTCACCAATCCTGGATATGTTTAGAAGTAGTTTAGATGTGGTCCTTGAGGATATGGTTTAAAGGTGAACTTCATAGAGTAGGGACAGTGGTTGGACGTGATGATCCTGGGGGTCTTTTTCAATCAGAAACTTTCTGTGATTCTGTGATCTATCACACCTAGAGCACTGCTTCTTGTTTTGGGTTCCCTAGTGCAAGAAAACTATTGATAAACTGGAGTAAGCTTAGGACAAAGACAGTGAGCATGAAATGAAATGGAGATACAGAGGAGATACAGGAAACAACTTTTTCACCATCATTTTGCTCAGGTTCTTGCAGTTTGTTTACCTTTTCTTCCCTTGAAAAATTCTTGATGCATCCAGTACTTTTGTTGTTCCTGTTTCTTCACACTGGAAGAGTGTGACTATAGAATCATAGAATGGTAAGGTTGGAAAGGACCTCAAGGATCATCTAGTTCCAACCCCCTGCCATAGGCAGGGACACCTCCCACTAGTACAGGTTACTCAAGGCCTCATCCAATCTGGCCTTGAACACATCCAGGGAGGGAGCATCCACAACCTCCCTGGGCAACCTGTTCCAGTGCCTCACCACCCTTACTGTAAAGAACTTCCTCCTAACATCTAGTCTAAATCTCCCCTCTGCCAGTTTAAGCCCATTGCCCCTTGTCCTGTCATTGCAGGACCTTGTAAATAATCCTTCCCCAGCCTTCCTGTAGGCCCCCTTCAGATACTGGAAGGCTACTATCAGGTCCCCTCGAAGCCTTCTCTTCTCCAGGCTGAAGAGCCCCAACTCCCTCAGCCTGTCCTCATAGGAGAGCTGCTCCAGCCCTCTGATCATCTTTGTGGCCCTCCTCTGGACCCGCTCCAACACTTCCATGTCCTTCCTGTGCTGAGGGTTCCAGAACTGCACACAGTACTCCAGGTGGGGTCTGACGAGAGCAGAGTAAAGGGGCAGAATCACCTCCCTTGCTCTGCTGGCCACGCTTCTCTTGATGCAGCCTAGGACTCGGTTGGCTGTCTGGGCTGCATGTGCACACTGCAGGCTCATGTTGAGCTTTTCATCAACCCAGACTCCAAGGTCCTTTTCCTCAGGGCTGCTCTCCAGCCATTCACCACCCAGCCTGTATTTGTGCTTGGGATTGTGCCTACCCAGGTGCAGGACCTTACACTTGGCCTTATTGAATTTCATCAGGTTGGCCTGGGCCCAACTCTCCAGCCTGTCCAGGTCCCTCTGGATGGCATCCCTGCCCTCTAGCAAGTCGACTGTGCCACACAGCTTGGTGTCATCTGCAAACTTGCTGAGGGTGCACTCCATTCCTCTGTCCATGTCACTGACAAAGATGTTAAACAGCACTGGTCCCAGCACTGACCCCTGAGGGACACCACTTGTCACTGGTCTCCAGGTGGACATTGTGCCGTTGATCGCCACTCTCTGGGTTCGACCATCCAGCCAATTCCTTATCCAGCGAGTGGTCCATCCATCAAGTCCATGCTTTTCCAGTTTGGTGACCAGGATGTCATGTGGGACAGAGTCAAATGCTTTACTCAGGTCCAGGTAGATGACATCAGCTGCCTTTCCCTTGTCCACTGTCGCTGTGACTTCATCATAGAAAGCCACTAAATTTGTCAGGCAAGATCTGCCCTTGGTGAAGCCATGCTGGTTCCCACCAATCACCTCTGCTTTGTTTTCCATTTGCCTTAGCAGGACTTTCAGCAGGATCTGCTCCATGATCTTGCCAGGCACAGAGGTGAGGCTGACTGGTCTGTAGTTTCCAGGGTCATTCTTTTTACCCTTCTTGAAGATGGGTGTTATGTTTGCCCTTCTCCAGTCAGCAGGAACTTCACCAGTCTGCCATGACTTTTCAAATATGATGGACAGTGGTTTGGCAACTTCATCTGCCAGTTCCCTCAGGACCCGTGGGTGGATCTCATCAGGCCCCATGGACTTGTGCACATTCAGGTTTCTTAGGAGCTCATAAACATCGTCTTCTACTATAGTAGGCAGATTTGCCTGCTCCCAGTCCTCACATTTACCCTCTGCAACTTGGACATTGTGGTTGGAGCCCTTGCTGTTAAAGACTGAGGCAAAGAAGTCATTGAGCACCTCAGCCTTGTCCATGTCCTTTGTCAGCAGCTCTCCATTTTCCTTCTGTAAGGGTCCCACATTGTCCCTAGTTCTCCTCTTCTCACTAATATACCTGTAGAAGTTCTTCTTGTTCCCTATCACCAAATATAGTCATCATGCTAAAAGACTATTTATATAATTGTAACATGGCTGGTACAATATTATGTCTTTAACAGAAACAACTCTTCTTAACTACTTTTGCATGTGAATTAAGATTTCCACTGATCTGCAACAATGACACAAAAATGTTTTTTTTTTCCTTTCTTTCCTAGTAATTATGGTTGACAAAATCTAATGTAATTTTTTAATTAATATATCAATTAGTAGCAGTGTTTTAAATATAAAAGTTCATGAAAGAGTATCTTTTTTAAAAAATACCAACAATTTAGCACACTTAGCTTTAAAGCATGTCATAATCTGAAAGGTACTTGAAAAATAAGTTTATTCCACTACTCCTTGTGAAAGAAAGAAATTTTCTAGCTGTTTTTGTTTCATCACTCATTGGTTTGTTTAAATGTGATGAAAAGTATAATGATTCAAACAAAAAGTTCTGCTATAAATTATGCATACAATTC
Organism: Eubucco bourcierii; assembly: GCA_013396675.1. NCBI lineage: Eukaryota > Metazoa > Chordata > Aves > Piciformes > Ramphastidae > Eubucco > Eubucco bourcierii. The sequence continues at coordinate 83,625 of VWZE01016976.1, forward strand.
AGAGTCACAATGCGGAAAGCATATACAATATTTTGTTTCCAGTCAAAGCAAAACCATGCAAAGTAATCCAGAAGATAAATGAGCACTTTTAGTAAGGAATAACATTTTATCTGATTAGTACCATGAGCTGTTTTAAGATTATTGTATTTCTTTTTGTGATATAAAGGAACTTTGAAACTAAAGTCTATTTCAGAAACTTATTAATGTACTGTATTAAAAATAACAGTGAGTTTTAACACAGGAACACCCATTCCGTGGTAAAAATATGACAAAATTACTATAAGCCTTACTAAGAGGAAAACAGAGAAATGCTCACTCTATCAGAAAAAGAAGTAAGTATTTCAAACAGCCTTCATCTTCCAACTAACATCTTCAAGTACTTTATTATACAAAAAAGTCTTTCTGAAACCTGCTCTGAAAAGCACTGCTGGACACCAATCTCAATTAATTCAAATGCAAATAAACCGTGAACTTCAACCTACTTCAAGCAGTCCGTGCAAGCATGCAAGCTTTGCCAACTCTTCGCTCATTTAAATTTTCAGAACTTATTTTCTGAAGATTTGCACAACTGAAGAATGCAGCCAAATTACTAACTTCCCTTAGTGTTTGGAAAAGGTGATTAATTAAACAGACTTAACTATAATCATTTCTAGGATAGTAAGGGTAAATATCTGCATAAATACTACTATCAAATAAGGCTGAATATAGATAATAAATACAGATTTTCAAGTCACTCCCATATCCACGTGGTGAGGAATCATGCCTGGCTAGACCACAACAGTTTGACCAATGTGAACTGACTTCATTACATCCATTGGCCAATACAACCAGAGGCATCAACAGCAAATGAGGAGCATTTTCACCATTCTTCTGCCACAGTAACTGCAGAAATCTAACTGGACTGGCCCATCCAAATGAAAATACATCTAACAAAGATGGAAATGCTAGAAAGGCAAAAAATCTACTTACTAAGAGAAAAGGTGCTGTAAATTGTTGTTCATTTGCCCCAAAACCTAAAGAAATAATTTGTAAATAGCACAAAAGAGACTTAATCTATGAGTTTGATTTCTCTTGACTATGCTCCCTGGGCATTAGTGATCTTATAGATGTTAGGAGTTTTACACAGTACTGTTTTCAAAGACCCTCAGCATTCTCAATTTCTCTTTACCACAAAGTTTCAACTCACTAGCTCAACTTTCTTTTAGTAATATAAAATAATGTTCTTTATCTTCCCTGTCTACCAAGAAACCAGCAATCACTGTATTAATTATGTATATCTTATGCAAACAACTTCCCAGTCCTTTCATTTGCTGACATCTATTCCCTGTGCTTTAGAAAAACAGGGGAAAAAAATAAAGTCTGGAACAATAAAACAGAATTAAACTTAATTGCAAATGAAATTGCTAATCTAGTTACTTTGCTTTAAAATTAAACAGCATAATAAGCCAAGCCACACTGAATAATTCACTCTTATTTTCCTGCTTTTGCTTAGAAAAGCTGAACAAAAAGTTCTTCCCCTTAAGCCTGAGGTTCACTCCTGCAATACTTATTGTCTTGAATTTTCCTATAATATTTGATGATCTGGAGAAAAATATTCAGAATTGGCTACCTACATTTCATTTAACCTCTTCAATTAGAAATTTGTAAGTTAGACCTCTTCGTACTGGAGCTCCACTTTTCTATTTAGGCTTCAAACTGATGAAACCAAGTAGTGCCTTTCTTTCATTATTTTATAGTCTCTACATTCAGAGAAGAGTGACACAAAAGCTATATTTTTTTCAAAAAATATAAAACAACAGTTTAGAACTGCATGCATTTGTCTCAACAAAATAAAAAGTTTACTTAGAGACACAATTCATATGATTGCAACAGTTCTTTTTCTCTAGTATTGAATATATTTGCATTTTTTTAAACAATTACTGAGGATTATTGGATAAAGGCCGGAATGCAATTGTATAAAGATCAGAATAAAAAAAAAATTGCCTGATTAGATAGATCTAGAACACACCTAGAACTGATCAGCTATAGCATTTGGGGTTTTACTGAGTGACCATTTAATGTTAAAGACTATAGCCCAGCAAACAGCTAAGTAATCCACTATCAAATACAGTTGTAGTTCATCTGATAGGCTGTATGCATGCTGTAATTATATATGCATAAGCCCTTACATGCACATCTTTCTGTGCTGGTGAGTGTAAGCCAAATGTATAAAGCATCCCTTTAAACAGAGGGGTTCCCTAAATACTGATATTTGACAAAACCCCTTACTGAACTTGTTTAGTTCTGTTGTCAGCTGTTTGGTTTTTTTTTTTTATTCAAGTCATTAGCATGCATTTTATTTTTCAGCCTTTGAACAGTGTTATTAAAGATCTCAGAACTACACACTACACAAAATTACATCCTTATAAAAATGTGCTTGAAGAAGGACAGATTTGTTTCTTTTTAGAACAGATGACCAAAATGGCTGCGGGCCACACTTGATATATATTTAGAACACCAGTTCCTTGAAACATGTGAGTGCAAATTTACTTCCCTGAGAGTAATTTCAAATTTCCACTTTTAAAATTTGATCTATTAAATAAAGTAGCCCAAAACAATGGAAGAGAAAAATGTAGAAGATGCAGTAAGACATAGATATACATTTAAAAGCACAAAATTAATGTCTTAGCATCAAAGTTCATCATCAGACTGATGCCTGTGAAATGACTAACCTCAACAAGATCAATTACATTTGTGCAATAAGGGATATAGTCGCTTTGCAGTTAACAGGACCATCTGCACATGTAAAGACTACTCAAATGAACAAGAATTTGAAGATTCAGGCCTTTGATATTTACAGTTAAATGTCAAAAGTTTGGCCATATAATTGATGGGTTGGGCTGGTTTGGTAGTTTTGTTGTGATTTTGGTTTTTGGGAGTTATTTTTGATGGGTTCCCCCCCCCCCTCAGTTAATGCACTCTTTGCACCATATTCTTCAAAATTAAATTTTCCAAAATGTTTTTGGTAGTGTCTGCTTTAGAAAGCAAGCATCCTTAATCTTCATACTTCAAAAAAACGATTATTATTTAAGACTATATCCAAACATTTCAAAGTAAATTAATATTCTTGTCAATGACATATGATAAGAACTGTCCTAGCTGATGAGAATGAGTTTTTGTAATCAGTGGAATAAATTTTCATTCCTTTTCCATGGTTTGATAGGGAAAGGTGATAGCTACTTTACAACTTGGGGTGGGGTGGGAGTTGCTGTGAGGAAAGAATATTTCCTAGTTCTACCTAGCTTTAAAGTGCTGGCAACCTAAACTACAGTCTCCTCAATTTGCTTGCTTGCTTGATTTTCAGCTTCACTTCACAGTAGGTCTATACTGCTTGCCCAATGGTTATCTTTATATTCTAGCTCATAAAAATGGTCAGTAAAAACAACCCACCTTAACAGTGAAGAAATGGTCAGGAATAAAAAAAATGCTACAATAAGATGAAACCATCTCATTTCATCAGTTTGATCTACTCAGCAGAAGTTACCTCACGCTCACAGTTATCACAACTGCTAGCACTTGTGCACAACAACTACATAAAGAAACAGTTGTGGATGATTTGGGTCAAATTTCCAAAGAAAATTCATCACATCTGCAAGAATATGGAGTGCTGTATAATACTAACAAGTATCAGGTGAAGATCTCATTTGTTTGTTTGTTCTATTCAGTTATCTCAGTAGCACTGGCTACAAGCAGCAGCAGCCCGTTCTTTCTGGAATCGGCCTTAATCTCAGACGGAAATCCCTGTGTGCTGCCCTACGTGTGTAGAAATCCCTCTGTGGCACTCTGCCCTGTACAAGTAGAAATCTCTACATGGCACTCAGCTCTGCGATGCAGAACTTTAACAACTCAGAGAAGCAATAGAGAAATACACCTGTGAAGCAGAGGACCTCACCAAGCTTGTGAAAGGTTAAACACTGCTGAAATAGCAAGACATTTCATCTGCCCACACTTCCCAGTTCCATTCATTACAGACAACAGCAGTCCAACACTGCAACCTATAATGCAGCATAATATAGTATGATTAAGCCAGAGATTCATTTTTACATAAGGCCTGGAGGAAGGCCTAACATTCGTCAGTCAAGACTAAAGGAAACAATCCACAACTTTCATTGGCACACACACACACCACATTGACCTTGGAGATGGAGATGATCTCTTTCAGAAAGGTACTGTTTCACAAGTTCACAAGTTACAGCATTAAATTGTACATGAAGTAACAAAGTAGCACAGTCCTTCTGTTAATACAGGCATACAGGCACGCACAGGAACCCAGAAACATGAGGCTATGTTTTTAAATCCTCTTTAATTCCTACTTTGCTCACTACTGGCCAGAATGACCTTATATATCCCTTCTCCCCCTAGCCGGAATCAATTAGAGCTTTTTCTTGTCCCCCAAAACTGACATTTATGCAAAACACAGTATCTGTAACATCTTTTGATATATTTTTTTACAATAGTCAATTTTCAGAAATAAAATATTTGGTAACGTTTAAACATGACCCCGACAGCAAGTTTTCAATAAAAAAATAAGCCTCTGATTTCCCATTCTAAATTCATCGTCTGCGTGCAGAGCTGTTTTCACTGAAATTTGTGCACCCCTTTTCCAAGTGCTCCCCCTGTTCGCTGACCCAAGGGCTGACGAGCTTCCAACTTTGCTCTCCCTTTAATTGTCAGCTTCTCCATCCGTCTGTCACCCTACCACCACTAACGTGAAGATATCAACTGAAAACAATACAGTAATCACTATTCCTGCTTACCTTATCCAAGAGTCACTAAAGTCTGCAAGGAAAATAAAAGCCAGCCCCGGGTCCCCCTGCAAGAATCGCAAACAGGAACACCTCTTCGTCACACAAAGCCAAAAGCGGACGCGCCGCGATCCAGAGCGGGAGCCAGCTAGTTCGGAGAAAACTCGCAGCAGTTCCCGGCACCACGCTTCCCGCTGAGACCCGGCACCGAGATCAAGCCCCAGACACCGAGTGTGGCGCGAAGGAGGCACAGGGCACCCGCCTGTCCTTCAGCACCCACAGAGCGGCGGACAGCACCGGCTCCGCTCGCCGCCGCCGAGCCCTCCCGCCTGCCTCTGCTTCTGCCGTCCCTGCCTGCCGCGCCACCGCTCGCCTCCGCTCCGCTCGGCCTGGCCCGCCCCGCCCCGGGACCGCCCCCGGCCCGCGCCGCGCCCCCACAGCTGCCGGTATCACCGTATTCGCCCCGAAACTTGCTCTCAACTCTCCCGCCCACATCTTCATCAACAACAACATTTTTTTTATTTCTTTTTTTAATGTGTCGGGATGAAGTAATGTCTCCTACTTCACCTCCCCTCCTTGCTGCCCTGCGGGAGTTCACCGTTTCCCCGCTTGCGTTTTCGCTTTGCAGAGCCATTGCTGTACCCCAGTCGCCCCCACTCGCCTGGCCAGCACACAAGGCTGCAAAGCCGGGTCCTACCCGGGGCGGCTGTGCGCAGCAGGAGCGCTTGGGGCAGCCAGGCTGGGACACGAACGCTAGCAGGAGGAGCAAATGCTGTGCAGCAGCGAGCCGTTCCACCCGAGGCGCAGGGGATTATTTTGCCTCCACTTATAGAGCGCGGTGCATGTTATGCAATATTTATAAACTTTAATATATCAGTCGCCTATCTGAAAGCCCAAGTACGCCGAAGGCTTTGCACAGCCTGTGTCTGTAATCCCCACCATTCATAACAAGTTTCAGAGCTCGAGTGTTAAGGTAGAGCTTCTCGCCGGTAACCCATGCCAAAAACATCAACATGTTCCTGTGAATCATCTTTAGTCATGTAAAACATACCCTCGACTAAGACTATTAATTACATGCTCTCTAAGAAAGAAAACGGTTACTTTTGAGTGAACAGAAACAAGTAAAATATGAAACCAGACTAAATCTCAGAAGCTAATGGCCTAAAATATTAGAAAAATATTTTTCAGATGTCAAGCAAAGAAGCAATAGTTTGAAGTCTCACATAAATCTGTTGTGAAAAAAACGGGTTTAGTTATTACTTTCAAATTAATTTACTGTCCATTGCACCACTTTTAAAGAGTAGCTACTTCATCTTCAAAATTAAATTCTTATGAAAATAAAGTACTTTTCCTGTCATTCTACCTTACCTGTTTCAGACCTTTTGCAAAAACGTGTTACAGATTAAAGTATTAAACTGTCTTTACATCAGCCATTACTAGGGTAAAGCCAGATAGAGGTCAGCTGTTCTGACATGCACAGAAATGCTATGTTAATTATAGTTGTGTCTACATGTGGTATAAACTACTAGGTAAAAGTAGGTAAATTCTGTGCTAAAAGAGTTCAGTTAGCACAGGAAACAGTCAGACAGCTGGATTGCATTATCACTATTTTGTAGGGGAGTTCTTATTAAACTGCTAAATTAGGTCATGTCTCTGCAAAAAGAAACACAATTAACTTCTCACAAAGTACAGACTATAAAGCCAAATCAACCAGACTTTTTTTGATCCAACCCTTTATAATCGCCAGTTATCATAAAGCCAGCATGGCTGGCACCTGTGTAGTATTTTTGAACCGCTGTTATTCTTTCTCACTGTTTTTCGGTCTTAAGTCCTTCTTTTAAGCTCTTCCCCTCCCCAACCCATCCTNTGCACTCCTTACTTAAATTTTTTTGGTATACAAAACTGATATTGAGTCAAATTTGTTCTACTATCATGGCTGCAGTAGAAACTCATCTGGAACAGAGCTAAACCCAAGAATGACTTGTTCCCAACTAAATGGAAGTTAAAGTCTTGGGAGGGCAAACAGGGACTTTGCTCATTCATTCTCCTTTGGCATTATGAAAGTATATGAAACAAACTTTTAATTGTATTCTTTTTAAATAAATCATTGAATAAAGTAGTCAGGAAGTCTATCAAATTATTAAAGGTCTGACATATTCTAGCTTATTGCTTAGCTTTGCAAATTGGCAAAGAACCCCAAAACCAGCACATGGAAGTCAATACATATAACACATGATAAAAGTTGTTTGACAACCCATTCAATATTTGTCCAAAACGCTCGTTCTTATACTTTACAGGCTATATGTAACTCATTGAATTTAGAAGAATAGTTGCATTGTTTGACTAATTTGTTTCTCCAAGTGTACCTTTGTGGTAGAGGTCTCTTTTCTACCACAGTTCTGGATAACATGTTACTTACTTTGTAAACAGCATTGTAAGCAAAAAGCGGGCAGAATTAGAGTAAGCATAAAATTTCAGAAGTGGTTGTATTTCTTCTCTTGGCATTTCTATTACTAACACTTCTAAAGTTACTTAGAATATTAATATTTTGTGTAGGGGGGGTTGTCATAGCAATCAGTATGGACAAAAACAGGAAGTTTCCTAAATTTTCACTGTTGTTCATACTTTAGATTATTACAATGACTTCCATACAGCTTGGTATGAGTTACCACCTGGAAGTTCATCAGCAACATTTAAATTTTCTGTGATATGTTATTACACATTCAAAAGGAGAAGAGTGTTCCCATGAGTAGCTTTATCAAGTTACAAAAGAATACAGGATATTAAAATCTGATACTACCAAGTATCAATTAATTTGTTGTTCCAGCTAACCTGACAGTTATAAAGTAGTAAAGAAGACCAATATTAAAAAATAATTTAAAAAGCATTCTTTGAATCACAAATGCATGACACTTCAAACACATTTCTTTTGTTGCTTAATACCAAAAACAGCTTTAGGCAATCTGGTAGATTCAAGGATTAAAAAGATAAAGAAATCTTATTTCAGAATATACAGTCTAAAGTGTTGACTTTTGAAAGGTTTAATTTCCACTTCTTTTTCACAGATTGTTCCTCTTTTTTTTTTTATTTTTATTTTTCTTTGTGGTGTTTTTGTTATGTTTTGTTTTATTGTTGGGGTTTTGTTTGGTTGGTTGGGGGGTTTTTTTGGTTGGTTGGTTGATTTGTTGTTTAATCAGAAGACAGCTGCCCTAGAGCAGCTGTTATTGGTGATCATTGATTAGCTTGAAGTCAATGACAGCAGAACAACTCTCAGGCTGCTCTGACATAAAATGGGATGAATAATCCTACAAATAGCTCTCTTTTGGATACGCACAGCATGAAGTTTGGACACGTATCTTTCCCTCATTTTCCATTGGTCTAATTCTCTGAAAGGCTGTTCAGTGTTTTACTGAAAGATGATAATGTGTCTGGTATAAACTCTGTCCTGATCAAAAAGCATAGTAAAGTGTACTGAGACCTGGACCAGTGTTTTTATAACAGCAGGCCTTCGTAAGCACCAGAATGGTAATGGTAGACACTGGCAAATAGTACAGAAGAAAATTAGCTTACTTGTGGCTTGGAGAAAGGCTGTGCCAACCATCTGGCACAGGAGGTCTCCCAAATGACAAAAGGATCATAAAGGCACATTAAGGTTTGCCTCTTATCTCCTCAAAGCCAGTTCTCACAGAGAAGGGAATATACAATAGCTTTCACACACAAGAAACCTGTCTTTGAAATTCATCAAAATAAATCAAGAGTATACCACAAAATAAGAGGTGTTAACTCAGGAAGAAACAAAGAAAGAAACAAACAAACAAACAAAAAAAAAAAAAACCCACACAAAAAATCCCAAACCCCAAACAGAAAACAGCCCAGAAACAAACAAAAAATAAAATAATTTTAAAAGCCCAAACAACAGCATGGACTCTGAGGTTAGTTCTGTAGATCACTCCATTATTTTCAATTAATATATGCTATAAATTCACACTGTTGTATAGCAACTTTGCAATGATCATGATTCTGACAAAATGGTGTTGCTCCTGTCCTCATCTTGTGAATATAAAGCAACAGCTGATTAAGCAGTAGAGATGATACACTACAGAATTAATAACCACGTTTAAAATTACTAATGAAAAATAATTTAACAAGAAGGATACATATTTAATTTCTTATCATCCAGCTTTTTCGACTTAATATGGAATCAAATAGTTTCATTATTCACTATCATTGAAACCTGAAGACATAATGTTATTCGAATGTAAATAACAAATTCTATTTTTTAAAAAATTGTAATAGTAATTAAAAACCGAAACAACAAAAACCACGAAACACAGACACAAACCCATGCACAAAGAGAAAGCTGAAGAGAATTAATTTCAGTACTTTGTCATGATGTTTATAAGAGATCTCTTAGGGCATCTACTGGGGAATATTAATATTGCACTCTAAAGGCGCCTTGCAGAACGAATAGGAAAAGAAGGAACAAGCTCCACCACAAGTTTGGTGGTTTGTTTTGGTTTTTTGTTTGTTTTTTTTTAAGGGGGGTTGTTGTTGTTGTTTTGGGATTTTTTATTTTTTTCTCTCTTCTGGGCAGTCCTATTTTGCTCGACTAGAACATTTAAAGTAAACCACCAAATTAAAAAAAACAAAACGAAACAGTTGAAAGTATTTGTTGATGGAAGTTAAAGAACTAATACTCTCCATTTCGCCATTTGGCAGCTCAATCAATCTTGAGAATTTAAATATGTATTAAGATGAACATATCATGCTGTATATTTTTAGAAAGCTGAATATGTATTTTGAATGAAAAGGTTTCCAAAATACATAGTGAGAGATTTATTTCATAAGGATTAGGTGCTAACAAGAATGGAAAAGGCAATTTTGGATTAGGCTTGTTTAGTATTTAAGTGATTTAAGTGATTTCCCATGTATTTAGATACTTCAAATTTTTGAATTTTTACCTATGAAACTTTATTGTGTTAACCCCAACATCTTTACACATTTGACATGATTTATTTCTGTCCACTAACATCAAATATTATCTATTCTCTACCTCATTTCCTCAAAGTCACAGCCATACGGATGATTTCTGGCTAAACAGCATTTGCCTCTAGGAGTTTTAGCTACTTTATGATAGAATAGAAAACAATTAACTTATTTTACAGAAACAGTAGATTTTGAAATTTTTATCCATAGAGTAGCAAGCAAAATATATCAGCCTCATTAGGCTGGATTTATTTTTAAGCAGAAATTCTGTCAAGGCCTTTATCTCCTATTACATATTTTTATGTTTTTTCAAGAGATAGGCACAGTGAAACACTCATCCACAAGCTCTAGGCAGGTCTGGTTGATACCTTGTGAAAAAAACCCACCACAACACCACACTTAACGTGAGGCTGAGGCATACTGGCAAATTGTTAATATCGACTACCACCGCAGTTTACGTAACCTTTCCCGAACCAATAAAAATCCTGTTGTGCAGCAATGGGTAAGTTTACTCAACAAGATGTAAAAAAGAATGTTTTTATCACCGCAGCAAAAAGCAACCTAAAATATTGTTATAGGAATGAAGCATCATAGAAATAAAAAAAAAAAAATTAAAAAAAAAAAAAGTGCAACCTTCTATGGCAGCATTCAAACGTCAGATGTGATTAAATGCTCCATTCAGTTTGTAGACATCCAGACTGACCACTACAGCACCAAAGAACCATTTCTCCTACAATCTGAGTGTTCCTGCATTTCACCTCATTCTCTGTCACAGAAATGAAGTCTGATGGTTTGTTTTCAAGTGTTTGTTTGTTTGCTTGTTTTCCGTGGGAGATAAGCAAATCTAAATAGCAATTAAGGAGGGACAAACACACAGGAAAGTCTAAAGTAATATACATCTGTGTAGCCCCTAATTCGCCCCTAGCCATACATCTCATAATGTATCTGACTGCATCCCAAGTTGTACAACCTGTATAAAGGAACCTGCTTTTCAAATAAGGTAATTTTCAACCTTGAAGCAAGCAGGTCTGTGAAGTCCAGTATCTGTACAGGACAAGAAACATTTCCTACAGTTCTATAGAACAAGGAGAGAATACAATGAGATTCATAGGCACATCTTATCCTGTCTGTCCTTGAAAGTAACGAAGTTGTCCCAGAAGAGTACAAGGAATATTAAATGGGGCAAATGTTCTGGTTTATTGTTTTTGAAACTTTGATACTGCAGAATTTTCCCTCTTTAGGAGATAAATTTCAAAGGTTCATAATGATAGTACAGCTACAATACACAGTAAAAAATGCAGTTCATTTTTCAGCTGGGGGACAATGTCATTGTCTTATGTATCAGTTCGTTCACAGTTCTAGTTATCCAGAATCCTTCTTTGTGTTTCCAGACAACATAAAAATCTGAATGAATCATAAAATGAAAAACAGAAACAAACAAACAAAAAAGGCTAAAATATTCAAGGAATAAGGAAATTTACACCTTTGCATCCTAATCTCTCTTTTCCCCTTGCAAATGTTTTTTTAACCACTTTGCTACTGCTTGGAGAATTCTGAATGGTAGGAATTGGAATGGACATCTGGAGTGAATTCACCTAGTTCAACTCCATGCTAAAGTGGGTTCACTTAGAGCGTGTTGAACAGGAACATGTCCAGGAGGGTTTTGAAAGTCTCCAGAGAATAAGACTCCACAACTTCTCTGGGTAGCCTGTTCAAATGCTCTGTCACCCTCAAAGGAAAGTTTTCCACACATTCAGACAGAAATTCCCTTGTTCATACCCTGTCACTGGGCACTACCAAAAAGTCTAACCTCATCCACTTGACACCTGCCCTGCAGATACTAATATGATCCCCTCGCAGTATCCTCTTCTCCAGACCTAGGTTTTGTAGCCTTTCCTCATAAGACAGATGTTCCAGTCTGTTATTTGTCCTCATAGCCCTCCATTGGACTCTTACAATTAGTTCCTTGTCTCTGGAGAGCCCAGAACTGGTCTGTAGAGAGGACTGAGATGATGAAAAAAGGCTAGTGTTCTAGTTAAATGTTGACAAATCCTAATGCAAAACCTATTATCTTCGTCCCTGGGTCCTGGGTGCCTATGTTTAGTCCATATCTGGGGCTACACTCTAGCAGTCGGTCTGTTATCTAACGACCCCTTACTCAACACAGAAGGGGAGGTGAAATAAAGGAAAGAAGACCCATGGGTCGAAACAGCCAGATGAATACCAATACCAATGTAAAGTATACAAAGATAAACTCAGCCAAATGAACATACAGCAGCAAACCCAGCAAGTCAGAAAGAAGTCCTGCACCCAAGCAGAAACAGGAATCCATCCCTTTCTCCAGCAACTTTTCCCATTTATACTGTGTGACATTTATATGGGATACACCTGTGAGCCAATTCAGGTCAGCTACTCTGGCTAACTGTAAACTTCTAATTGCCTGCAGACTATGACCTAGGATTCTGTCCCAGCAAAATCAGGATACTGGGCCAAAATTAAATCTGTTAGCTTATGTTCTGCATATATTTTATTTAATTTTCATTCATTTTGCACATACCACTCCATAAATTCTGATGTTCATAAGAAACTAACTTAGTGGCAGTTATATGGTGTCATGTGTTAATAGGAACACATTTTTTAAATATGAGGGATGTGAAAGAGTTACTTGAAATCTCAAGTTCTTGCATACCACAACGAGCCCATTTCAGGACTCAGTTAATTCTCCTCCAAAAATAGGTTAATTTAAAGTGTCATATTTTTAATTACATATGACATACTATTCCATTAAAACTAAAAATCTCTTTTCATGAATACTTGTAATACAGTAATATTTGAAAAGTTGAGAGAAGTCCAAAATATCAGATTTTCTCCAAGTGCTTTACTCAAAAAAGGTTTAAAAAAGGGCATCGTAGCTTCTAATTATTCCATTTAAAATATATATATATATTTTTTTCCAGGAGCCCCCAGTACAGGAAGGACATGGAAGTGTTGGAGTGGGCCCAGAGGAGGGCCACGAAGATGATCAGAGGGCTGAAGTATCTCTGCTATGAGGACAGGCTGACAGAGTTGGGGCTCTTCAGCCTGGAGAAGAGAAGGCTTTGAGGAGACCTTAGAGTAGCCTTCCAGTATCTGAAGGGGGCCTACAGAAAGGCTGGGGAAGGACTATTTACAAGGTATTGCAATGACAAGACAAGGGGTAATGGGTTTAAACTGGCAGAGGGAAGATTTAGACTGGATGTTAGGAGGAAGTTCTTTCCAGTGAGGGTGGTGAGACACTGGAACAGGTTACCCAGAGAGGTTGTGGCTGCTTCCTCCCTGGAGGTGTTCAACGCCAGGTTAGACGAGGCCTTGAGTGATCTGTACTAGTGGGGGGTGTCCCTGCCTATGGCAAGGGGTTGCAAATAGCTGATCCTTGAGGTCACTTCCAACCTTACTATTCTATGATTCTATCTTTCATGTAGGTTTTACAGGAGTTAGAAATTGGCTAAATAGGTTATTATTCTTGATTCTTTTTGGATTTATAGAAATTGAGTTGAAAAGGGTTATCCAGACACAAATAATGAAATCTGGAAGAAAAGTGCCAGAAAATGAAAATTTATATTGTTTCTAAAAGCAATTCCAACCCAGTCACTGAAATTCACTGTAAATGAAATTTATTTGTCTATTGTTAACCCACATCTGATTTCTAGTATTTACAAATACAGAACAATGCTCCTGCATGCATCTACAAGGAAGGAAAACATCGATGCCCTCTTTTTGCTTAAATGTGGAAATGAGTATCAAAAGGCTAAGCTGTTTAAGCAGTCACAAAAGAAATCTGGGACACTGCTGGAAGCAGTGTCTTAATCACATGATAATCCTGCCTTATCAATCAACATGTAAATTTAAAAGCAGTGACTACAAGTCATCAGTAGCATCAATCTGATGTTTTTGTACAATAGAGACACACAACTGAACTTCAAAGACAGTTAAGAAAAAACAGAACATGCACTATTTTTAACATAAATTTTACTGCTTGCCTGATGTAATGTAATACTACTGATTTGATAAAGCCCTGTGAAATACGCCTGCTGTGCTTACTGCCTCAGTGTGTGTGACAGAATAAACATGCACAGTATTCTTTCAGGAAAAAAGTCCAAAGATACACGTAGTACAGGTATGCTGTTGGAATTTTGAAACTGGACCAAAATACATACCATACTTCTACATCTGCACCTCTGCTATATCATCTACTTGTTTGCAATCAGAAGTCGACATTATTCTGATGCTTCGGAATTCATAGGTGGAGCAGGAACTGGGAGTCCGGGAGGACAAGTCAACCAAGGGACAGCAATGTGCCTATGTGGCTAAGAAAGCCAAAAGACATCCTAGGGTACACTAAGAAGAGTGTGGCTAGTAGTCCAAGTGAAGCTCTCTTCCCCTTCTACTCTGTCCTAGTGTGGAGTATGGCTCTTCCCTTATTTTCTCAACTCCCTTTTTCTGCTGAGGATAGAGAAACTGATGAAGTTTAGCCCCAGGTACAGGCAAAACATAGGCACCCAGAACTGCCTTATAAGTAAGAGGCACGGAGATATCATTTTTTACATTCAGATTTACCAACATTAAACTAGCACACTAGCCCTTCTTCATCACCTCAGTCCTCTCTACAGGGTCAGTTCTGGGCTCTCCAGTTCAAGAGAGACAGGGAGAGAGTCCAATGGAGGGCTACAAGGACAATTAACAGACTGGAACATCTGTCTTGCAATGAAAGGCTACAAGACTTGCGTCTATTTAGCCTGGAGAAGAGAAGACAGAGTGGGGATCTTATCAGTATCTGCAGAGCAGGTGACAAGTTGGTTGGGCCACACTCTTTTTGGTGGGGCCAGTCACAAGACAATGGACACAAACTGTAACACAGGAAGTTGTCTGAATGTGCAGAAAACTTCTTTCCTTTGAGTATGACAAGTACTGGAACAGGCTGCCCAGAGAAGCTGCGAAGTCTCATTCTCTGGAGACTTTAGAAACCAATTTGAATGTTCCCATGCAACCTGTTCTAGGTGAACCCACTTTAGCATGAGATTGCACTACATGATCTCCAGAAGTCCCTTCTAACCCCAAACATTCTGTGATTATGTTTCTGAGTAAATCATAATGCTGGAAACGCATGTCAATATGCATGCTCAGTTTGCCCTTTTTGGTGAGCACACACATTCTAGCAGAGTCTCTGATCACACAGATAACAAACGGTTTTCCCCAGCATCTCTCTCTTCACTGAATAGACATGAGTAAGACCTCTATTTTCAAAAACTACCTTTTCAGGCTAATATAATTGCTAATCACCTATGAAGTATTCGTTAGTGACTTACTAAACACCAGAGGCAGAAGACAAGTTTCAAGGTAACAACCAAGTGAATAAACCAAGAAACCTTCTCCTTACACTACTTGCAATTGTGCTGTCCCATTCACAGTATAACTCAGTTATTGATAACTGGCAGTACATTTCCCATAGGAAGTGTTTTACTCACAATGTAATGATGTCTTCTGCAATCTTGAGAGGTGATTCTGAACAATCTAAAGGTGAAGTCTAGACAGGACAGTGTGTGGATTAGGTAGAGTAATTTACAATGAGTACTGAATTTCCATCATTAAAAACAGTGGAGAAGAGGAGAGGTTGAAGCATAGAAACACAAGAATCAGAGTTGCATTTTCAGGAAAGTGTATTTGCCAAGAGAAATACCAGGGGAGCAGCCAAAGAGGTTAAATAGCAAGAAGAGGTCAAAAAGGTGCTCTGGACAGTTAAGTACAGGAAGAAGAGATAACATAAAGTGACAAAGATATAAAAGAAACAGCAGGTGAGAAGGAATAAAGGAGGATATTCTTGGAACAATAGAAGGGCTAGAGAGAAAGGAGAAGAAAATGTAAGGAATATTCATTAATGGGTCCATTAATGACTCCATCCAAAGAATGAGAAACTAGGCAAAAAAATATTTCTCTGAATTTCAGGACTAAGGAAACCGTTCATCATCTAGTTGAAAATACCGATTCACAAGTCATGTTAGCATGCTTACATCTCTTATTACAGTACAGATTAAGCCTAATATAAATTGTTAATCTTCATAATTATTTATTAAAAAATCACCTACAGGTGAAGATTTACTCACCTAATAAATTCCCACGTTAAGTTTGAGTAATGAATATGTTTGAAAACCAGCCATTCGGCAAATACAGGAATGGCACAATTAATGTAATATATTTGCACAGCTCTATTAGATAGTGCTCAAAAAATAAAGCGGGGAGTAAGGGGAGTGAGAAATCAACAGCACAATGTTCAATTCATTCCAATACCACACACTATTTACAGGCTTTACCAGATATAATGGAGCTTATAGCAACAACATGACTGGATAACAGGTAATTGCCCAAAGCCCCTCAAATTAAAAATCACATTGCATTCAGACCTGTGTTATGTGCCAAGGCCTATTAGGAGAGTTGATTAGACCAGCCATAAAAGTGTAGCAAAATCACATTCCTGTTCATACAGGACTGTATTTTATTCTAAGCCTCTATGGGTGCAAGATGAAAGTTTTAAGAGTGAAAATCTTTTTTATCTCAGTTGTGTCTGCTAACCTCATCCATGCAACATGGAGACAGTAACTAATGTAACACTAGGTAGGTCAGGTACAGGTATCAGTCTAGCTGTAGTAGGAAAGTAGACTAATATGATTTATCCTTCAATGATTCTACAGCATGGAAACAATTATTTTGATATACAGGCATCCAACTCCACACTTTGATCTGTATTTTCACATTGTTAGATTCCAGAGTCCAACAGAGTCTAATTAAAGATTTAAATATCTCATTTTAAGCATCAAGACTTGAAGAATAATCATCTGTATTTTGACTTATCTCTTCCAGCAGTATGTGCTTTGATAAATGTAAGATAAACGTAAAATAGTTAGAAAACTCTAAATATGATTCATTGTATTTTGACACCTTTTTATTTTTTTTCCCCAGGAAAAAAGTTTAGAAGAATTCTGCTTGAAACACCTATTCCAAATCATGTTGAAGATTTTTAATGGAAATCGCTGTTTGGCTTATTTGAAATAGAATAGCTGATTTCTTGGAAACAGTGAAAGGATTATCATTACCAGTAAACCAGAATGAAGAAAACATGCCAAATAGCTATTTATTTATCCAGCTCAAGTGAATGTTATCTAAACTACTAACACCCAAGACTCTGATTAGCCCCAATTAAAATTCTTGTTACATTCATTAAAGCATTTTTGGCTTGTTTATTTTGTGTGGATCTTTAGGCAAAGTATATCCACCAAAAAGGAAGTATAAAAATTATGAGTGTTTAAAAGATTTACTCTAGAGTCAGTGTCAAAAACTGTAGGAAAATAAGGCAGCACTCAAAACGACATACAGTGATCATGATTTCATCTAAAATGCCAATGATAGCATTGTTACTTCTGACAGTGATGGCTGAGCATTCTGTTCCACTTCATCTATTGCATCACTTATACTGAGATACATAGAAAATTTTAAAGGAGGTTTGTAGAAACTCTTGAACACCGTTTCACAGAAACTTGTGGCGTAACAATTCTACACTATATCCCATTCACACTCTCCAAAAATAGCTGATGTTTTTGAAGTGTCACTCACTTAATACAAAAACAGTTAAGCATGCCTAGTAATTATCAAAAGAAGAAACAAAAGGTGTAAATATGAACATTATTCTTTGAAATATATTTTAGAAATAAAAATACATTCTATGACATACAGGTTCCTGTATCCTTCCACAGAAACTGGAAGAATTACATATTATCACTAAATCAGTTCTAACTACTCAGAGTTGTGCACTCTTGTTTAGTTTGCTAGTCTTTCATTTTCTAGTTAAGCTAGCTGAACTATTCTTATGATGATCTAAGTTCTGCTTGCTACTTTGTTAGTATGTTGTCCAGAAACAACATTAAAGGAGAACAATCTGTTTCCTCCCTCGCACTAGTCCCTGTGGTAAGCTAAGGCCTTAGATAGGCAACAGAAAACTATTTGAAAGAATCAGAGCATTAAGAACATTACTTGAAGTAGTTTGCTAAGTAGATTAACTAATGCAATATTTCCAAATATGATAATTTGGAAATTCAGCAGTCTGCTGAACTTGTCTATTTGCTCATGAGAAAACAGTTCCTTTCCAACCCCAAACTTGCCTGTCATAACACAAATCCGTAGTGAAAACCCAGCTTTCAGCTACAGGCAGTTTGTGTCTTTGATTATCAATTCTTCTTCATGAAATATGAACTTTCTCTCATGTCAAATTGATTTAAGAGTCAGGCTTTTTTGTATCCTTCTAGTTTCTAGTGCAGCTACCTGGGGAACTAATTTGAGATAGAAACGCAACAGTTTAATTTTGAATGAGAACACTTTCAATTCATAGATTACATAACTTGCTCTAAATTTGCTAATGTTTAAATGACCTTAAGCAAATTACTTTTAGAGTTAATACATGCAAACTTTAATCAGATAAGATGAAGAGTGTTATACAAGACCAGGTTTACTGTCTTCCAGCTTCACTAATACCATACATTTTCCCTGATCCTGCTCAGGTATTTATGTCTCATACTAGACTAATCATTAAATCAACAAGAACATGGAAAAAAGGCTTTTTCCAAATCTATACCTAAGTGAACATAAAATTGCATTTGGACACTGGTGGGTTTTGTTTAGCTGGGTTTTATTGTTTTCCCTACATAAATGCTTAATCATGTTTTAATCTGCTAAACTATTAGACACAGAATTATCGTACTGTGGACATTTAAATTATACAAAGGTAGTGCACAAGCATTTGTTTTTACTATGCTTAATTTACCTTTCATCTGGAGCAATCATTTCTTGTTTTATGTAAATGCTTAACCAATAGCTCTGTTGAGTGCCTCTGTTCAACCTCCATTCACTTTAAGCTCTTTTCAGCAAAATAGTTATGTGTCTTTTGTTTGTTTGTTTGTCGGTTGGTTTTAAACTCTTTTCAATCTTATTAAATCCTGTGAAAGATAGTATAATGGTCAGATGATTCATTGGTTCCCATCTGTACAGGAAAAGCTCTGGTAACATCAGTGAGGATTTTTATCTAAAATCCTCTCATCTGGGCAAGATTATTGCGCAGTCTATCTGGGAGACTTTGTGAAATCATTATTGTTTCAAATTCTGAGGGGGAAAAAATCCCAGATATTCAAAAGGACAGGATTTTATCCATCGTTAGGCTTCTCTTGTGCTTCTTGTGAAATAAGGGCATTCTAATTCAAAAGATATAATATAGGTTGGTTGTTTTAATGGAAAATTATGATTTGGGTTGTTGTGTTTTGTTTGTTTGTTGTTTTGTTTGTTTTTTGTTGGTTTGATGTTTGGATTCTTGGGGTTTGGTTTTTTTTTTAATTATTATTATTTAAATTTTTTTTTTTAAGCTTTCTAATCCTGAATACGTAAAGTAGGATAAATTGAGATTCTACCTATTTGCAGCAAAAGGACTTATCCTGATAGTTTTCTCTCTATATTTTCTTTCTCTTAGTCTTCTGAAATGCATATTTAATATATCTTGAAGATTACATATGCTGAGTGAGGTTGCTTCTCCATCACCCTTTATTTTCTTGGAGACTGTTAACCACAAAACAATTCAGCAGCTACAGAACACTCAAACAGACTTCAACACTTCCAGCATCAGGTTAAAATATACCACGTTCAGAACATTGTTTTCTCTTTTCATTATGTCTTTTATGTCTCCAAGGACTTATCTTTCTTTTTCTTTTATTTGCTTCCTATGGAATTATTTGTACTCACAAACAATCTCTACGGTAAGAGCTATTATTAGGGTAGTACTTTTCAGCCTTCAGACAGTTTTGAATAAATATTAGGACTGTGCTATTTGAATACCTGAAAATGGTACTGCTTCCTTCATTTGATTTTACATGTTACCTAAGGTCTGGAAAAGGGTAAATTAGACATTGTCTTACTCCTTTCAGACCTCTGCCCCTGCAAGACAGTTGTCCTGGATTTGGCTAGGATAGGATATTTTTCATGGTCTTGTTGTTTGCAGGGTTTGTTTGTTTATGGTTTTGTTTTGGTTTGTTTCTTTCCAACAAGAACATGGGAGGGGCTACAACCAAGACAGGTAACGTAGACCATCAGTGGTATATTTGATACTATACTGACATCCTACCTGACATAAAAGGGAAAGGATAGCCAGGGCAAGGGCAGCTACTCCAAGAAAGTGCCTATGGCAGGGTAAAATCAAGTGGGCACAGCAGTCTACTGCATTTTGTTTCATATGTTTTATATCCTATTTCATCAGTATTATCATTGGTTGTTTTTCTCTATATATTATTGCATTAAACTCTCCTTACCACACCCCATAGAGTTTGCCTTTTTCTCCTGATTACTTCCCATCCCACCTGGGGAGGCAGGGGACAGTTTTGTGAGCGGCTGCATGCAGCTCAAATGCCAGCTGAAAGCTGAAAACTTGAAATACAGTAGAGTTTAGCTGAGGTTTTAATTTGATGACTCCCACATGATCCAAAATATTCCCTCTGGGGTTGGAGGATGCAGCTTTTGGACATGAAGCTCATCAGAAAAGCTTCCTCATCCAGCTGTGCTTCCCCCTCCCTGCCTCCAACCACTCACAATCTGTAAACATCTTCCATAGTCTCCTTCACTTAAAACAACAGCAGTCAGTCATAGACAGGTGGATTCATAGTAGTTTCAAATTCTGCACCATTGAAGTTTTCATTTCTCCTTCAGCTTCTTTTTTTCTGAGCTGTGGATTGTGGTTGAAGCAGGGACACTTCAAAAATTTATATCCAAAAAACTGGAAAAAAATCTTACTGAAAGAAAGTTAGAAAATAGAAAGTCATACTTAAATTAGGGAAGTAAATTGAGGTCCTTCTTAGGGAGAAAGCTGAATGGATACATGTTTGTATGTCACAAAGAGACAAAATACCAGTATGCCTTCTACAACATAAAAGGGCACAAACCAAAAACTTAGCAGAAAAGTACCGTTTCAGGAACAAATACTTATAAATGTATATTAACTATTCCACAAACAAAACAGCTAAAGGAGCACAGTCATACACAGTAGCTGCTTACATGACATGTTGGAACAGATGGAAGATTAAAATTCAACTAATTTAAACTGGAAGGGGCAGTGGGCAGAGGGAAAAAGAGAGAAAAATGTTGACTACAAATATGTTATCTTGGCCTATGCTTATCAGCAGATATATGTTTTGATTAATCTTTAAAACTGAATTATAAACACTTCTCTTTTTTTCCCCCCATAAACTGGGAGCTACTACAACAATCTCTTACAATATCAGACTATGAACTTTGTAGTTAGTGTTATAACCTCTGCTTATCTTTCCATGATTGATAGTGACTGCTTAAGGTATTTTTACACCAACAAGTCATTGATTAAATTGAGTTAAATCTACTAGAATGAGTTAGCTAATTTTACACATGTATATCTAGATCTTCAATGTTTATATCACTGTTAGTTTCACATGCAAGATTGCAGTGTAAATGTGATAACTGTATCTAATTACTAGCAATATCAGCTTTAATAGCACTCTTGGCATCACAGCTGAAAGCCTGCTCCAAGACAGAAACATACACAGCCCTTGACCTGCAATCTTACGCATAAACAACCACATTCACAACAGAGTAACAAACGCCTCCTTGCCACACAGCCATCCTTGTATGTTTGGTGTTGTTTCACCACAACACGAGAGCAAGAGTCCTAAGCTCCACTGAATATAGACATTCACAAAATAACAAAAGGGAAGAAGCTCCACTGAATATAGACATTCACAAAATAACAAAAGGGAAGAAGACTCCACCTGAGTAGCACAGCCAGCCACATGTATTGGTTTTATAATGGATTGTACAAGAATTAAAATTTTATCAGTATTTGCGCTTTGGAGTCCCACAAGAATCCTAGCATTCAATTAAGACAGACACGCAAAACTCAACATAAAACCACAGGATGCTGTGGTTCAGATCAACTCTAATTTTGGAGTTTCTGTGGGCAGTAAAGATTATGCATTCACATAGCACAAACATTAATAATTTGGCATTAAAATTAATAAAAAATATAATCACCACTGTTAAGTCAATTCCAAACATCTTTAGGGATCTCAGAAGCTGATGTTAAAGATTCATAATCATAGAACGGTAAAGTTGGAAGGGACCTCAAGGATCATCTAGTTCCAACCCCCTGCCATAGGCAGGGACATCTCCCACTAGTACAGGTTACTCAAGGCCTCATCCAAACTGGCTTATCCTTGATTCATTACTGTTGCTGTTAAAAGGTGACTGCCAAAAAACATGGCCAGGAATGATTATAAAACCCCATAAAATCATAGAATACAAAATTCCTATATAAAAGGAGCATTCAGATGAAAACTAGAGGTTTTTTGGTACAAATAGTACTATTTTTTATATATATACATACATACAGTATATATAAAAATACATACACTTACTGTATCTATGTATCCATGGGCCCCTCAGTTTAAGAAGGACAGGGAACTGATTGAAAGAGTTCAGAGTGGAGCCACAAAAACTACTGAAGGGAATGGAGCATCTTCCTTACAAGGACAGACTGAGTGAGCTGCGGTTCTTTAGCTTGGAGAAGAGGAGACTGAGAGGTGACCTCATCAATGTTTATAAATATGTAAAGGGTGACTGCCAGAAGAATGGAGCCAGGCTCTTCTCAGTGATGCCCAATGACAGGTCAAGGGGCAACAGGTGGAAGCTGAGGCATAGGGAGTTTCATTTAAACATGAGGAGGAATTTTTTCACTATGAGGATGACAGAACACAGGTTGCCCAGGGGAGTTGTGGAGTCTCCCTCTTTGTGAGATATTCAAATCCCACCTGGACACGTTCCTGTGTGATGTGGTATGGGTGATCCTGCTCCAGCAGGGGTGTCAGACTAGAAGATCTTTCGAGGTCCCTTTCGGCCCTTAACATTCTGTGATGCTGTGATATTCTTTTAGTTGAAGTATTTCACAGTGTGTCTTTTGTGAAGAAATAAACTGCTTTTTAAAAGTAAAAACCAAAATCAAACAAACAAAAAAACTCTCAAGACAGAAAATTATTTTGGAAAGAAAAATCAATTGTAGTCTTAGAAAAACAATTTTGAAAACATAAAATTCATATAAGACTAGTATAGAAAATATAATTTGAAATATGTTATTGTTTTTTTAAATGTGAGCTCAGCAGTATTTCTGTTGTGGGGTAATTTATTTCAGAATAAACTGTACTAATTTTCACCTGGTAAATTTGTTACTCCTTAGCTCACAGCCTATTCATTTCTGTAATTGTTCAATGGTCCTAACCAAACACAGCAAACTGCATCAGATTTGTTTTGGTTTCAAAGATGACGGATGAGTTAGCTCTGTTCAGAGAACATGGATGTCTACAAATTTTCCTTGAAAGAAACTTAGATGTAAGGCCACATTACTTTGATTTTTCATTTAGCATTTAACTCCTAGTCAGTGACCGATTTCCTGTCTTTTCTTTCTCAGACCAATTTGATTGCTCACCAAACTTACACATAGTTTCTTAAAGTTCTCAGTTTTGAGCTTTGGATCTTTTCTTTTTTGTCACTTGAAAATACAACAGCTAAGCTATGCTATTTTTTTTACTGCACTGATAAGACTCATATTTTACAAAAAACCATATAAGCAAAGGAAGATTTTACTGAAGTCAGACTGAAGTACAGAACTGGAAGTAACAAAAAGGTCATCATAAACAAACTCAGTGTTTATGTTTTAAGAAGCTCTGAATCAGGAAGAACTGCAGAGCTTTGTTTTAATGCTCTGGCTTGTCTCAGAGTCTACCTAAAGAGAAGAATAAAAGCAGTAGAAAAATAAATATTTTGATGTAAAAAACTTGCAGGTAACAGCATTTGTGGGACATTTTGCAGAAAGTGAGAGGAATTTGAGAAGTTACATATATCTCCTACTTTATTCTGCTCTTGTCAGACCCCACCTGGAGTCCTGTGTGCAATTCTGGAGCCCTCAACATAGGAAGAACATGAAACTGTCGGAGCGGGTTGAGAGGAGGCCACGAAGATGCTCAGAGGGTTGGAGCAGCTCTGCTCTGAGGACAGGCTACAAGAGTTGGGGTTCTTCAGCCTGGAGAAGAGAAGGTTTCGAGGAGACCTTAGAGTAGCCTTCCAGTATCTGAAGGGGGCCTACAGGAAGGCTGGGGAGGGACTATTTACAAGGTCTTGTAATGACAAGACAAGGGGCAATGGGTTTAAACTGGCAAAGGGGAGATTTAAACTGGATGTTAAGAGGAAGTTCTTTCCAGTGAGGGTGGTGAGACATTGGCACAGGTTGCCCAGGGAGGTTTTGGATGCTCCCTCCTGGAGGTGTTCAAGGCCAGGTTGTACAAGGTCTTGAGTAAGCTGTACTAGTGGGAGGTGTCTCTGCCTATGGCAGGGGGTTGGAACTAGATGATCCTTGAGGTCCCTTCCAACTTTACCATTCTATGATTCTATGATATATGGAACGTAAATGTAAATATAGGAAAGACAGACAAAGGCCTGAAGAAAGTACCAACGCATAATATTTTTGTACTGTAAGCTGCTGGAAGAAAGAGGGAAGCTACAGCACCTGTATGGAAATAAGTTTAGTTCTACACATAAAACTTCAGACAGCAACAGACACGCATGAAGAATGTATAATCACTCATTTTCAAGAAAAATTAATTCAGACTACGACTGAAACAAATAAATGAATCCCAAGTTGTGGAACAGGTAGGTTACAGGGTTAAAGGAGAGGATCTTGGCTTGTTTAGCTGAACCAAAAAAAAAAGCCAGAAAATAATGCATGTTTAAAAAACAATACAAACAACCCCAATGAAACAAAACAAAACAAGTAAAAAAACATCAACATCAGTATACACTTGGTTATAAATTCAGGACAAGGAATGTATTCTTTATTGCACTAACTGCGTTATTATTTAACTTTATTATGGTGTTTCCTTTGATTGTTTTCCTGTACTATTATTCTCTTTGTTATTGTTTCTCTTTCTGTAATCATTACATCTGAACTGCTAAAAAGAATTCTTTGCCTATTAAGATTTCAGTTAAGGAAACACATTCTGACTTCTCTTAAAAGCTATTTATGTTTTGCTTGTATTAAGGTATAGAGCATAACATTTGCTTTAGTTTCATCAAATATGACAATAAGAGATCATGGACAACAGTTATATTATGCCTAGAACATTGTTCGATTACAAATATTTATAGAGGCATGAATCAAAATAGGAGTCAGTAAGCAGCATTTCTATTCTACTTCAGTGGAAAAAAAATCCCCTGCATATTTTGATATGTATATATTAGCACTTCAGTTCTAGGTGAACATTCCTCCTTTGACCCAGGTTTTCGTTGTTTTCCTTATGCCTAACACCACTCTATGAGACTCTATTATAAGACATTTTTAAATTTTTTTCTTCTTTGTCATGCAAATTAGTGGAAAACCAAGATTATTATTCGTCCTGGAAATCCAACTTCTAAATTTGTGGCCATCCATACCTAAAAAATGATCTGAAAACAGAAATATACTCTATGGCTAAACTGATCTTTGAATTAAAAACACCAACTACTTTTTTCTGAAGTATAGTTCTGAAGTAAAGTTCTTACTTTTTGAGAAGTATAACCAAATAAAGAAACAGAACACCTAGAAAGTTATTCACTTTGTACAATATGCACACAAGAATTAATTTTCCTGATTGTCTTTGATTGTGTTCAATGATTGCATGTTTTAGTGATTCTACACATGGCATTTTCATAGAGTAACCTACATTACAGAAAGTAAGAGTCACAGTCAGATGTTCATCTCAAATACTGTAGCCCAACTCTTTTTACTCCAGTGCATTCTTTCCTAACTGAATTTGGCTGTGCACTAATTTTCACAGAATGAAATACATATATCTGATAGAGAGTGCTACAGGTTTAATGGCACATCTTAAGCATAGAGTTTTGATAGGTTTCATTTTGTCTTCTGTATGTAGAAATTTAGGTCTTTGCAATGTGTTTGACAGAAACCATACCATGCTACACAGTTTCTGGAAGATTTTTTTTTAATCTCCAGAGTAGACTGGATAAAGAGTGTTTTAGTGTGCATTGAGTTGATGAAAGTATTCCTTCCCTAAGTTTCTGTTCTCAATCCAGTTTCCAGAGCAGAAAAATTTAGGCAGAGGGAAGATTTTTGTCTCTGTATAAAACTTTTAGAAATGCCAGAAGACATTTCTCCAAACTAGAGACCCAGCACCCTCAGCCTTTCCTCATAAGGAAAATCTTCCACTCTTTCAATCATCTTTGTGGCTCTAGTTTAGTACCAAGTTACAAACAAGAGAGAAGAACTTTCTGGATGTTCTTTTGAATACAAAGTGAATGAGCAGAGCATTGGTTGTAAAAGGAAACTAATGACAAAGTCTGTATCATTCACTGGTTTGCTAATTGGTATAAGAAGTCAACATATCAACAACTGCTCACTCTGTTCCCTTTGTCTTCTGCCTTCCACCTCCTCCATTGCTCCTCTGTGCATGGCTGAATACTAACCTTGCCTGAGTTGGTAACACCTGAGATCTTGCTGGTTTTCTATCTGGGGGAAGGGTGGCAGGGGGAAGGGGAGAAAAAGGCAGCTGACCCCTTCTGGGCTTTCTTTGTCCAGGGTGGGAGAATTTGAATTCTATATTACTTCTAAATTGTAAATAGTTGTATATAATTGTAAATGAATGTAAATGTATTTCATACATATGCTTGTAAATTTGGCTTGCTGTAAAATACAGCTTTGTCTTGCTTCCAAACCTCAGCTAGCCTGGTGATTTGAACCCACCATAACGATATACAATTGCGCCTTGAAGATTCTGAGGTTAGAAAACTTGTGTTATTTTTATTGGATTATTTTTGCTAAAATGTAAGTTAACCTCTTGCAAATCCTTACTTTAAAGGCACCTTTTCTGTGTCACTCCTGTTTCTGAATGAAATATATGAAGATACTATGAAACTAATAATTAATGCTTTTTATATTGTCAAGCCGAGATGGTAAGTGACTTTCGTGCTATTAGTTACAAGATGCTTAAGCAGTATTTGCCAAAGTTTGCACTATGCATAAAGAGAGTAGCACTTGCATATTTAATCTCAGAACAGGAGCCTATTCCTGTAAAACATGTGATGTGTTAAGTCTCAAATAAAGCAAAGCACTTGGTGAGCTCTTTGGCTTAAAACCACACTCCAATCCCACAGGGTTCAAAAAGGCTCAAGTACACGGTTTTGCTTATTAAATCTGACAGGTGCAAAGCTCCTAGCTACAAGCATTTAATGAAGACACTAGCTTAAATTCAACCAGCAGAGAAATGCTTTTAGACAGTGAAAACTTCAGATATATAATCTAGACATGTTCAACTGGCCCAGTTAGTGGGTTTGATTTTACCAGGACCTTGCAAGCTGTAATACCTGGGCTGAGTCTCCACTAGGATGCCAAAACAAGCAGAAAATCAAGCAGCAGGAAGAGTTTAGCTGCAGCTCTGTGCAGACCGTTTCTGAGATGATAAATAGTTCTGTACAGAATAGTTCTTAATGAAGCTGATATACAAAACTTACCCAAGAAGATTCACCACACAAAACTGTATACAGTCAAATAGCTGCTAATCAAATATTACTGTATGTAGAATAATAATAATAAAATTATCTTAGCCCTAATATTCTTTGAATGAGATCACATTAACTACAGCAGTGATTGGATGCAGATGAGAAATCTTTAGTATTAAAAAGCACTGTATCTACTGGTAAAATATAGCTAGCTTTGTTCACTGCATGTTTTAACTTGCATTTGAATGCTTGATAGCATATTATACTATAATGTAAACAATAATAATTTGGTCTGGCACTGGCAGATATATCTGTTGACATTCTCTCCTGGGATAAAAACAAAAGTAAACACACACATTCCAAATCCTAAAGCAAAACAACCAGCCTCCAGTAAACTGTGGCATATATTTAGTTTGCATTTCAAATTGTTTTATGAAAATCGGGGATTTAAATAAAACTTAATTGCGTATGAATCATTTTTCTACACCACTTAATCAGATTCCTTCTGCTGCATTCACCGAAAACAATATTAATCTGACATACATATTGAAGATTATCTAAAACTGGACCCTAAAAATAATTTATGGAATATTAACAGACAGTTTTGCATATCTTTCAAAGTTCAGTACAAACACCACCCTTGTAATTGTATACCTGCAGTATTTGGTTCTATTTACCATCTATCTCCTCTCATTAATATTAAAGGATGACATATTTGCCCCACTAAGTAAGACTAAACACATTCAAAGGCTTGATCTGAGGTAGGGCTCAGGTGAAATGTTGCAATAAATAAGTCACATGTAATCCTGCATAGCTGAAAAATGAGAAAAAAAACATTCCTCTTTTTCTCTGTCAAAATAAAGAAAGCAATGAAAAACAAGTTGTATAACACCGTGAATTCTAGACCATTAATGGAAATGAAGGAATACAGAAAAATGTTCTTTGTTCAACCTGGTATTACTGGAGAAAATGTCACACAGGCTCATACTTCCTATATTTCCTCTGAGTGGATGGACTGCTCTACTATTAACAGCCAAAGATTTCAGGGCCTCTGTCTTTAGAAACAGAAAATCTGAAGAGCATAAGTCTGAAATGCTGAGATACATTATCTCTCCTCTCCTTTCCTCTACTGTTCTTGAAGTACTAGCTAGATAAGGACAACATCCCTTCTCCTGAAGACTGCAAGCACTACAGGAGGTGGCCCAGAGATTCTCTGAGAAGAGGTCAAGAATCTGGCAGACCCCAGCAAGCTAAGCTGTAGCCAAGAGCAGGGAGGTAATTTGCAACCAACACCACAATGGCATCTAATAATAACATGTAGCATCCATCTTGTAAGCCACTTAAAGCACTATTATCTTAAATGCAGAGCCATTGCTTGTTAGATATCCTTGTTTTCCACCCCAATCTTTGCCAGATAGATCCTATCTTGTACAACGAACTGCTTTTTAATTTTATTTTTTAAATAAATCTCCATCTCCGGGGATGAAGATTCCACAGCATTTCTTAATGATGTATCCAACCTCTAAGTAATGGAATAAAGTTTGCTTTAGACCAGGGCATAGCTAAAACTTTAGCATCAGTCCAGCTATGCAAAAAGATATCTATGATAGATTTACAGTGTTTACACTAGAGTTTGTGCAAGTAGAACTTGTCACTATTCTACTAATACAATACTTTATCTAAGCAGATACTTTAATAAGTGCCATGAAATAATAATTCAATGAATCCTTCTCAGGGAAAGTTTTCTATAATGAAACTTTGGACTAGGTTTGAGAGAGGGGAGGAGCTTATTTTGTTGTAATTGCTAAGACCACAAAATGGCTTATGTCAAATATCAGACTTCAGGAAACACTTCTCAAAGTCAGCAGTATTTGAATTTCTCAAATGGACATTACTTCCATCTTAGACGTATTTTCTTAGTTGCCAAGATTATAATTTTGAGTTTATGGAAAGTGTGACAGCATCCCTTTCCTTTTCTCTCTACTCCAACTACTCCTTCTCCACTCTTAGTTGATCAACAATTCAAGTATGATAATTACACTGAAAATTGCCCAGTAATTGCCCTACCATTGCAACAAGTAAACATTGCTGAATGTCAGCACCACCACGTTCTTTCAGAAGTCATGGGGGGAAAAAATTAATGCCAAAGGAAGAAGAATAATTTCTACCATAGTCATAAAAAGTATGATTCACTTACAAAAAAAAAATCCCATAACATGTTTGAAATAAAAAGGAAGATAATTCAGAATCCTCAAGTATCTTTTTGAATTACCCTTGAGAACAATTTATATTTCAGTCCCAGCATTCTCCTTGTAAATATAAAATGGCATCCTTTTTTTTTTTTCCCTTCTTTTGTGTGAACAGAAGGCTTTTACCTTTAAATTGCTGTTGAAACTACAGTCTCTAGTGTATCATTCAGCTGCGTTCTTAGAAATGTCTGTGTAAGGTCTCTACTTGCAGTGAGCATGTCCTTTGGCTCACTTCACTGATTATTCATTCTGTCTAGAAGCATAAATCACTTTCATACTCTTTCAATATCTAGTTTGCACAAACATTTTAAAAGCCCGTACCTAATTACAGATACCAGAATAAGCTATTAAATTTTTATCTCTCTTGAAGAGAGATACTATGTTGCATATTCCTTAACATTCAGGTCAAATGTATCCTGGGCTTCATCAAAAGAAGTGTGACTGGCAGGTCAAGGGAAGAGATTCTGCCCCTATACTCTGCTCTTGCGAGACCCCATGGAGCACTTTGTTCAGATCTAGAACTCCCAACATAATGAGGACATGGACCTCTTGGAGCTAGCCCAAAGGAGGGCCATGATGATCAGAAGCATCTGCTATAGGACAACAGAATGAGAGCTGTGGTGTTCAGCCTGGAGCAGAGAAAGGTCCAGGGACACCTTAGAGTATTCTCCCAGTACCTAAAGGGAGCCTATAACAAAGATGAAGAGGGACTGTTTACAAGGGCTTGTAGCGATCAGGCAAGGGGTATTGGCTTTAAACTGGAAGAGAGTAGATTCAGATCAGATGCAAGGAAGAAATTCTTTACTAAGGATACTGAGGCACTGGAACAAGTTACCCAAAGAGGCTGTGGATGCCCCATCTCTGGAAGTATTCAAATCCAGGCAGGATGGTACTTTGAGCAACCTGGTCTAGGGAAATTTGAACTGGTGGCTTCCAACTCAAACTATTCCGTGATTCTATGGTTCATATTGGTGTTTAACGCTTCTAGTGATATTTAATTTATGATCAGGACTGTGAAATTAATATTTTTTTTTCTGCATTATAAGTTCAAAACCAGCAATACTTAACTGTGGCCTTGTATGAAGTAATGATTTTTTTATCCTAGCCCCTGAATGATAAATAAAAAGCCTAACAGTTTATATCTAAACTAAAACATATAGCTCAATCTTTCCAAACTTTCCAAGTGACAGAGATCTATGTTGCTTCACTCTGTCAAAGTTATTTTCTTGTGTTCCTCATATAATATGGATTTCAATGTCCCTCCATCATGTATGAAAACAAATGGACTGACTCAATTTATACTAGAAACAACCAAAAAGTAGCTTCTTATGTATGTAGCTTAGTACATCTTTGGTAAAATTTCAAGGACTTCAAAAACAAGAATATTATAGACAATATATTTTTGATAGACATTACTGATTATCAACACATACCAGACTGCTAGCTCCTGGTACTCAGAAACAAATTGTAGCTGGTGATTACATCCAAAATCCTCTTTCAATTCTGTGCTCATGGGGCTACCATTACTCCTGGAAATAAAGTTCACCTATGATTACCTTGAAACGAGTGTACTTTCCTTAAAGGTAGAAGTGTGCTCAATGCACAACTCTGACATGACAGTCCCAGAAAGAGCCTGCTCCTCCACTCGCTTATCACTCCCCCACCTTCCTGCTTGAGGATACACTGAATAACGTGCACCCAATTTCCCATGCAGACATGCCAGTTCATTAACATAAAATTATGCTCATGCATTGGCTTGCCTCACTTCCAAATAACTCAGAAATGAGCACAGAATATATAAAAGAGAGTTACTGTATAGCAATTTTGCAATTGCAGCTTTGTAGCTTCTTGTGTATGAGTTTCTCATCCCAGTAATATTTACAGTATACACTCAGACCTTCAAGCACAGTCAACAGTTCTTTTACCATGTAGGTTTAACAATATACTGAGTTTCCTGACAGGCACAGAATGTTACTAGTTAAATAGAAAAATGTATCATGGTAGAGCTGTTTATTTGTTAGGAAGAGATATACACCTGGTAAGCAGATTTTTTTTTTTTTTTAATTGTTACTATGCCAGTCATGGTTAAGATACTGTTGTTTAACCAAAGTGTCTTTATTGATCTTCATCTCTTGGTAGTGTCAAGATGACAAGTGGGAGAGTTACCAAGGCAGCACATTCAATTAAAGGAATGTAGACACTTGCTCAGCATTCCACACTTCAGACAGTAAAAAGATCATAGTAATAAATATGAAGAACATTTATCCAATCTAAGTATGCAGTACATTGTGACTGAAGATAGTTAACACATAACACTTGCATTAGTGTCTATGCTTAGTCTGTATCTGGGGTTGAACTTTATCAGTTGCTTTGTCAGTGATGACCCTTCCCCAGCAGAAAAGGAAACTGAAGATAGGGAGAGAAGACCCACAGATTGAATGAAACAGCCAAATGAATATCAATGTCAATACAAGATACATGAAGTCATATTCAGTCCAGCAAAGGTGCAGAAGTCAGACTGAACAGGACAGCAGTCCTCCAGAGCATGAAGAGAAGGGGAGAAGCCAAAGCAGGAAGCCCCTTCTTTCCTGTTCCATGGGCTTGCCAGAATTATTTTACAAATTTCAAATTAAGTTACAAATTAAAAAGGGGAGGAAAGAGGTCATTAAATGTAGTAATACATATGATTATGCTTCTTAGACAGTTTCAAACCCAGTATGGAATTGTTACATTCACAGAAGTCAAGCAGATCCCGTCAGTGTGTGAGGTGACTCCATGGTTCTGGCTGCAATGCAGTACAGGAAAAAAAAGATGTAACCTCCTCAGCCCAAGACTAAGACCCTTGAAATAGTATGATGTGTACAGAAACAAAAAATTATTAAATGCAGATCCTTATTTTTCACTTGTTCCCCAGCCAAATTACACTGATATTTTAGTATTTAGTATTCCACTGAAGAAGCACAAACCTCTCCNAATTTAATAAAATTATTTAAAAACTCACCAAACAAACAAAAAACAACACCAACCAAAAAAACCCCAACAAACCCACAAGCATTTAAAAATGTTCTAAACCCAAACCAAGAAAATAACAAGAATTTTCTTCTAGAATCAAATCTACTAAGACACAAAACCAAAGTAGCCAGTACCTAGTACTTAATACCTCTTAAAGTGTGGCAGAAAGAAAAGGGCAAGATTTTTTACTGTGTTCAGAAGTTTATCCTCCTTATGAATCTGTTTTAAAGTTCTGGGACTAAGATTCTTCTCAGTTACGCACTTCAATTACACCATTAGAAATAAGAACGTGCATAAATGCACAGTTCAAGTCTTGTGACCTATTTGGCCTTGTGAAAGTCATAAATGAAGCGGTTTGGCTTGTGGAGGCAACATCAGGTTCAAATCTTCCTTTAGAAAACTTTGTGCACAGGCAAAAATATGACAACTACTTCTTGCTTTACTTAAACTAGTTTTGCAAAAACAATTACCTCTTTAAACTCTTCATATAATTAGACCACCAGTTAATTCCGGTCTTCAAGACACAGATAACTATTAGCTTGAGTCTTAGCAGAGACAAGCATGGTGTCATATAAATAGAGAAAATACACACATCATTTGTGTGTCTCCTAACAAAAATGTTGTTAAAAATAATACATTGTGATAGCAATTCTTAGTTACATGCAACTATTTGGTACAGTGTGAAAAAAGAAGTTGTTGATCGCTCTGAAACAATGCAAAAATCAATAGTAAACGTTAATATACTTGTATAAGATACTCACAATAAAGAATGAGAGACTTTATGGTATTTTGGTATTTAAATTAGGGATAGTCTATGTTTAAAAATTAGGCCTCTATTGCAATAAATTTTACAACATTTTTGTTTTAAGTAAAGTTACATGTTAGGGTTAAAACTAACATACTTCTGAATGGTGCATGAAAGTTTAATTAAAAGACCACTAAATTATTCTTATTTAATGAAACTGCAAGGAATTCTGCAGAAAAGTTCAGCAACATTTATCATATTATTGTGTTAATGAACTTGTTCTTTCAAGGTAATAAAGGAGAGTTTGTCAGAATTTATGGAAATTTCTTAAAGGTTGATGTATCTTCAGATTTATAAGAAAAAGTAGACCTAAATATGCTCCCAGATTAAAAAAAAAAAATTGTCATTCTGAAGCCTGAAAAATATTCATGAAACCAATATAATGAACAAGTTTTGCACTTTCACTGAAGTACTGGTCAGATGTAGAACTTGTTAGAGTGTATTCAGGATTCCAATTCTAGACAAAGGCTGCCTGCCACTGTCAAACACAAGGTGCCTGGCTCAGGGAAAATGTTGGTCATACTCTGTATGATCATTCTCATTTAAAAATATTCTTTGTTCCTCCTCAAACACAGAACATAAATGATCATTGCAGAATACAATTCCAATACAACCGCTAGCCAGAATTGCAGAATTCCAATACAACCACCAGCCAGACACTGCTTTAGATAAAGTTGTGGATCAGCCCTATCCAGTAACAATATCTTCATAGATCAATAAGGCCAGATCTGGCAGTCCAACATAGGTCCATGCCTGCAGGTCCAACAAGTAGTGAGGCCAAGCACCTACTCCCATCAGGAATACGGAGAGCACATGTACACCCAGTCTGCAGCACAGAATGCTCTGTACATATGAAGCAGCATTTTTAGCAAGTCTTACAAACTTCCATAGGTTTACACATTCAAGCCAAAGTTTTTTGTCCTCTGAGACACGATCAAATAACCTTCATTCTTTTTATCCACATCTCTATGCATTAAATTTACCATTATAAATTTTAGTTGGAAGAATATGGAAATAAATTTACGGGTTCTTTTCCCCAACCTTCTTGACATGGAAGATTAATATTTTGTTTAAACCATCTATCCACCTCCAACCTTTAAAGTCCTCTTCCAACAAGTTGGTGGAAGCATAAGTTCCAAACAATATTTAATCCTAAAACATTGGTGATATATGCCAGAGTATGCTGCTTTTTATCACCTCAGTTGCAAAAGTGTATTATTCTGAATTTCTTTCATTGCTTTTCCACATCTGTTTTCTTTCAAAGCCAGAATGATTGTCATTACAGGGAGTGAGCTGTGCATAAATAAAATACATTGCCAAGAATGTGGGATTTTGGAAGCACTTGTCAAATGTGTGGCTGTTTAAGACAGATGCTGTATGCAAGTCCTCAGGATTTTAGAGTAGCTTGATACCTTCAATCGCCTAGTCTGAGGTAAATATATCCTAATCTAATATTTCTTAAGATTTTTTTTTTTTTTTAATCCTCAGTCTTATGTAGGAGCAAATATAATTCTTAAGAGAGTATGAAATAAGAGAAGCCAAGAGGTTAGATGATCCTGAGCTCATCTGAGGCAAGGAAGGACAGTAAAAAAATATTGTCATTAGGCCACAACAGAACTTGAAGTTGGAGGACACATGAATCTATAACCGTGAATCACAGAATCATAGAATGGTAAGGTTGGAAGGGACCTCAAGGATCATCTAGTTCCAACCCCCTGTCATAGGCAGGGACACCTCCCACTAGTACAGGTCACTCAAGGCCTCCTCCAACATGTCCTTGAACACCTCCAGGGAGGGAGCATCCACAACCTCCCTGGGTAACCTGTTCCAGTGTCTCACCACCCTCACTGTAAAGAACTTCCTCCTAACATCCAGTCTAAATCTCCCCTCTGTCAGTTTAAGCCCATTGCCCCTTGTCCTGTCATTGCAAGACCTTGTAAATAATCCCTCCCCAGCCTTCCTGTAGGCCCCCTTCAGACACTGGAAGGAGGAGAAGGGATCTCACACTCAGGTCTAATTCGAGCATACATGCATTACGTGTAGGCACAGTGACAGATGAAAACCTTGTTTGAAAATGTTCGCATTTCTTTCTAGCATCTGATAGGCATTTGGAATTTCAGACACATAACAGAAAGAATAATCACTTCTGAATAATTCCTCCAAGAAATCTGACAGTTGTTTTCCCTTCCTCAAACTCTAAATACCTAAAAGCTCAGAAATCTAAGAAAAGTATTCTTTTGTTGTCTTAAGTATTCTCAAGCAATTTTTTCCCCTGAAATTTGGTTTAGAATTATTTTTTCCAGAGAAGTAGTATTTTGACAGATTATACTCTTTCTGTAGTGAAAATCTGTTAAAAATAAAACATATTAAACTAAGAGTTACAGTTTATATGACAAATCAAGTCTCTTAGAGGCAGCTGGTTATCAAATAAGACACTGTAGGAAGCAGAAAAGATTTAAAACCTAGAATTAAAAAAGAAACATAATTTTCACATTCATTTAAAATTAAGAGGGGAAAAAATTATCTAGCAAATATCAAAGTATTCTCTTATGATTAGCAATGAAACAAAAATTAATTAGAAAACAAATAATATTTCATGACAAGTTACTCCAGAACTGTGGAAACTTCTTCCAACAGCAATAATAACTTTGAAATTTCTCTTTGCTTGTTTTCGAATGCTCACTTTGTATACTTCTTTTTTTTTCTGCACATCTCCCTTAGCAGTAAAGCTTTGCCTTTACACTTTTATTTTGCCTATTTACAGAAAGCAGAGAGGTATTGCAACATTTGTATCAGTTTCCTGAACTGTGTAGCTGAAACACTGTGTGTTTCATTAATAAATATTCATTAATAAATAAACAAAACAAAAATTCATCACTTACAGATGACTTTCAAAGTTGCAGGTCTTGTTTACCATAGCTCAGCCAACCAGCAATGTTCTGCTTTGCACTCAAAAGTTATGCAGCTGTAAGAAACTCTAGNNNAAAAGAAGGGGGGGTGGGGGGGTGGGAAGTGTGTATTGTGCCCTGGGAAAAGAAACTTTCTTTTCTGATTGGGTGAAGGTGATTGCAAGCAATGGGGAACAGCAGCAGCAGGTGCCTCTAACACTAATTAGAAGGTTTTGAGACCATCAGGGACTGTTCCAGCACCTGTGCTAACTCTTATGCTGCAGGCAGCATGTGCAGCTGCATCTGTCTCCTCCAAAAGAAAGCTGGGTGCCTGTGCAGTCCATTGGCTGCTGCTGGAGCATCTCCTGCCGCTCTGCCTACATATTCCTTATGCACACATCTCAGATGCTGGCACACAGGAGCAGGCTTTCAGTACATGTAGTTGAAATGTGGCAGAGAAACTAGTAACGTTACTTGTTCATCTTTTTCCCTGGGGGTCACCAAAAAGAACTACTTCAAACTCCTTTATATATTTAAATGCAGAAAGACTTTTTAAGCAAACAAAATAACAAAAGCAAGACCACTTTTCACAGTTTTTGCTGTCACAACTAATAGACATGAAAAACAAGTAGTTCTGAAAGATACAGATAGATAGATAGATCGATTGATCGATCTGCATTATGTGATAGAACTGCACTCTGGAGCCCTCAGCACAGGAAGGACATGGAAGTGTTGGAGCGGGTCCAGAGAGC
Source organism: Eubucco bourcierii (assembly GCA_013396675.1). Lineage (NCBI taxonomy): Eukaryota > Metazoa > Chordata > Aves > Piciformes > Ramphastidae > Eubucco > Eubucco bourcierii. The sequence continues at coordinate 120,732 of VWZE01016976.1, forward strand.
CACAAAGATGATCAAAGGGCTGCAGCAGCTCTGCTATGAGGACAGGCTGAGAGAGTTGGGGCTCTTCAGCCTGGAGAAGAGAAAGCTTCGAGGAGAGCTTATACTAGCTTTCCAATATCTGAAGGGGGCCTACAGGAAGGCTGAGGAGGGACTATTTACAAGGTCTTGCAATGACAGGATGAGGGGCAATGGGTTGAAACTGTCAGAGGGGAGATTTACACTGGATGTTAGGAGGAAGTTCTTTCCAGTGAGGGTGGTAAGACACTGGAACAGGTAGTCCAGGGAGGTTGTGGCTTCTCCCTCCCTGGAGGGTTCAAGGCCAGGTTGTGGCTGTTCCCTCCCTGGAGGTGTTCAAGGCCAGGTTGTGGCTGCTCCCTCCCTGGAGGTGTTCAAGGCCAGGTTGGACGTGGCCTTGAGTAACCTGTACTAGTGGGGGTTGGAACTAGATGATCCTTGAGGTCCCTTCCAACCTTACCATTCTATCATTCTATGATTCTAGATAGATAGATGCATATCTCATAACGGTATCTAGTCAACCTTTGTAAAGTCAGCTACCCGGTGACTCTAGTACAGGAATATATGTGTGAACAGGTTTTGCTGTTTTCAGATGGGTTTTTTGAACCATTTTTCATATAGTTCATAAAGTTTTCTTCATAAAGTTTTCAGATGGTAAATATATATACGTGTGTGTATATATATATTTTTTTTACATTTTTTTTTAATCTCTATCAATATACTATGTTTTCCCAAAACACCTGCTACAGTGATTAATTTATCAGGAAACTACAGCCTGGCCACTAAAGGAAATAAAATTACCTTAAGAGGGTTCCCCAACAGTATACATACAGGATGATCACAGAGGCCCTGGGGATATAAGCACAAATCTGAAAGGGTCAGTTAGCTGTTGCTGGAGAGGTGCAACCTTGGTAGTGAGGAAAAACTGACTTTCAGGATAACGGAGAGCAAAGAACAGGATCAACCATAGATGAAACACCCCATAGACTGAAAGACTCAGACACAGCATGGAAATTGTCGATTAATTAATAAAGAGCAAGTAAACAGACTGTGATATAAAATACATACATATAAAAACACAGCTGCACCCAAGAGTGAGGAGGAAGTCCTCCACATCATACACCTCTGTTCAAGAGCTCCCTATAATCACCTTCTCTGTTAACTAATCAGAAGAGCAATCAATTTCTGGCTCTGTAGGTTAGCACATCTCTTATGCCAGATCAGCTGCCTGTGAGTTTCAGTTTATGCCAGATCAGCTGCCTGTGAGTTTCAGTTTCATGCACCAATTTAGAGACTGGCAAGTTTTATCATCATATAATTACATATGAGTAATCTTCATATTTTTTATTCATATGAAGTCACCTATTTTTTGCAAGTAACTTTACATTCCCCTCCTACTGAATATGTGACTTTCATTCTATCACACATTAAGTTTAAATTTGTCTTTTGACAGCTTTTGTTATGGTGACTTTTTTTTTTTTTAATTTAGCTTTGTTTAGCTGTCTACCCTAACATTTCTAATTCTTTTTTTAAGAGAACACTGCATTCAGAATGTTTGTATTTTCTTTGGGTTGTGATTCTCAATGGTATATCTCATCAGCAAATGTTGAACAACTGGAAACTATCTAATTAGAACAAGAAGGCAAAAAGAAAAAGGATGCCTGAGACAAATAATAATCACATCCATCCTACTTTTTTTTTTTTAATTATTTATGTAACATATACCCACATGTCATTGGCAATGAAAATTATTGTAGGATTAAAAGGCTTTATATCATATTTCTCCTTCTGTGAGTTTTAAACAGATTTTGCATGTTCCTTTAATTATATAGGTAGATTTGTTTACTGAAGCATTCATGTTAAGATTCAATTCATGTAAAGGGGCAAATTAAATTTTAAATCATGTTTCTTCTGGATAGCTACACTGTTAAGGTAATTTGATGTCTTCTATTCTCCACAGACCTTCTACGGTTGATAATTATGGCAACCCAATACAAAACACCTTCAACAGCATGAAGTTTTCATAAGCTAAATATATACACTCTTTTAAAGGCGTATCAGTGTATTAGGGTTTTCAAAAACACCTGCATTAGTGACTCATCTACATCTTCAGGTAACAAAGTACTTTTATAAACAGGGCCCTCAGAGCCCAAACCAAAGCACAGTAAAATTTCTTTGGAAAGACCACAACAGAAAGTTTCATATTAAATTCAGAGAAATTAAATTGAGCAGGACTACTTACATGGATACTATTAAACAGAGAACTAGAAATGCTACATCCCTTGGTGTCTTTTGTATTTTTGTTAGTATCCTAGCAATTTTTGTTCGGTTGGTTTTTAACATTTTTTTTTATTTTAATGCACACTCTTTGATGATTATGAAATAAAACTTAGAATTTTCTCCAAGAATGTGTTAGTGGCCCAGATATAAACTACAAAGCAAAAAGTCCAGAATAGATGAAAACCCATTAATACAATTACATTATTTGTTTTTTAAAAACACTGTAGGATTTTTAAGCAAACCTCACTGCCATTCTCCTAGCATGGCTAGGAGCAGTTATAATCTTGGAATTACCTAACTCAATGCTCTATCACTTCAAATTCAGGTAAGACCTTTCTGGTTAAATTATCTCAAAATTCTAATGTATTCAGACACATTCATCGCTAATAACTACTTCAGAAAAACTGGTTAGCTAAGAAAACTGTCAATATGTTTGGCAATCATTATAATGTTATTATAATTTACAAAATTATATGTAACTTATTAAATTTTATATCATTTATAAAATTATATAGTCAATATATATATATATTATACTCACTTTGTGCCAGAGTGCATCAACACTGAAACGCAAGTCAAGCGTAAGACTCCTAGATATTATCTTGGAACTCAAAATCAGATCCACAAACTGCTGCTCAGTTTTTGTCTCCCAGTCTAGGGGTGCTTTAATTTGCAAGATGTCTTCATATTCAACTCAAAAATGTTATGGGTGTTTCATTCTTATTTCTTTGCTCGGTCAGAATGTCTGTACTTTGAAGAGTAGGAAAATTTGCATAGTATTTTAGTATACAGAACACAGATGCAGTAGCTCAACCCTTCGAGGAGTCCAAATTCTTGTGGAAAAGCCCTAATGAGCAACATTTATGTCAAATCAGATAGAGCTAGACTCTAGTTTTCTGTTGGAGAGAAATGTTCATGGAACCAAAAGGAAAGACAGCAAAATGGAGACCTAAAAAACAGCCACTTGAAAATGAGGACTCCTAGCTCTAATTCAGTGGGCACTTTAATGTCTTTGATGCTAAACTGCAAAATGCAAAAACAATTCTGGGAGCAAGAAAAAGGAGCAAGACCTTCCTACCACTTTTTTCCTTTCTATTTGCTTCTATTCAATGACATTTGCAGAGGCTAGCAGATGCCTCTTCAGCTTTTAATTAGACTAATAGGACACTTTCCTAAGAGAAATGGGATTAAATCTTCCAATATAAAAATGGTACAATCCCCAGGTCTACTGTTTCCTACATGAATTCAAGATGAAGCTATGGCAGAAAAGATATTGATTATGATTTTTAAAATCAGGATTTAGGTTAATTTAAACAAACAAAAATATTAAACATATGCACCTAAGAGTCGTTTCTAAATTATCCAGAGCAGAGAGTATTGTGGTTTTTGTTGTTAGCTTCATAGTTAGTAAGTAGGATTGTCCTTGTGAGACACCTCACTTACAGAAGTCTTCTACCACTTTTTGGCTCTACTTCCTCTCATCAGGATCAGATAAATAAATATATGTGTTAATAGGTCACAGTTTTGTCCCTTCCCTCACCATTCAAAGCTAGGCAAAAATCAACATCGGGAACACCAGGTTGCATCAAAAACTTTGAATTCCACAACATTAAGCTCATCACAAGTATTACACCATGTCTGTAAGTTTCAATGCCAGTGTTTGGGAGCTTATGCTGCAAAATCTGTCAGTATGTAAATGAGTTTCAGAAGTAATAGCAGGAAAGACCTGAAATAGAAACACAACAGTGATAAAAGTACTCCTGTAAAAAAAAAAAAAAAAAAAAAAAAAAAAAAATTGGTTATCCTGAACATTTGACTACTTTGCTCTCTCCTGTGCAGTAACAGACATCCATTCCTTGAAAGCCAGAGATTTGAAGGTAGTTGTGTCACTGGGATTCACTCAGGTGCCAGAGAATTTTCAAAGGCATGAATAAGACTCCTGTTGAGTTCACTGAGTTCAGCATTTAACTGGGTATAAGTTTCCTTTATGCAGTGCAGAACTCACAACAATGTAAGTGAATTTCTTTACAACTTCTATCATACAACAACAAAGATGATATTATACTCTGACCATGAATGAAAAAGCCTTCTGTAATGTATAAAGGAAAAACAAGAAAATATTTCCTAACCCTTTTTTGAAATTTTCGTGTCTTCCCAACAGCGTGAAAAGAGACATTCAAAAACTTGGAAAACTCCACCTCCCACAGATTCCACAAAGAGTGATAGACAGGAGCAACTTTTCTGTAACGTGAAATTGTCCACTTTATAGAATCATAGAATTGTAAGGTTGGAGGGGACCTCAAGGATCATCTAGTTCCAATCCCCTGCCATAGGCAGGGACACCTCCCACTAGTACAGGTTACTCAAGGCCTCATCCAACCTGACCTTGAACACCTCCAGAGAGGGATCATCCACAACCTCCCTGGGCAACCTGTTCCAGTGCCTCACCACCCTCACTGGAAAGAACTTCCTCCTAACATCCAGTCTAAATCT
>VWZE01016976.1:126290-154243 GCA_013396675.1 Eubucco bourcierii
CTAAATTTGTCAGGCAAGATCTGCCCTTGGTGAAGCCATGCTGGTTCCCACCAATCACCTCTGCTTTGTTTTCCATTTGCCTTAGCAGGACTTTCAGCAGGATCTGCTCCATGATCTTGCCAGGCACAGAGGTGAGGCTGACTGGTCTGTAGTTTCCAGGGTCATTCTTTTTACCCTTCTTGAAGATGGGTGTTGTGTTTGCCCTCCTCCAGTCAGCAGGAACTTCACCAGTCTGCCATGACTTTTCAAATATGATGGACAGTGGTTTGGCAACTTCATCTGCCAGTTCCCTCAGGACCCGTGGGTGGATCTCATCAGGCCCCATGGACTTGTGCACATTCAGGTTTCTTAGGAGCTCACAAACATGATCTTCTACTATAGTAGGCAGATTTGCCTGCTCCCAGTCCTTACTTTTACCCTCTGGAACTTGAACATTGTGGTTGGAGCCCTTGCTGTTGAAGACTGAGGCAAAGAAGTCGCTGAGCACCTCAGCCTTGTCCATATCCTTTGTCAGCAGGATATTCCTTTGTCTGAATTCCCAGGTCAGATGCTTCAGAACAAAAGATCAAAGTTAATGATTTTTAGAGGTAATGATTCAATCTTCACTTCTCTCAAAATAATTTACAAGCATTAATGGGGGGGAGGAAAGGAAGGGGAAGAAACATCAGATTTCAGATGACTAATTAGCAAGTACATCTTTAGGCTTGCATATTTATGAAAACTAATTATGTTAATAACCCACACAGAGACTGACTCCTCTTTTAGAAAGTCAAAGAAGTTAAAATTCAGTCTACAGCTACCATTTAAGCAGGCAGCTGCTGAGGGGTACATTTTCAAAGCTTCACGTGTGAGATAAAGCAAAGGTAGGGCTGGCCATGACAGCACTTTGGAACTCTTAATGTTGTAGCTCCTTCTACTCAATATTAATAAATTCAGCAGGCAATTATTTCTCCACCTGTCTCTTGTAGAATCATTAATTTATGTCCTTCAAGTAAATACACTAAGAAAATACATTAATCAATTTCCTCAAATATGGCTAATAAATTACTATAATGAGGTTTTGTATACAATGTAAGAAAATAAGGTAATTATTAACATGACTTAATACCTTTTTTCAACTATGCATAACAGTTAAGATTAATTACTTAACTGTAGAATAACATTATCACATATTCCAGTATGTTGTAAGAGCATTTTTACTATTTACCCACGAAAATTACTATTAGCCTAAATTTTACAGTTTTCAAGTTCAATTTCAAGTTTAATTGATTCAAATCTGCTTTCCAATTTTGTTACTCTCTTCATATTTTAAGAAGAAACACAGTACATGCTAACTGTTCAGGAACAGACCAAAAAAAAAACCCTACTTCTGTGAGTACATAAGTTTATTCAAATACAGTCAAATATATCTGAAACTTCAGACTTCTGTTTTGCAACATTTAGCACGTTGCTGAAATTGTCCTTAGAAAGGGAAACTTACCAAGAGGGAATGTTATTTAACCAAAACAAATGGCTCTTCCTTCTCTAATTACTTGCTACCTAAAAGGATCAAGGTATCTGGGAAATTCTGAGTAAAGTGGGAGAAAACATGAAAGAATAAAAAATTTGGTCAATAAATAAGTATCATGCATGAAACAGACTTCTAGAACTTAGAAAAATACAAATCACCATTATACTTGAAACAGATCCTTCAAAATATCTTTTTTTAATTCTGTTTTTGATCTCTGTAAAATGGAGTAATTATTTACAAGGTCTTGTAATGACAGGACAAGGGGCAATGGGTTTAAACCGGCAGAGGGGAGATTTAGACTGGATGTTAGGAGGAAGTTCTTTCCAGTGAGGGTGGTGAGACACTGGCACAGGTTTCCCAAGGAAGTTGTGGATGCTCTCTCACTGGAAGTGTTCAAGGCCAGGTTGGACGAGGTCTTGAGTGACCTGTACTAGTGGGAGGTGTCCCTGCCTATGGCAGGGGGTTGCAACTAGATGGTTCTTGAGGTCACTTCCAACCTTACCATTCTATGATTCTATGTTATATTGTTAGGGAAGAACACAAGATCCAACAACAAAGCCACAAGACTGAGGAACGAAAGCAGCTAACCAGGCTTGACCTGGTATGACCAAAAAAATCACTTTCTCAAAGCAGAAAATGTAATAGATTAACACCTCCTAACTTCTAAGTTTCATTAAGTTAAAGCCATAAATGAAATTCTACATTAATTCTCTCCAAAGTGTGCAGCCCTAATAATATGTGTATGCAGAAATTTTTCTGTATGTAAGTTACATAAATCAGCACAAGACCATTTCTTATTCAAACTACTGGTTTTGTTTCTTGTTCAACAGCCATACCACCAAGAAATAATTCTGCCACCCTGGTCACTCATCAAAGCAACACATTATACTTCATCTTCGACTTCAGTGAGTGTTTTTCTGTTGTATGTTTTGGTCCAAATATCATCACTGAACATTTTCTTTGTTGTTCATTTCTGGAATGCTCATTTTGGGAATTTATATAAAAACAGCAGAAACGTTTATCAATATATTGTTTCTCCCAGCCAGAAGTATTTTTATTTTAAATATTTGAAATGTATTTATAGCCAAAATAAAGCTTCAGGTAGAGAATACTAGTCAATAAAACAATTTATTTCCAAATAGAATTATTCGGCTGTAGTAGAAATTAAAAAGAAATTAATCTATCTTCCTCTGGTGTGTTCTTCACCCTCCAATTTCAAGAACCTGATTGAGTATTTCTGTACTACTAGTAATAGAAGCTAGGATACCAGATTCAAAAAAAAGGGGCAAGTACAATAGATGAAAGTGTAGTTCTTAGAATTACTCTAAAGATGCATGTCAGTCATCACCTAATAATAAATTTCCAGTCTACATGACTGCTCTCTCCTTGGTGTCTGGACTGAAATTATTTTTTGTTGGAAACAAAGCCAACCACATTCTTCTCACAAATTGCTGAAGGCATTCAGCAGAAAAGCCACATTGGTTCATTTTGAACAAGCCATTTAGAACCTGGGTCACATTTATGTGTGATCTCCTGAGCTTGAGTATTTTCAGCTATCAAAATCAACATTATTGTATTATTTGGAAGGGTTGTGACCACACAAACTTTCTTACTACGTATGTTGCATGATAATATGTGGTTAAAAATAGATGTATAGTTATAACTGAATTAACATTTTATGTTAAATTTTGGAATACAAAAGTATAATTAGACTATATTATGTACTGCCATTTAATTAACATCTCTATAAGCACAGGCTTTTCATAGAATGATGGAATCATAGAATGGTAAGGTTGGAAGGGACCTCAAGGATCATCTAGTTCCAACTCCCTGCCATAGGCAGGGACACCTCCCACTAGTACAGGTTACTCAAGGCCTCATCCAATCTGGCCTTGAACACCTCCAGGGAGGGAGTAACCACAACCTCCCTGGGCAACCTGTGCCTGTGCCTCACCACCCTCACTGTAAAGAACTTCCTCCTAACATCCAGTCTAAATCTTGCCTCTGCCACTTTAAACCCATTGCCCCTTGTCCTGTTGTTGCAAGATCTTGTAAATAGTCCCTCCCCAGTCTTCCTGTAGGCCCCCTTCAGATACTGGAAGGCTACTATCAGGTGCCCTCAAAGCCTTCTCTTCTCCAGGCTGAAGAGCCCCAACTCTGTCAGCCTGTCCTCATAGGAGAGCTGCTCCAGCCCTCTGATCATCTTTGTGGCCCTCCTCTGGACCCGCTCCAACACTTCCATGTCCGTCCTGTGCTGAGGGTTCCAGAACTGCACACAGTACTCCAGGTGGGGTCTGACAAGAGCAGAGTAAAGTGGCAGAATCACCTCCCTTGCCCTGCTGGCCACGCTTCTCTTGATGCAGCCTAGGACTCGGTTGGCTGTGTGGGCTGCATGTGCACACTGCAGGCTCATGTTGAGCTTTTCATCAACCCAGACTCCAAGGTCCTTTTTCCTCAGGGCTGCTACACACCAACCACAAACACTATTTTTAGTTAAATATACTGTTGAAAATAATTGCTAGTATAAAAAACTCATTCATCTCTGTACTCAGTTTCATGATTAACTCATTTAACAGATATCAATGACTTCCTCAGTACCCAACAGAAGCTACACTTGTAGATGATTCAGGTAGTGTCACCTGGGCTTAATTTTGAGGAATAGCTGGGCTCAAATCAAAGATTGCTTCCTCAGTCTGTCCTCCATTTCCTCATGATCTGACTTGCTTTGATCTGGCATCATAACAGCAATCTTTATTTCCTTTTATTTAAAAGATGAAACTGCATACCTCAGGAGCAATCGAAAGGAACAAGAAAATTCTTTCAATAAGGGACAAGTTTTGCTCCTATTACTGTTTTTATAAGGGAAGGGACAGGAGAAAAAAAACCACCCCAAACCTAAGAGATATTTTGCCTCCATTAATATTTAATCCAAGATTATGAAGATTTTTAGAAACAGTAGTAAACTGAACAAAAAGCATAACACTAGCTCGTTCAAGTATTTGTATTTACATATATTTTATAAAACACTTTCACAACATATATGAATTGGATATCCTGTAAGATGTAAAATATCCTTAACTGCGAACGTGTGTCTTTAGTTGAGGCATTGCAACAAACAGAAATATAAACACGTGGTTCTCTCTATATAATGTTGCTATGGGTTTATCCATGAGCCTGGGCAAAGACTAAATTGTGTCTTTGAAGGGTATTTTGGAAGAATGTGTCCATTATCAGTGTGAGTGCACAAAAAATCACGAGCACAAAGAGATTTAAAAATCTTAAGGAAAACAGGCTTGATTATCAGGGTGCTCTAATAATGTCAAGTTGAAATCAGGTTTGCTGGTAATTTTTTTTTTTTTCCCCAACGTCTATATCATCATGACACAGAGAACACTCCTTCTGGAAAAACTCAATCATAATAGATGAAAATGAAAGTTGAAGTGGCCTTCATTGGAAGTAGGTCAGCAAATCCCTTCCTTTTTTCCCATACTTCATTTTTCTCATCTAGAAAACTGCAGAATATTATTGCAGTTGCTGGTAAAGCATTAACAGAATGACTGCAAAACATTTTGATATATATTACTCAAGTAAACATTTTAAACAAAAAGGGGGAAAAGAAACAAACCAACACTCCACAACAAAAGGCAAAATAAAACTACACAAAGAAACCCTCAAAGATCTGGTCAATAATTGTACTCAAAGCATGTGCATGTTTCACAAAAATATGGCAAGTCAATTTTGACACCTTTCTGCTCTCTTGTGTTTCCAAGCAAATCCAAGAAACCCCCAAAAGATCAGTAGCCAGGGTATCCAAACTGTCAGATAATCTCTAATCAATTTAGTCCTAATGGTTCTGTAAGATTCATTACTTGAAGAAGGTACTTACTATCTGCAAGGATGAAAAATAGAGTGCTTCCAGTCCTACAATAACATTTTCTGCAAAAGACTGTATTGAAAAACAAACAGAACCCACTAACCCCTCCAAACAAAACCATAACAAAAAACCAAAATAAAACAAAACACAAAAGCCCCAAACAAACCCAACAACAAACCCCAAAACGATCAACACACATAAAAAACAAATAAACAAGAAAAACCTATCTCACAACTAGGTAGAAGAGAATAACCCAGAGAACTTGTTAGAAACCTTTGGAAAGGGGCCCATGAAGCCCTATCACAAGAAATTTCCTTCTTATCTAGAACAATTTTGACTCTAGTGAGGCAGTAAAACATATGAAGGAAAAGATAGTCACATGCAAGGGAGTAGCAGGTGCTAAAATGCAGACAGTGGAGCAATGAAGATGTTTGCTTGGCACCACAGGAAAGAACAGACAAAATAAATGTTAAAGGCTGCACCCCAGGATAACAAGCATCTTAAATTTTTTATCTCTGTGGCACAGAGATAAAAACATGCCCAGCAAGAGCCATATCTGTAATTCATGTAGATACTTATTCGATAGGATATATATCAAAACTTTCTATTATACTCCTGAAGCAGCAACAATGACAACAACAACAAAAAAAGAAATACAGAAAAACACTATCGTATTCTAAGTACTCTTAAGCTGTTTCATGCTCCTTTTCTAACCTATCTGCCCAAATAATTTTATTTGGTCCTTTTATTCCCTCAGACATTAATTTTTAATTTAAGTTACTGAATTCTGGAAGTCCCAACAGAATGAAAGCAATGTTTATTTAAATATTCAATGGCATAAATAAAGTTTTTAATAGTTTCTAATTTAGATGTGACAGATTTATTCATTCGGTTTGTCATATTAAGGCATTTATAATACTAGAACATCTTAACATTTGTTGGCCATGGGTAATTATTTACTTTGAGATTTGATAGCCCCAGGATACATTCTGTTTTAAGTGATTTTTAAAATTATGTCAGAGAAGAATAAATACAAGCTGGGTGTTTTTCCATCCACCCAAATCTCTTTTCTTAATTGTCTAAGTCAAACCTTGTCCCAAACTATAACACAGTTCATTACACTTTTTAGATGGTTGACTAAGTCAGTTACTTGTGGTTTCATGTTCAAATAGTGTGTGCAGAGGCATGTGACCGTGCTAATAACTCTCAGGAATGTCACTGAAAGTTTGTTCCTTCATACATCACTCTGAAGCAGTAAAACTGCAATAGGGAAAGGAAAAGCAGGTTGCACTCCTACTATAGTAGCCGTACCTTAGCCTGCTACTGTGATGGTTTGGGAGTTCCCCACCCCCTCACACTTTGTAAAATGACCCAGACCAGAACTCAGCCGGCTGGAAGCCAAGGAACGAAGCCACATTCACAGCTCTGCACAGTGCACAAGCAGATACATACACCATATACAGGAACACCTACAGAAACATACACGTCAAAGGCAACACAGAAAACACAACACCCTTCCCAGAAATCAGAGACCCCAGGAGGGGCTCCCAACCACCCTTCCACCTTCTCCCCACCCCTATACCTTACTCCAAGGTTTGCCTTACACACAAGGTGAGCTTGGAGGATCAGCCAGGGAGGTTAGAAGAAAAGTGGTTAGTGAAGATTAATGGGCAGAAAGGAGCCAGAAGCTAGACCACCCAAGACGCTGTGCCCCTACAGACACTGACTTACCTATATTCTGGGTTCTTCTCTTAAACATCTCAGCAAGCCTATGAGTGAAGTAGACATCACCATTGTTTCCTTTTCACAGCCTATAATATAATTTTCTCTATTAAAATATTCCAATTAGCCTCAAACCAGCACAGCTACAAAATAAGCAGCTTTAACTGAAAAATAATACCAGGATTTAAAAAAAAAAAAAAATTAATAGCTATAGTTGGACATATTAATACTGTCAGCAGTTACCAGTGTAATGGAAACACAGAAACAGAATCATGTTTCTGTGTAGCTCATGCCTGTTCAGCACAGTATTATTATACTTCTATACTAGTGTTAGAATTATGTGACACATTAGATGATTTTTTGCTTTCTTACATACTTGTATATTTAACAGAGCATCAAAAAACTCAGTAGATTATTGACATATCACAAAATCTTTTAGGGACACTAGTTTCCCAGAAGCTCAGGTAACAAAATGTGATTGACATAGTATAAGGAATTACTCTAGTAAAATTCTTGAAGTGTTTTTTTCAGTTTTTACCATATTGATGTTGACTGCATGATCTGTTCTTACTTCTGGTGAAAAGTAGATCATTATTTCTGTCTCAAGTAGTTTTATATGGCTTTTAAAAAGCTTTTAGACCAGCAGCTACATTTATGTCAGAATATTTCTTAAGTGTGTTTTGCAGGAGAAGAGAGTCAGTGTTTAGTGAGACTCACTCCATGTTTCCTTTTATAGAACATGGAAATGGTGATCTGTATGCATTTCCCTTGAGTAACAATTGCCCAAAAGAGATTTCTCTAATGCATATTGTGAATTCCAACAGCTAAGCATATGGAAAATTTATAGGTTATGGAACATTTTCTACAGTAAAAGAAAAATGAAGACAGTTATAACATTCAAGATTTTGTGTGTGACATTGCTAACCTGGTAATAGAATCACAGAGCATACCTGGTTGGAAGAGACCTCAAAGATCACTCAGTCCAACCTTCAACCCAGTACTCAAGGGTCAACACTAAACCATGTTCCTAAAGAACCAGGTCCACATGCCACTTGAACATCCTCAGTGGTGACTCCACCACTGCCCTGGGCAGACTATTCCAATGTTTGATAACCCCATTTCCTAATATCCATCATAAGTCTCCCCTGACACATCTTAAAATCCTTTAAAAACCTTTTTTGATATAAAGAAAATCTAAAGTTAGCTGCAGTGGTTGTGGTCTTATGACAATTAGCTCTTGGTTTTGGTTCGTTGTTTCCCTTATTCCACTTTTAGGCCCTCAGAATCACAGTTACCACAACAAAAACCAGGCAAGACTGATCAAGCAAGCAGGAATATAACTGTGAATAATGAAGGAAACGACAGGGGGTTTGAAGTTCACATGGAAAGGAATTTTACTGTTCTTAAAAAAAAAACAAAAAACCAAACAAACAAAACAAAAAACCACAACAAAAATGAAAATAAAAAATAGATTTTATTTTAAAATATACTCAGTCAACAATGAATATTGTAAATGCAGAGAACAACTGGTTTCCTAACAGTGTTTTTCTATGCCCCATATAAAACTCAGGCAAACTTTATATTCCAAAATGACAAAATAGTCATTTTATCCTCAGGAATTATTTCAGTGACTTTCCAGGGGTATAAATAGCCATATAAACGTCAATGTCATAGATAATTAAAAAAAAAAAAATAAAAAAAATTAAACATTTAAAGACTTCCATAGTTAGACCTTTTCATAAACTGAAATTAATTTGTCTCCACATATATTAACCAAGAGATTAGGTTTGACTAAAACCTGCAATATTTACTTTTCTAAAACTTTAGGAGATGAGAATGTTTCTACTCACATATTATAGCTGAAAAAGTACTGGAATGCTACTAGGCAAGATACAGGCTCTTCAGGAAGGATAAGCCAGTTAGGTAAGTAGTAAAGGTCACTCTTTGCGTAACAGCAGCAGAAATACATGAATCTGATCTGGGGGTAGAAAATGAACCAGCTAAGAGCTGATGCGCCAGTATTGGTAAGCATACATGGGCAACATTGTGGTGGGTTTCTGTACAGCTATAGGCTGCATGATCAGGATGCAGAAGTAGATGAGAGCTTCTTAGAAAACTGGAAGCCTCATGTTCACAGGTTACTGCCCTCATGGGAGACTTGAATGATCACTATCTGCTTGAGAAACAACACAGCAGGTACAGGAAAGGGCACAAGGTTCTGGAGTACATTGATGACAACTTCCTACAGAAAGCCAGTGTGGAAAGATGCTCTACTAGACTTCACACTTACAAACAAGAAATAATCAGTTTAGTATAAAAGTGTCATGAGTAGTCTTGGCTGCAGTGACAATGAGACAATAAAAATCAGTATCCTTAGAAGAGGAAATAAGGCAAATCCTCAACTTACTGGAAGTATAAGCCATGAATAACAACCACAAAGCAATTTCCTAACATCAGCATTAAATTTCCATGTGTAAGCTACAAGGCTGGAGTACTGGTATGTCTTATAAATCAATGTAATACGAGAGCATATATAAGCTTAATTTAAGATTTTATTTGACTGTAACTCTATCAAGAGTGTTCTCAAGATTGTTCTCTGCAACCACACCTTTGAGAATTGATATCGTTTCTTATCTTTCACATGCTGAAGCTGATGTACCTTTTCTTCCTGTTTTTGCCCCTGTGTGTGGAATTCAACTAATGTAATAACGTTTAGATTATTTTTTTTGTTATAGTCTTGCATTTCCAAGAAGATTTCTTATGATTTTAGAGGAAAGTTTAACTATATAAATCTTTCTAGCTAAAAAAAAATTGCAAGTGGTAAATATAGGTGGTTGATTTATTTATTTTTTCCTAAGTGTCTGAAGGAGACAATACTTAAAATGTTAATATGTAAGATAGCATTACTTGTCATTTACTCAGCACCATTATGAATAACTCCTCTTTGCAATTCCTGCAATACTATAATAAGATGGCAGTTCCTTTCTGCAGCACTGTCTCTCTTCCTTTAATTTCTATAAACATCTCTCTCCTCTTTCGCTTAAATAATAAATAGTAGATGTCAAGGGAGAAATAAACTCCTTCAGGCACAATAAATAAAGTTAACAGGAAAAGTTTTTGCTTTGTTGTTGGGTGTTTCACTGTTTTTATGTAAAAGAAGTCTGATTTTGTTTATTAGTGGTTCTATGATCACATAGTAAATAATCCTATACTAAACCAAATAACTTCTCAGACTTCATGGTTTCAGCAAAATATTTTTCTAACATCCAGGAAAGTGCACACAGTGCAAAACATCCATCATCAACAACAATCATGACCATATCATGAGCTTTTCCAACACGGTATAAAGGAAGTGGCAATTCATAGAATCATTTGCTCAATTATATAGAATCATAGAATGGTTTGAGTTGGAAGGGATCTCAAGGATCATCCAGCCCCAACCCCCCAGCATAGGCAGGGACACCTCCCACTAGCACAGGTTACTCAAGGCCTCATCCATCCTGCCCTTGAACACCTCCAGGAAGGGAGCAGCCACAACCTCCCTGGGCAACCTGCCCAGTGTCTCACCACCCTCACTGGAAAGAACTTCCTCCTGACATCCAGTCTAAATCTTCCCTCTGCCAGTTAAAACCCATTGCCCCTTGTCCTGTCATTGCAAGACCTTGTAAATAGTCCTTCCCCAGCCTTCCTGTAGGCCCCCTTCAGATACTGGAAGGCTACTCTAAGGTCTCCTCAAAGCCTTCTCTTCTCCAGGCTGAAGAGCCCCAACTCTCTCAGCCTGTCCTCGTAGCAGAGATACTTCAGCCCTCTGATCATCTTTGTGGCCCTCCTCTGGACCCGCTCCAACACTTCCATGTCCTTCCTGTGCTGAGGGTTCCAGAACTGCACACAGTACCCCAGGTGGGGTTTGACGAGAGCAAAGTGGCAGAATCCCCTTCCCTTGCCCTGCTGGTCACGCTGCTCTTGATGCAGCCCAGGACTCGGTTGCTGTCTGGGCTGCTTGTGCACACTGCAGGCTCATGCTGAGCTTTTCATCAACCCAGAACCCCAGGTCCTTTTCCTCAGGGCTGCTCTCCAGCCAATTGTCTTTCTACATCCATAGGAATATACTAAGAGGTCTTTTAGGGCAAAAGAGTGTCTTTTATCTTTTATCTAATCTGATGATCCAAAGTACTGACATTTCTAGGAATTTTTGTAGGCTTCTCTTCTGGAAACATCTTTGTACATTAAAAATACTTCAATTCACATAAATGCATTCAGCCTGATCGCAATGGAATGGTGCAGAAATAAAGAAATGTACAGAAGGTAGAACTAAGTATGTACACCTGGTTACGATTTTTCAATGCAAATGCCTTTCAAGGAAGTAATTACTGTGTAATAAAGTGAGATAAAAAACTACAGTAATAATATATTTAAAATAGGAGGGTATTTGGAGAGCATAGTTTGGCCCATTCCTTTCTTTTCGTTGTGAAATATTGATCTTTGAACTCCACCACGTGTGTAGAGCCAGGCTTGAAAAATGAAGTGGGGACATGTCAGCATATTTATTGGCATAAATAATCCTCAGTATCATGAATTGTGAACAGTGTTCACACCAAATTATCTAAAGCTTGGACTATGGTTTTGTTTCTACAGCAAGTGCTGTTTTCTCATGGGTCAATAACCTTGACAAACTAGTTAGCTGGAATGGCTTTCTTACAAAGCAATAAACAACAAATAATACTTTCTCAGCCAGCTTTAAAAAATGGTACCTACGAAAGAGGTAATTTTTGGCATGTTTATTGAAAACTTGTCCTCTTCCAAGCTGACTTCATTAATTTCAAGCCAGAATAATTACTCCATATAGTACCTGCAGGAAAAATAATGGAAGTGAAATCAGCTCAGTGGGACATCTGCTCTTCTTTAATAGCATTCATAATTTAAAGCGGTGACTTTATAGGTACAGCACCTGACCCTTCTCAATCCCCAACTGTACCTCTGAATATGTCGTTTATTGGGCAATAGGAATATTTTTATTTAGCCACTGAGATTTTAATTTTGCCCCCACAGCACCTATTGCTCTGTCTAGCAAATTTAAGCCATTTGGTGTTACTAAATAAAAACAAAAAAACCAGATCTTATAAATAGGAAAAGCTCTTTGGATTTTGGTAGCAGACAATGCTGTGTATGTAGCAGTTAACAGTGATGAGCAAGAGAAGATCTGCAAATCTGAAAAACTGGGTTGAGAACTCACTCTCCACACTATGAATTTTACAGGTGATTTCAGTTAGTTCCACTGTGAGTCAAGGGACCAAATGCCCACTGATACCTGATGGGCATTAAGTGTAATCCTAGAAAGCAGCTGTAATTTAGTTTCTCTGCAACACAGAATCACAAAATCCCAGAATATACCTGGTTGGAAGACACCTCAAAGATCACCCAGTCCAACCTTCAACCCAGTACTCAAGGGTCAACACTAAATCATGTCCCTAAGCATCAGGTCCACATGCCACTTCAACACCCCCAGGGATGGTAATCCCACCATAGTCCCAGGTAGATAATTTCAGTGTTCAATAACCCTTTCAGTGAAGAAGTATTTCCTAATATCCAGCCTAAATCTCTCCTGAAACAGTTTAAAACCATTTCCTCTAGACTTGTCAGTTGCTATCAAGCAGACACTGGTCCTCTCCTTGCTCCACCATCCTTTCAAGTAGCTGTAGAAAGCAATAAGGTCTCCCCTCAGCCTCCTCTTCTCCAGACTGAAAAATTTCAGTTCCATGAGGTGCTCTGTGAAGGTTTGGGAGTTGCCCCCACCCCCCACACTTTGCAAAATGACCCAGACTAGCACTCAGTCGGCTGGAAGTTAAATGATGAAGCTCTATTTACAGCTTTGCACACTGTACAGCAGATATTTACACTATATACAGAATATTTACAGAAATATACAAACAAAAGGTAATACAGCAACACAACTCCCCTCCCAGAAATCAGAGACCCCAGGAGGGGCTCNAGCGACAGAGAGAGACTGACTTATCTATTGTTTTGGTTAGTGTTCCCAAACAATTCTCCAGCAAGTGTATGAGTGAAGTAGACATCATGATGTTTTCCTTTCACAGCCTATAGTGCAACTTTCTCTATTAAAATATTCCAATTAGCCTCAAACCAGCACATGCTCCTCATAGGCCATATGCTCCAGGTTCACTGAGCACAGTGCTGACTCACATTCAGTCAACTGTCAACCAATATCCTCCAGGTCCCTCTCCAAGTTGTAGCTTTCCATCACACTTCCCAAATCTATAGCTTACCATGGAGCTGTTGTGACCCAAAAGCTGGATCTGGCACTTGGTGTTGTTCACCTTTATACAGTTAGCCTAGGCCCGTTGGTCTAACTGGTCCAGATCCTCCTGTAAAGCTTCCCTATCCTCTAGCAGATCAACACAGCCACTCGGTTTGGTGTCATCTGCAGATTTACTGCAGAGCACTCAATCCCCTCACCCAGATCATTAACAAAGATGTTCAAGACGACAGACTCCAGTACTGAACCCTGGAGGACACCACTAGTGACACCCGCCAAAGCACAGCAAATACAGTTGGGCTATTTACTTGAAAAGCAGACTTCTGTTCCATTCTAAAACACTAATGCCTGTCACACTAACACATTCATACATAGGTCAGTATTTTTTATAGGGTAGAATTAAACATTGATGCTCATCTGATAACAAGCCAATTTGTTTAGGGATAATGATCATGCAGCTAATTTTAAGAAACATAATACTATGGAGTACATTACCCTGGGGGAATTAGATTTTCAACACACATGATGATAACAAAATGTTTTTATTCATAGTAGGAGGTAGCTACTCTTGAAAGCCATAAACATCCAGTCCTCTTTATCAGGTAGATATTCATTATTTGTCTCTCAGAGTTTTAAAACTCCACAGATATCAGCCTGCAATTACAGATTATGTAAACATTCAAGCAAATTTCACATTTTCTAGAAAGAAATTTCCCTCTATCATGAATGCATTAATTGGAACATTTTATGCAAGGTTTCAGTTTTTACTTGTGGTAGAAAAGAGTCTTGTTAATCTGCTATATGGAAACATCTAGTATATAGTGCTTTTTGAAATGTTTGCCACAAGCCAACAAATCTAAGATGAGTTTTGTCTTACTGTCAATGATTTGGACAAGGCTGTTACCCTAAATTCAGACATGTCTTAAATCTGAAATATAATGGTCTAGTACCTTGAAGAACATTTATGGAAGACTCAATGACATATAAGTAAGAGAGTAACAAGTTAATATTTATGCATAGGTGAGTGTGGTTAAACAGAAACAGAGACGATCTGTTGCATATGGGGGGGTTTCAGAGCCCAGGTAGAGCTTGGGCATGGGCATACATAGAATGACATATCACTAACAAAGGGAGTTAGACAGCTTCTATTTAATGTATAAGTGAACTAGAAGCCCCAGAGTTAGAATTAAACTCCAGGTCTTGGGGGAATTTTCTGTGATAAATGGAGCCGTATAAACACTGATTACAAAAAACGATCAACAGAAGACATCTAAGAGGTTTGAAAATGATGCTAACATCAAATGCTTGTTATCTGTAGATTTTTTACTAAAATCTGTAGATTTTTTACTAATTACAGAGTTTTTACTAGAAATCGAAAAGATTTATTTTCGGCCTTAAAATTCTGAGGGGATGAAAGAAGGTAGAAGGAGGAGAAAGAATATGGAACAGTTTTGTCTTTCTCCTGGAAATGCCAACCTATATTTCATTTCCAAAGCACTTACTGTTTTGGCCCCAAAGAATGTTTTAAGCTTCGGAGGTGAAATTCTGTCTAGTGCAATATTAATGGAATTTGGTTTTGTTTTGATGAGTTCACTGAAATCAGAAGAAAACTTGTTTATAGTTGTTCTCAGAATTCAAAACAACTATCCTGTGTCCAGCAAAACATGTATGTATGCACTTAATATTGTGTGGTAAGATGTTTTATTGAATAGAATTTTGAAAGTGCAGTGCATAGCACACATTAAATACGTTTTTTTTATGACATTACATACTCAATGCCAAAACCTCCAGTTCTAATCTTCAAACTATAACTTATTGCACACTGCTGCTGAGATGGTGGTAAATAGGTAAACACAGGTACTTGAACAGAACATTTATATATATATATATTCTTGTTACAAAAACTGCTTTGAAGTTTCATGTTCCAAAGCAGTTATAGTTCAAAGTATGACTAGCATGGCCCTTTTTAATACTGGACTATGAAATGGTATCTCCATGACATTTGCATCCCCACTAATGTACATAACGCAACACATTCTGGAAAAGTAATAGGGTAAGGTAGAATAAGGTATAGGTGAATGATTTGTACTCAGAAACAGCTCAAGTATTATTTTGAAATTAAAAACAAATAGTAAGACTATTTTCCAGTTTTACATAGGTGGTGGATATTATTGCTTCTAGACCATATATATCAATCTGAAATACAGCTTTCAATATTGCACTTCTGCAGCAGTAAAATGCTACATAGCTGCTCGAGATGCGCCTGTTTAAAAGTTACTGTCACCATCTAGTGGCAATTTGAAAGCATTTAGATACCACATTCTTTATGGCAGCACTTTGATTGTTATGTAAGAACACATTCAGACATTTTTCTACCCATTTAAGCACGTCAGTTAGATATATGGCTAGCATTTTAGTGCAGAATACCATTATCGTTTATGCAAATGACAGGTTCACAATATTTTTAAATAGGTAAAACTCACCTTTTCTGGCAGTTTACTGTTCCTTTCTCACAGACCCATTAGCATCATCTAGGAAGCAAACAAACACCTACCTATGATACTTAATATGCACCAATTATTCACATTATTATGCTTTTAATTCCCATATTTTGCATAATAAATGTATTAATTGTACATAGTTGTTACTGTACTGGCATTCTTTTCAGTTTCTGTCAGCCTTACAGTCTCACGGAGGATGCTGTGTAACACGATGCAAAGCATAGACCACTCTCAATGTGAAATATTTATGTAGCTCTGGTTAAGAAACAAAAACTGTTCAATAACATTGTTCTGATGCTGTGTACACCACTTTTCCACATCATTCTTTTTTTTTTCCCCACTTCTTTTTACTTTCTGTATTTATAATCTATTGGTGTAGAAAGAATAAAAGCTTGTATTACTGGTGATCTATAGCAATAACACCTTCTAGTAATCAAACGCACCTCTCCAGCAAATCCCATTTCTCAAAGTTATTGTGTAATGGTAAAATCACTGGGCTTCACTAAACACTTATTATTCACAGAAAGGAGACATCAATATTCTTTCCTCTGATATACTATTGCTTTTCCTTTTCAGCTATAATAAATAAAAACTGATAGAGTGACTTATTAGCTGTAGGTTTACTTTTATTTTATTACTATTTCAGTAAGAATATAGGAGTTGTCATGTCATTTGAACCCAGGAGTCTTTAGAAGAGACAACATAACATCTAAACCCATCCCAGCTACCACAGTTCTCTAAAACTTCTGCTTCCCATGTGGTCCAATATATTCTCTTTTCTTCATCTCATTTATGACATTTATTACTATTTTTATGTTTTACTGATTCCAAGAGAAGAATCCCCTGTATCACTCTAAGTGGTTCTCTCTGGTTCAATGCAGAGAAGGACTTGGAGGTGTTGATGGATGAACACCAAGTTGGCATCCTGAGATGACAGGTCATCTTTAGGGTTGAAGACCTAACTACAGAAAGCCTACTTTCTTTTATAATGCTGCATAAATTGGTTGTTACCTTTTGCACTATGCCTTAGGAAAGCAAGAAATCTGAATTATACTTCTACTATTTAGTTTTAGAGCATTTAAACTCATACTATCGATATTGCATAAAATGCCTTGTTCAAGGTTAAAATCTTTCCTGAGTTTTTTACATTCAAGATCTCTCTTAATACAATGTAAATATTGGAGATAAAAGCATACTTTATATTTCGAGGACTTCTACAAATACTATTTAGAAATCTCTGTCCCCTTCTGTGTCTTTCTATTCTCTATTCCATAGATTGTTGTTTAAATCAAAAGTAAACATCAGTAGGAGAGACATTGTCCTGGTGACAGAGAGAGTGAGGACTCTTTGGGAAACATGTTTTTTTAATTGCCCTAGTATTTTAAATAATTCAGTAAACATTACATAAAATGAAGATTCAGTCTTTTTTGGAAACTAAGCCAAAGAGGAGAAATAATGTCACTGATTTGTTTCAATTTTTATAATTTCTTGGGATTACTGTAGTAATTTTCATACAACATAATTAAGTTTGTTCAACCCTCATTCATAAGTAAGCAGAAAATTCTAATGTTGCCTTGCATCACTTTAGTATAAACCAAAATAGAAAGAAAAAAAAGACTCAGAAAGGGGATTTACTTCAAGAAGAAAACAGTTAAGACTGACACTATAGTTTCAGTGATCTGAAAAGAACAATAGTAAATGTTTTACAACACTGAAAAAATTAATGGAACACTTTTAGGCCACAGATAACTACAATTTAATGGCAAATACAAACAGCAAACTTGCAATAAATTATTTTCATTAGGAGCCAAAAATTAGGAGCCTGCTATAGAGAAGAAATTTCTAGCACCTTTTATATCAAAGACAGAGAAATCTGCTGGGGTGTTAGGCAATACAGTAGTTTGTCAGAGGAAAATGCTGTCATGTTAAAAAAACCTGCCACACCAAGCTCATACATTTATTCTGCATTTCTTTTTTATTGTGTTTGCACACATGCATGTTTATGGGAAAAAAAAAACAAAACAAAACAAAAAAAAACCAACAAAAACCCAAACCAAACCAAACCAATCAATCAAAACAAATCACCAAAAAACCCATCTCGAATAATATAAGGTACAATGTTGGGCCTTTCAGACACTGATTATAGAAAGATGCCAAGCCCATTGGTAGCTAAACAGTTTTTTTGCATATGCAATTTCTCTTATCTAGACTACAAATCAGATAACACTTCAACAAATAAAATTTAGAATTCTTTTTTACACCAGAAGCAAGTGTTTGTTCAATGTCTAGTAGAAAAGGAAATGTGTAATATGGTTTTAAGGGGTTGCACATGTTAAAAAAATAGAGTGGTATTTCTTTCACCTGTCCCTCTTTTTTCCTTTAGCCCTAACATAGGTGCTGTATTTTTCCATACTGGCTCTTGTAGAAAATTCCTGGGTAATAGGAAAAAGTCAAGGAAAATAGGCTAAGAGTTTCTGCCACCTTTTGGAAACAATGTAGCTCTTTTGATCCAGATGAATGATTAGCAATCTATTTTAAAATGCCTTCCTCCTCTGCACCTCAACACCTCCCCTTCCCAGGCATGCATACATCTTCTGGAGTCATCCAAGAGGACATGTCTGGTAGCAGGAAGAAGTGGAGGCAGCAACACCCCAGAGAATATGACAGAGATTATTCTTCCAAGAAATACTAGTGCTGGAGTGAATAGACAGTAAAGATCCAATAGCTCAGTGAAGACTCAGAAAGGGTGCAGACTTTCATAGTATACAAAAGTCTTCAACACCCTAAAGAACTTCCATGATTGTATACAAATATCTTAAACTATACTATTCCAATACCATTGGCCGAATTCTCTTTTACTTAAAATATGTTCTGCATTCAAAATATGTTGTTCCGTGCTTGTATCTGATATAGAATCACTTTTAGAATATAGAATCATAGAATATACTTTTCATCTCCCTTTGTTTATGGCATTTTTGCTATAAGATATGATAACCAAGCATTTACACATGAAAATATGTCTCTGTGATGCTATTTAAGCCAAGTAAGTTGTTCAGATGGAGAAGTCTAATTTAAGAGGCAGTAAAGACTACAAAAACCCAAACCAAACCAAAACAAAACAAATCAAGATCAAAGCATTGTAACTCTGTAAGACTGGGTCAGCTAATCATTAGAAGGGAGCCAGTTTGCTTTTCCACATATGCAAAACCTGCTGGATGTACTTGGAAGTATAAGAAAGAAATACTTCATTGGCAATATCTTGGCAGAATAAGGGTAGAAAAAGTAAGTTCTTGGTGCTCTAGTTAAGGGACCATTTGTAATGGTGAGTTACCCAAAATTTCACATCAGTTCAACTTTGGAAATAATGATTCTATCATCTAGATGATGATCTTCATCAGAAATGCCTTGGGAAGTCTTCCCCTATGGGACATCTACCCCTGTGCACATTCTATTTCAGGGAGGTACTGTTCACTCAGATGCTGAACTCCCCCAGGAATGCCAATTATATGAACTGCTTGTATAGAAAATTGCATGTCCCACTGGGTATAACTAATAACATTGCAGTTCATCAAAGCAGAAAATATCAAACAGCCTAGAAATAGTTTAATGGAAGACTCTAGGGAAAACAAATAAACAAAAAGGCAACCTGATTTCTTTGTGGAGTTGATGCATTTTAATGCAAGTATATAAGAAGTTGCATGGATATGACAAATTTACTATTTGGGTTGAACTTTCCAGCCACAGTTATGAAGGAAATTCTTTTCAGACACTACAATGTGACCCATATAGGGATTCTGAGTGTACTGGACACCACTCACACAAAGATTTTACTGTCTGAACTACTCTAATGTCAAGATAGGTCCTTTATGTCTTACTTGAAAACAAGATATCATAATTATTATTATATGCTAAAAACCCTCAAACATTTCTATTTGAAAACTTTTTATATAAGGGCCCTCATGTGTCTTCATTTATACACATTCATCTCTTGACTGGTTTATGTATTGAATTTATGGCTTATAACTTTCTCAAGTACTTCTCAGTCGTTGGACTGCTTGCTCTTCTATAAATTAGTCAAATGTCTGTGCACACAAGAAAAAAACTTGCATGTGCCATTTCCTTAACAGCTACTATCGATATGCTGGCTTTCAGAGCTGTCTCACTCCATTTCCAGAAGTTTGGTTTTATTGTTTGCATGATTTCCTTCTTCCAAGTACATTATAACATTGACCTTTACTTTCTAAATAATTTCCAGGACTGATTTAAAGTGTACTACATTCCATATCTTCCCTCTTCCCTCCCAATAATTCATTATTCTTTTTTGTTGACAGTTCCTTTTTTGTAGGTCATTTTGGCGTTTTTAATGGACTTTTTGTTCATATTTGTAACGGTTTATCAAAAGAGCTAACCTGTCTGCTCCCCCAACACAAAAGTGAGGAGAAAAGTAACACTCAAAACTCAGAGTTGAGACCAAAAAAAAGAAAGAAAAAGTAAGAGTGACTTTGAATAGAGTTTAGTGAGCAAATCAGAATACAAATAGCACAATTACCTTAGCCTATCTGCAGACAAAGCACAGTGCAAAGCAGCAGCAAGCAGAAGCAAGTGAGCTAAAAGCCAAATGTCAGAGAGCTATTCCCCTATGTCTCCTTGTCCCACTGCCATCCATGTGGAAAAGACAGCACCCAAAATCCTGGAATCCAGAGGCAACAGCTGCAACAGGAAGCCTCCCACATTGCAATCCAGACTTCCACTCCCATAATGCTTTTCTCCATTTTTGCAGTTGGCACGACTGTAGAATGGTAGGAATAACAGCAGCAGATTCAAATTAACCCATGAGACCATGTAAATAGGGATGAGACTGCTGTGAACAGTGCATGTCCCTATACATCTTCATGCTCCAAACTGGAATGAGGAGAAGTGGGACCAAAGGCTATAGTGACCTATAGGGACTTCCTGAGAATTAGTGGCAGGGTTCCAGATAATTCCTCTGTCTACAACCCTCATCCAACCCACCTGAGGGAGTGCTAGCATTCTTTAAGTATACATTGAAGACCTGGGGCACTTTGGTCAGTATTTATTGGTGGATGAATGGGAAGGCAAGAGTAGTCATACATACTCCGAGTCATCTAACTCATTGCAATAACAACATAAAGCTTGTTGCATATGCATGGCCACCTTCAGTACTGTATCAAGCAATGACCAAAGTTAGTGCAGTATCAATAAAAAAAGTATCTGTTGCTTAAATGGTTAGGTAATATTTTGGGGCCCAGCAGACTTCAGCACAGGCCTCTTACAAACAGCAGCTAATGAATGACACCACTGCTTTAAATAGCCCAGGTTACCTTTCAGGAAAGGAACAGTAGAATTTATATATAATAGTGGGTTTACTGAAAGAAGTAGAGTGCCACTATTATTTGAGTCTAAACTGTCCACATTCAGGGAAAAAGCTAGCAACTTCAATAGACTAAGCTTATCACAGTATCACCAAGGTTGGAAGAGACCTCAAAGATCATCAACCTCAAGACTAGACCATGGCACCAAGTGCCATGTCCAAACCCTCCTTGAACACCTCCAGGGATGGTGACTCCACCACCTCCCTGGGCAGCCCATTCCAGTAGCCAATGACTCTCTCAGTCAAGAACTTTCTCCTCATCTCCAGCCTAAACTTCNGCTCAAGCACCTCAATGTCCTTCTTCAATTGAGGGGCCCAAAACTGGACACAGCACTCAAGGTGTGGCCTAACCAGGGCAGAGTACAGAGGGAGAATGACCTCCCTGCTCCTGCTGGCCACACTATTCCTGATGCAGGCCAGGATGCCATTGGTCGTCTTGGCCACCTGGGCACGCTGCTGGCTCATGTTCAGGCGGGTGTCAATCAGCACCCCCAGATCCCTTTCTGTTTGGCTGCTCTCCAGCCACTCCGACCCCAGCCTGTAGCTCTGCATGGGGTTGTTGTGGCCAAAGTGCAGCACCCGGCACCTGGATTTGTTGAATGCCATCCCGTTGGACTCTGCCCATCTGTCCAGGTGGTCGAGGTCCCGCTGCAGAGCCCTTTTGTCTTCCAACCCATCAACATGGGTTATGTTGGCTTATGTGCAGAAGGAATGGGCCTAGAAGTTTGTGACCTACCACCATAAAAAGAGAATATTCTAACCATTCACTCTCTAAAAAAATAACAAATTTAAATACCAGTCACTGCTGAAAAACACACCATTCCATTTTTCAGCACCTTGTTAGAGCTACATGAGTTTCTGTCATGTTACACATATTAATCTTTATGATACAAGGCCAAGTTAGTTTAACACAAGAATAAACTTGTTATAACTATGACTAAATTTAAAGTTGGCTCATCTCTTTATACCATTAAGGGTTTCTAAGCTCTTTTGTTAAAGGATTTTTTTTTTTTAAATTTTTTTTCATTTTTTTGGTCAATGTCTTTAAAACCTCCTTTTAAATACTTGGTGATAAGTGTTTAGAAAACTGTATTCTTCATTTCTGGTCGTATGATCCCTCAGAGGACACGATGTCTAGCCTTCATTAAAACAGCAAGTTCCCAGAAAGTACACGTTTGAAGGCAAAAATTAGAGAACCAGTAGCTAATGGAAATATGCAATGTTTAGTTTAACATGTGCACCAAATGTAGAAAAACAGGTAATTGAAGGTGTAATTTAACATTATCTTTTATCAGTTAAGAAGCTGAAAGTCTTTACCAAAAGCAGAAGCTTCAGATGAAAGCCACTAATCATTTATTTTTAGTGTCAATAAATATTACCTGCTCTGATTATCATGGGAGGGGTAAAAAAAAAAGCAGCAAGCTGACAGGAACACATTTAATCTATTGCATTGTTTCACTCAGGGTTGAGATAGTAATGGACTTTGGATGTGGAAGAAAATTCTCAGTGTGCAGACTGGAGACAACATTTTAACCTGGGGAAAAAAAAAAATTCAAATGTGATAAACAGTAGAAGAAGTTGCATAACTTACAGCAATCATCTTCTGTGTAGCAAATTCATTTAACAATCTCATATTTTTTAAAAAAATTAACTTCAAAAACTAAGCAGAAGGCAGAAGAAATTCATAAAATAGAAAACAAATTTAAGTTACATATAGAGGATATAGTAAATAAAGAGAAGAAGGGTAAACATTACATTGTCTTTGTTGGTTACTAAAGCTGAAGAGCTAGATACATCCTATTTTCAAGGGTTGAGTTGAATTTGCTGATTTGTATATTCAATACATCAAGCTGCCATCAAGCCAGTTTCAAAGTGAAAGTGTTGGCTGGAGCAAAGTATCGTGAGGCTTGAAGCTCAGATTGTAACACAAAAGGGTTCCTGTTTCTGTTGCTGCTTTTGGTTTCCAGGTTCTGGGTGGCATAAAACTGTTCCCCCGACCCAAGCACACAGAAGCCAGCCCAGTGGAAAAGACAATTTTATCACTGACACCTACTGCTTCTGCATTTTGCTGTGCTTTGCTGCAAACATGCTAAGGTCATTGTGCATTGTAGCATTCCCAGTAAAACTCTTTATCTCAACTCTAGCTCAACCCTGAGAGGTTTTTTTGTGTTACTTTCCCTCCAATCTGAGTTTGGGGAGAGGATGTTGTGAGACAACTCTGTGTTAGCCCAGAACACATACACAGAAAAGAATGTAAACCTAATGGTAGAAATATTTGGATGGGTGGAAATGGTAGAAATCAGAAAAGTTTTGCCATTTAGTTTATCACAAAAGATGGTAACAAAGACTCAGAAGGAAAGTAAAGTCTGGACTTGTCTAATTTTGAATTGTATTCTGCAAATATGTATTAAAAAAACCCAACAACATACAATGTGTAAAAAAAAAATTGTTGTGGAGACTGTCGATTTGAATAGCAATATTTACAGCTAGAGGTAATTAATCAGCCACTACTTGCAGGAATCTCATTTCTTGTATCCATCCTTAGTTTTGTTACAGGTTAGGTTTCTACTGCTCCTTCCTATTTATTCAGATCCTTTGCCCTTGACATACCTGTGTATGTTTATTCTAATTTTCAGAAAGGTATTCATGTCACAGCTTACCTTAGAATTCAAGAGGCAAAGCCTAAGTGTGGTGCCACAGAAGAGGAGAAATAATCTACACAAATTCTTATGGCATTATTCCATTTGTTAAAATTGAGATACATGAATTACATAAACAGTAGTCAAAAGGATATGTATAGTTGTTAATTCCCCATGCTGGTGCCTGAAGAGTCATGTTCCTCTAAATGTTGTACCAGAAATAGGTAGTTTTCAGAACTGCTTTTTCTACGCCATGAGTTAGACCATATCTCAGTGGTCTTTATATTCCACTTACACTTTAAAAGTAGGAAATATTTAAATATAAGATAAGGCATAATGGAGGCCTATGTACAACCAAATCACCATTCTTTAAAAGCACCTTTAAAATATTTTCATTAACAGTAAGTAAGGAGAGGGAAAGAAGTCATTAAATAATGTTTCTACCATACACCACAAGGTAGCAGTAAAGGATTAAAGGAAAGAAGATTAAAAAGTAAGCAATAAAGGCTGCAGGGAATAGGGAAGTATAGCAAAATAGAGGAGCATGATAATTTTAGTAGATCCCCATGGCCTAATTACAAACATAAACAAATGGAAGAATGATGAACTTGGTGTAAATGACACATTAGTCACGCAGGAAAAAAGTCAGAGTTCTACCTAGGTGTGATTTCAGTCATTCAGCTGCAGTCTTCCTTTTCTTAGCAAAATCTTTTAACTTTAGCAATTCATTGTGTTTAGTAGCCTAGCTAAGATACCATCATCAGTGTTCAATAGGCCAAGATCATCTACATGAAAAAGTATTTATTGGTTGTTAAGCCTGACTGAATTAAGCATGTTTATCGCTGCATTGTGGTCGACTTCCCACTTCCTCCTCTACAACAGGAGATCAGGGAAAGCAATTTTACTCTGTTTTATCAGCATTTTATAAGATTATGACTGTCACTGATATTAGCTATTCAGCTGATGAACTTGGCAGACCTGTTTGAAATGGGGACTTCTTTGCCCCCATTTAATAACGCTTGCTAACAATGAAGGCAATGAAGGCAATGAAGGCATCTTGTTCATCTTTAAATTGTTGCATACTTAGCCACCAGATGGCAGACACTCCCCATCAGACCAACAGCCTGTTAAGGCTCAGAAATATTTACAATATTAAATGAGTTTCTAAAGTTTATCAATTCTGTTATCTTATGTAACTTTTTTGTTATGGAGGGGTAATTAACTGATGTAAGATATGATTTTCAAAGATCAATTTTGTTTATTAATATTCTATATTCAGGACTCTTGCCACCCTGACAATTAATTTTAATAATAATTGGTTCTTTGCACAGTCATGGAAACTTTATACAGGTAATAACAGAGGATCTAGAAATAACTAGCAATAATATAGAACATTAATTGAACTGGAAGAGAAGGCTCCTACAGTTAGTGTACTGCTTGCAGTTAATCGTACCACTTGCCCACTAGATGAGCACAAGGAGCTCCTTTCTGCTTATGGCAGAAGGCAATGGTAAATTACAAGAGGCTTTAGGTATTTACCCACAAAATGTCTCCCGACTGGCAGGGCTAGCTACAGCTTCAGACAGTACCCAAACACCTTCAGGGAATTCTGTTACTGTCTTGTCAGTCACTGAGACTTCTGAATCTTCCCAGGTTTCAGGGTTCTGGGGAAAGGAGGCAGACAATCTCTGACCTGGTCATGATCTCTCTGGATGATCTGTGTATCTTCAGGACTTCCTGTCTTGGCAGGAGNGCAGTTAATCGTACCACTTGCCCACTAGATGAGCACAAGGAGCTCCTTTCTGCTTATGGCAGAAGGCAATGGTAAATTACAAGAGGCTTTAGGTATTTACCCACAAAATGTCTCCCGACTGGCAGGGCTAGCTACAGCTTCAGACAGTACCCAAACACCTTCAGGGAATTCTGTTACTGTCTTGTCAGTCACTGAGACTTCTGAATCTTCCCAGGTTTCAGGGTTCTGGGGAAAGGAGGCAGACAATCTCTGACCTGGTCATGATCTCTCTGGATGATCTGTGTATCTTCAGGACTTCCTGTCTTGGCAGGAGACTTTCAGGTGCAGGCAGAATGTCTTGTGATGTGCAGTCTTGGCACGATGTCACGCTGGCTATGCAGGCCAATCACATGGAGGCATTTAAAGTCTGTTCCCGGTAAACTCTTGGCAGGCAGTTTCCAAGCAGTTCAGGATGCAATAAGGTAGTAGCAAGCAGCAAGCACAGATACAACGGCAGAGCATGCTGTGTCAACCCTGCTGATCTCCTTTTATCAATAGGGCCCAAGGCTAATGGTCCTTTGGACACAGAATAGTCAAACGGAATGGCAGTTAGCCAAACTCGAGCACATTAGGTGAATCCATAGGCTTGCTTTACCCTTTTTAGGGCAGAACACAAGCCTTGCACAAGGCAGGCACAAGCTGAGTGTTTACCACAGGATGTAAACAAGTCTGGGCAAGCCAGAGTCCTTAGACTCAGTGGCTCCAAGTTCTCCGTCCTCTTTCCCACAGTTGCTTCTCCCCAAATAAAGAAGGAGGGAGAGCAGAAAAAACACGTCTGGGCAAGGTAGGACATGTACAAGCCTATTTTTGGCCTGCTTAGGCCTACCACAACACTTTTGTTTAGAATGCTGTTCTGTCTACATCAAATAATATTCGATTTGGTTGGACAGAGCAGAATATTGTCTTACTCTTTTCAGGTAAAGCTTTTTAGTATCTTCGCCGTTGCTCTCAATAACTCCAGTCAAAACACTTCTTCCACATAAATACATGTCATAACATTGACTCATTGACATGAAGGTAGGCAGGAGCAATAAATGACAGGATTTCCTTGACTGAAACAAGAAAAAGTGCCAGTATCTGTACTAATAAGAGTTCTTTACAAGGCGCTAGTATTAATAGTGCACCAAGCCTGGTAGCTACTCCAGAAGCCTGTGTTTACAGATTTGTTTTCTAGGTTTTATAGTCTATGATTGCTAAGGAAATCACAATTTCTAATTCTTAATGCTGTGTGTGTCATCTAGCTAGAGGTGATTACTCATGACGATTTTCTTAAACACAGGAATAGGAATTGTGTGAAAATTAGAAAGTTAGAGATATGTAAAGATATATAACCAGTTGTAGATTGTTATTGCTAATATAGGAGTGTAGTCATACAGTGTAATGCTGGGAAATTGCATATGTGCTTACTCAGAAAACCTCTCTTAGGCAGATAGGCCCTAAATCACAGTGACACATAAAGCTTCTCAGAAGCTGCTGCAGATATATCAAGTATATATACAAATTTACAGTATGAATTTGTAATAATGAACCACTATTTTCTTCACCATCTTCCATTTTCCAAGTGGTTTTGCAGATAGACAATATCAAAGCTGCTATTATGAGAGCACAGCTCTCAAAGAGAAGTATCTTGATCAGGTAGGTAAAAAATTCTGAGCTACCAAATGAAAACGATTCTGGCAAAAGAATCACAACAGACCAGAGAGAAAGGAACAAAAATGTATTTTCCTTCTCATCCTGCTGTCGTATATTCAGTTCAGATCTTTTGGTTACCTGTTCTCTAATGTTTAACCTCTACTTGGTACAAGGCAAAAAAAATGTTTAAGTAATGTATCCATGAGAGAGATTATTTTAAAAAAAGAAAATGAATGTCTGACGCATTTTGAAGATAAAGCAGGAAAGGGTTCGCATTATTCCTTTCCATCCTTGCTTTCCACAATGTGCCAAGGCAAATGCTTCCCTGGTCGTGAAACACTGAAATAATCAAGATTTAGAGTACATTTAAAAAAACAAAACAAACAAACAAAAAAATGCCAAACCAACAACAAAACGTAAGTGAATTAAGACTTTTACTGTGAGGCCTTTTATGGTAACATTTTCACAAGTATTCAATATTCATTATCCATGGTAGGGTAGCTGAAAAGTTTTTAAGTAATACATTGTTGAATAAGTTTTCACTGGCATAATTATTCAATTCTTTTTGTTTGGTTGGGTTTTTTTGTTGGGTTGGTTTTTTTTTGGGGGGGGGGGGG
>VWZE01016976.1:154268-168390 GCA_013396675.1 Eubucco bourcierii
GATTTTTTTTTAAGCACATATTTTAAATGGAAAGCCCTGGCTGAAATAACCAGCACAAGACCACATAACCTGAGCAAGTCCTTTAGATAACACTGAGGTCTTTAAGGAACTGAAACCACCTCACTCATCACAGGCATGATGAGTACTCACCATCTTTTTGTCAACAGTTCCATTCTCCAAAACTTATTATCAAGCTTCCTGGTATTACAAAGTAGTAGATTCACAGTTAGTCTAAGACATGAATCAGTGACCCACATTCATGCATTTAGATGTTTGTATCTAGCATGTTTGGCCATATGCAATTTTATATACCACAGGAAGTTCACGCAGGAAGGTATTTCACCTCAAATGATTCTCCACACTGAAAGTTAGGAAACAATCTTAGCCTTTGTCAAACCAAGACTCTTATGCAGATACACCCCAAATTCTGTCAAACTGATGCATAGAATTCCAGGTGAGAGATACATCCCTAAGTTTATTTAAAACAAAACAAAACAAAAATCCCAAAACAAAACAAACAAAAAAACCCCCCAACCAACCAACCAAAAAAAAAAAAAAAAAACAAACCAAAAAACAAACCCCACAATGAAATGATTATTTCTTAATCATTTAGGCTTAGTTATATTTCTGAAAAAAATCTACTTCTTCTAAACATTTTCAATGTTTCCAAGGAAGCTTTTATTGCACAATTCAGCATGCGTAAACCAGAACAAGAAATTATTTTCCCTTGGAACACAGCCTGAGATAAGATAAATTTAAGGATAGAATCTGGAAATAATTTCATTAAGGAGTTACCTATAATGTCAGATGAATTCTAGAGCCAAACCCCTGTTTAAAGAGATCTTTTTGATGTCTTTTATAAAGACCTATAAAAGTGGTGTCAATTTCAAACTTGCATTGAAATAGTCCATGTAAATTTTGCTTAATCTGGCACAAGTTTAGAGTGGTTTTGAACATAACTGGTAAACGCATCTGATTTCATGTGTGAAATTCAGTAACTGAAACATTTTCTGGAATAGCAAACTGATATTTTAGCAAATGTGGAACTTCTTGGTGCATTTTACAAAACTTCCAAAGGGCAGGAGTATGCATCCTTAAAGAAATCATACAGGGCAAGTTGTGGAAACTAGTTAAGAAAACCTAGCTAATTATCATACATTTTGCCTCTCCCTCCAAACTCCCAGTTAGCATGAAACACTATATTTTTAGAAGCTACATCCCTATCATACCTAATGGAAATGAGAATTGCTCTTACTCATTCTCTTCAGCTTCCTTTCACAAAATACTAAAATCCAAATGAGGTGCAAGATTTTAAATTCTCTGATATCACCACAGGTGTTATATTAGGTCACTTCTCTGTAAAAATAAGATATCCCAATTCCACTTGTGTTGGGATTGGACAGAAACAGATCTAAAAGTTCCAGAAAGTCAGAAATTTTGAAACTGTTTTAGCATCTTTGGAACATATGGCCCCATTTGTACTCATTGCTCTTGCAACTCTCCTCAGTCTCATACTAACAGTTTTTTAAATAAGTGTTTGTTTGTTAAGTGTTTTCATTTGTGTGTTTTGGTAGGAGGTTTTTCTTTTGGTTTGGGTTTTTGTTGGCTGCTTGTGGTTTTGTTGGGTTGTTTTGGGTTTTATTTTTGTGGGGTTTCTGGTTTGGTTTTTTGGGGTTTTTTTTTGTTTGGTTGGTTTTTCAGATTGGTATATACCAAAATAGAAATATCTGAATAAACACATTCCTGAAATTAAAAGCATTTGCTTGGTGTTT
This sequence comes from Eubucco bourcierii, assembly GCA_013396675.1. Taxonomy (NCBI): domain Eukaryota; kingdom Metazoa; phylum Chordata; class Aves; order Piciformes; family Ramphastidae; genus Eubucco; species Eubucco bourcierii. The sequence goes on from VWZE01016976.1 coordinate 156,041, forward strand.
GGATATTATCCTATGCATTGCAAAACTAAAAAAGGAAACCATAAATCAAAACAGATGGTTTTGAACATAAAAGTTAAAAAAATCACTCATAACTCCTGCCCCACTAAATCAATTTTTAAATTATTTTAAATTTATTTTTTCTCTGAGCAGCTAGCAAATGGTCACAACTTTCAGCCATTACACCTTGACCCAGCCTAGATTTGACCCAGCACAGTGAGGGTGGTGAGGCATTGGAACAGGTTGCCCAGGGAGGTTGTGGATGTTCCCTCCCTGGAGGTGTTCTAGGCCAGGTTGGATGAGGCCTTGAGTGACCTGTACTAGTGGGAGGTGTCCCTGCCTATGGCAGGGGGTTGGAACTAGATGATCCTTGAGGTCCCTTCCAACCTTACCACTCTATGATTCTATGAAATAGAATTTATAACAATCTTCTGAAGAATCATGTGTTCTGATTTCACCATTCAACTAGATGCTATTCATAACACCAGTCCTCATTCCTGAGCCTGATCCCTATGAATAATAATCTAGCACATGATCTTCTTTATCACGACTTATACTTTGTCTTACTGCCACTTTACTATGGATAGAGCACATAATGAGAAATTACTAATGAACTTGTTATTAAAATTGTAAAATCATACCAAGCAAGAAAAAGTTATCAGAGGACATTTTTTAAAGCTGAAAGTCAGTCTAGTTTAACCCCCTGATCTCACAAGTGATGTTTAAACAAACAGGTCAAAATGTTAAGGGTGCTTAGAATTCAGCGTATCCTTGAAAAATTATTATAAGTTCTCAAGATAAAAACAAACAAAACCCCACAAACAAACAAACAAAAATATCAAGCCATGTAATTAAACATTAGTTTACATGCCTAAGTTCAGATGTCCGACAAATTCTGTCTAGCCTTCTTAAAATCGTGGTTAAATAAAGTACTCTTTTGGTCCTCTTAACTGGAAAAAATTACATTTCACTGTCAGATGCATCCTCTCATTATGCTGAAAGTGGCTGAAGGTATCACAATGCAGCATTATTTGTATAGCCCAACAATCCCACTCTTTTATGAACAGAAGCACTGAACAGCAGTATTTTTTCAAATGCACTGACAAAGCAATTCCTCTCATGGACAGGACGCAGGCTTTTAAACATGTGCCTGCATATCTTCCAAAACCAAAATCAGGCCAGGTAAGTATATCTATTCAAGCAAGCAAGAGAGCATCTGTAATAGGCAGATCCTACTGATCTCATTTTATGCATACTAACCATTCCCATAGAGGAAAACCTGTAACCATTAGGTCATTTTAAATTTGGTATTAATACTAATGTCTGCTTTGCAATCCTCACCATCTGTCATATGAGGCTACATTCCCTCCCCCCGCCCCGCCCAATGTCACATAGTAGTTTCACCAATTAAAAATTATTTTTGTTTCTCTCAGAACTGAAGACACTCTCCTACAGTTTAATATCTGATATGTCCTCGATTAGAGGATGTAAATGGTTTTTTTTTTTGGCAATGAAGCTGGTGAGAGGTCTCCAGCACAAGCCCTATGAAGAGAGGCTGAGGGAGCTGGGATTGTTTAGCCTGGAGAAGAGGAGGCTCAGGGGAGAACTTATTGCTGTCTACAACTACCTGAAGGGTGGTTGTAGCCAGGAGGAGGTTGCTTTCTTCTCTCAGGCAACCAGCACCAGAACAAGAGGACACAGTCTCAAGCTGTGCCAGGGGAAGTTCAGGCTGGAGGTGAGGAGAAAGTTCTTGACTGAGAGAGTCATTGGTTACTGGAATGGGCTGCCCAGGGAGGTGGTGGAGTCACCGTCCCTGGAGGTGTTCAAGGCGCATTTGGACATGGCACTTGGTGCCATGGTCTAGTCTTGAGGTCTGTGGTATTGGGTTGGACTTGATGATCTTTGAGGTCTCTTCCAACCTTGGTGATACTGTGATACTTCAAAACTTGTAAAATCTTAACAAGCCTAACAAGTTCAGGTACTCCTGGTTTTGCTTCACAAATAATGAAGTTGTCTTTTACGTCAGATGTATATTTTTCTAGCAGCAATTTGGTTTCTTTCTATTCAGTGTTATCAGCAAGTGCTGAATTTTTTTGCCATGTTTTTTCTAATAAATTTCTATGCGTTAATTTATTTCTGTGACACAGAAAAAGAAAAAAACAAAACCAACAAAGCAACGCAGACACAAACAAAAACATGCTGAGAAAAATGTTTCCCAAGAACTTGAGGAAAAGTGAAAAGCTGTATCTGGAAATGCTGGAAGGGGCTTGCTGTTATCTTCTCCTTTTCTAAGGTCTTAAAAGAAAACAAAATTCATCATAAAAGGAACACTGTAGAACAGTTTGCATAAAACAGAAAGCGACTTTCACTTTTTTTTTTCAGTAAGTTGCTACAGAAAACCAGAAGTGAAACCAACATGTTAACAAAATAGAATCATAGAATCATAGAATGGTAAGGTTGGAGGGGATCTCAAGGATCATCTAGTTCCAACCCCCTGCCATAGGCAGAGACACCTCCCACTAGTACAGCTTACTCTAGGCCTTGTCCAACCTGGCCTTGAACACCTCCAGGGAGGGAGCATCCACAACCTCCCTGGGCAACCTGTTCCAATGCCTCACCACCCTCACTGTAAAGAACTTCCTCCTGACATCTAGTCTAAATCTTCCCTCTGCCAGTTTAAATAGATTGCAGATATTTGCATTCCTTCTCAGTAAGCACATCACCCAGAAACTCCATACCAACCATGAACCTACAATCTCCACATAATACAGTTCACAGTACCTGCAAAATCCAGACAAATATTTTTTATTATTTCTTTTCTGTTAGCATTACCTGTCTGTACTTTCTGCTCCTTTATCTTGTCTTTGGTAATATATCCAAAGCAGAGTATCAGTTACTCAAAACCCCAGGTCACCTCTCATATCCTCAGGAACTACCAGGCTGTGATTTTTAAACAGCACATATTTTCTACTTACTGTGAATCTGTCCAGCTATATGAGTTGGGGAACCTGAAAACAATTTGTTTTATTGGAAACTACTGGACTGCCTGTCAGAGTATGTCAATCACTTTTAAGTCTGCATTTCCCCATGTACTTTCATTATATTCTTAATGAAATTATGTAAAAAACTGTCTGTAGTAAAGAATGAACAAATTACTCTTTGATAAGGCATCAGTGGTGACATATATTATCATAATAGTCCATATTTAGATTCTCAGTTTTTGCTTACAGGCCTTAAATTACTGGTAACAACAAGTTTCTAGAATAAAACAAAAAGAAACACCACAGAGATACCCAAACCAGCACACTAGTATTTCTTTTTCATCCTTCTCCCCATTCTCTCTCACAGAGGCCAAATTTGCTCTTAAGTCTCATTATTTATCCATGACAATACAAGCTTCCGATGATTCAGACCTTTGTCGTAATGGGCATGGTCAGCTCTTTCAACTTTACTAGCAAATCTGCAATAACTTAATTATAATTAAGTATGCACTTAATATAATATAGACTTCATCATAAACAGTTCCTGAAGTATCAAATTAACTCAGATCATAAAGCTCTAAATCAGGTCCAGTCAAGACGGTACTTCTTGGGCTAAATCATGTATTCATTCAGAGTACATACAGAAGCAGGTATTTCCTGATCTTTAGCAATTAAAATTATGAGTCATTCTTTTGAATTGAAAACAGGGCTTTAGGACATTTCCATCATATTTTGTTTTGCTCCTTTAAAGTTATCAGCACAACTGTTTAAAACAGATCCATTTGAAATTTTGAGAAATTTTAATATTCCTATCACTGGTAAGAAAATTGTCAGTTACATAATCTATTAAAAGTATTGATTTATGGTCACTTAACATTTATTGCTCTGCACCAAAGTGCACTAAAGACCTAATCATGCAATGAACATTAAATTGATTTTTATAATCAGGTGGAATACTATTCCTTAGAAGACACTAGCTGTAGGATTTGTCAGGATTATTTTTAGTCAGAAAAGTGGATTCCTTAAACTTTCATCAGCAGCAAATCACTTTAAAAAAATGAGTATTTGGGCTTAGGGGAAAAAAAATTCACAGTATTTTTCTTCCTCTAAAATATTCAACAGATTAGGTATGGATTTATGTTATAAGTATTTTGCTTGGTTTTATTTCTGAGAAACCTTCACTTCATGCTATTTGATTAAGTTCTGGTCATGAACAAAAGAAACTACTATTCTTCTCCCAGTAATATTCGTTGATATAAGATACAAAATTTTGACAACTTCTTTGAGATAAGCTTATTTTTGCTTCCTTGTCTCTTTGTTTGATTTATTTTTATTTTCCCATCAAAGGCAAATAAGGTGAAGGTTTGGCTTTCCAGTTGTTTTTCTTAAAATATTTTTCACTTGGTAATTGATCGCTTCATTCTAGTGCCATTTTTGACCTTGATAGAATAAGATAGTAGAATATATTTTCTTTTAAAAATTAAGCAAAATAGCATTAAAAAAAACTATCAAATACATTCCCATACTTTCTGGAACCCATTTAGAAAGAGTTGTTACCCAAACTTAGCCACTTGATACTAATTACACAGAAAATGACCAAATACATTATTTTTCTTATTGACTGAGTTGTACATAAACATTTTAAGTGGAGCGATTGTAAGAGTGGACACAATGTGCTCTTTCCCACCTCCCTTATTCTGAAATCTCATAAGGTAGAAAAAGTGGAAGTAGGTGATACCAGAAATATAATTAAACATTTTTGTCAGAAAATTAATGTGTTCTCCCCTCCGGTGGTCACATGCAAATCTTCCCTTCTTTTTTTTTTTTTTTTTTTTTTTTTTTTTTTTTTTTTTTTTAATTTGTTTTTTTACTTATTTTTTCTTCTTTAGTAAAATTAAGCTTTCAAAAACTCAGAATTCACAGGATTTTTCACAAGCAAAATTTAAAAAGATCAGTGACACTGTTTATCTTGGAAAAAAGCAATTTGCATGCCTGATAGTGAGAACAGAGGGAATAAGAGATACTAGTTTTCCACATCCGGACTCACAACCATCATCAACCAGACTGCATCTGGTGAGCTGCCAGACACCTCACCCTCACAAAGCAAGCAGCATGACATGCTCCCCACCTAAACTCATTCTCTGAAGTGAGATGATGATGATTGGAAGAGGATCATCTTGACAGCAAAGTCCCTCTGAATTTTCAGATTCCTGATTTATCTTGCTCTCTCTTCCCTATTATCCTCACAACTTCTCTGCACTGACTGGGAAAAATTTCCCCTAGCTGGCCTGTGTCCATTATGGATCAGTTTATTGTCAGACACCCAGAACAACCTAGTGTAATAGCAGTGATGTTCTAGTCAAAGCATAATTGGCAATTTTTTGTGAGAAACTAAAGACTCCTATACCCAGCTGGCAGATAAACACACACACTCCATATATAACAAAACCATTTAAGATTGTGGCCATTGTAGATGTTAGGCAATGTTCAGATAAAAGAAACTTGTATTGTTGATGTCATTTAGGCTATTCATGCACAGGTTATGATGCATTGTGTCCATGAAACAGTATACAACTCAAGAAAGGTATTCCTGGAAACTATTGCTCTAGGTTTTGTACTTCTGCAAGTAAAATAGTTAATTAAAAGCTAGAACATACTGAGATTATGAGAATTAATTTCATGTAAAAGCTAAAGAAGAACTTCTCCTTTTTTTGGAGAAGATGATGAGATAGCCTCATTCCAAGCTTATTTTGAAACAACAAACTCTCAGCAAGGTCTCCCTCTGACTCCAATTTCCAGAGAACACAGAAACAGGAAAAAAGACCTGCTGTGAAGTTCCTTAATATAGGACCAGGATTTGAAAGCTTGGAACATGTGGAAGTATAGATAGGTTTTATTCTCAATAGAGTAAGAAGTGACTAAAAAACATTAACACAGTCTCTCATTCAAGCCTCTGACTCCAAGGATCAGAGCAGTCTGAGGTTGGGATAGTTATATATGTATCTTCTCATCTGTTTTTTAACAAAAATATTTTGGTATCTCACACTGGAGTGCAGACAGAATCTTAGATGTTCACTGGCAAGTAGCTAACTTGGTGCATACATAATGTTTCTATAAATTCTTACTAGGGAAGGAAATGCCAACTTTCTTTCACACTTTGCCATGGAAAAAAACAACAAAAAAAACCACACACACACCCCAAAACCCAAACAACTTTTCTTACAGAAATCTTGTCACAACCCACAAAACACATGTGGGTTCTGTGAAAATGTAGGTTTCCCAGGAAATAAGATCTTGTGCAGCAGTAGCACTAAAAATGATTCAAATTGGGTTTCTTGGGTCTTTTTTCCCTTTACCAGTAACACAGTTTCTAGGGAAAGCTTCCATTTATGTATTGAATATTGCATTATTTTAATAAACAACAATGAGAAAAATCCAGGAAAAGAAACCCAAACCGGTAAAAAAAACCCCCAAACAAACCCAAAAACAAACAACCAAACCCAAACAACAAAATTATGATGAAAACACTCACATGTCAATTCACATGTAGAAGAATTCTTCGCTTTTTGTGTATTCTTCACTCTTTGCTACCTACATCAAAAGAGGTACTGAATTCAAAATTTCTTTTTAATTCTGAATGCAGTATTTGCTTTGTTCAATCATTATTTTATGTTGTACATGGATACAGTTAAGTAATGCTCCATCCTTTTTAAGGCTATTGCAACATTTTAAAGAGGAAACAGCTAAGTTTTGTCTGTAGATATTTGAGAATTAAGTAGAAATGTGAAGTGGCCTAACTGCCGATATTAGCTCCAAAGTTTAAAAGAATCACGTAAATTTGAAAAGGAATGTACAATTGTGAAGTTAGGATATCAGCTGTTGTTCAAAATTAGTTCCATTGCAGATTTTTTTTTCTGCCATTGTGAAGATTATTTAATACATTAACTAAATATGTCGATGAGAATAACACTGCATAGACACTAGAGATGAGTGTGAGAGGCACTGGGGTAGGGGGAGGAGAACAACTTTTTTTTCTTTCATATACCTTTACACTGAATCCTTTGTTCTTTACATCTCTTGTTTTCCAGCTGGCACATGCAGTATGTCTAGTACTTAACACACCTGTTACCACATACTTGTCAAAGCAGATACTGCAAAACATCACCCTTCTTTCTACCTTCCTGGCACCACTGGAGTTGTCCTGTCAGTACATACAGGCATTCCTCATCATCTAAAAATAAAACATATGGAAGACCTACACAGATGAATGAGGGACTGCCATTGTTGCCTATTTTTCCCTCCCGTCCCTGCCATATATTAAGGACATTTGCATGTATGACTGAACACAAAAGAGGAGGGAAAAACCCAAGAACACCATGGAAATAAACACAGCAGAACAGTCGTGGACTCATATCTGCTTGTTTCCTTATTAACTTAACAGTTGAACCCAGAAATACATTTTACACTGATCACCATGCTTAGAGCAACATCATTTCACTCTCAGTTTTGTTGAAGATAAAAAAGCAGTTTTTAACAGAATTGGATGCCACTCTACATAAGAAATAAGTGACTCTTATCAGAAAGGTTTTTTGTTTGATTGGTTGTTGTTTTGTTTGTTAGAAGGAATGGAAATAAAAAGACATTTTGAAGACCATAACCAGTATGGTTCTTTCCACACTGAAGACAAAACAGTTTTCAGCAGAAGATAAATAAAGTATCTACTGGTTCTTCTTCTGCCCAGGTTTCCTTCCAGCCCTCAGTACCATGGAAGGCTGAGAGGAGACCTTACAGCTCTCTACAACTACCTGAAGGGAGGCTAAAAAAAGGAGGGGCCCAGCCTGTTCTCCCTGGTTGCAAACAGGACAAGAGGAAATGGTTACAAGCTGCACAAGGGAAGGTTTGGACTGGATATTAGGAAATATTTCTTCCCTGAAAGGGTCATCAAACATTGGGATCATTTTGCCAGGGCAGTGAAGCAGTCACCATGCCAGGAGGTGTTCAAGTAGCATTTTGACCTAGCACTTAAGGACATGGTTTATGCAGAGCTTGCAGAGCTGGATCAAAGATTTGACTGGATGATCTTTGAGGTCTCTTCCAACCAGATATATTGTGTGACTCTGTGACACAAATAAATCTTTGAAAAAGTGCCTCAAAATATTCAGGAAGAGAATAGCTAGAGATCTGTAATGACCATTCTGCTACTTTATCAGACTAGAAAGAGGGTTTAGATTGTTAGGAAAAAAACAACACCCTAATTCTTCATCTGTATACAGGAACATTATGTGGGGTTGTCATTTTTCAAACCTCATAGAATTTACTCTCAAACTTTCCCATTCTGCAGTTACACTGTAATGATTAACACGGGTTACACAGCTACGGTCACATAGGTCTGTTTCTTCTCCATTTAAAAACAAAATAACCAACCAGACAAATAAACAAACAAACCAACCAACCCAAATGGAAACAAAAGCAGTCATAAAAGGTGTATAAATAAAGTCATCTAAGTTACAATTTCTAAGTAAATCCTTCTGCTTCAAATTGACCATTAAGAGGATTTGTGCCCAGATTTCTCAAGACATAGGTACATAACCGTCGATCTATGGGAGCCACTGAGCTAGCATGGTATTATTATAGAACTGAAAAGTGACACATGTAGAGAACATCAGAGACCAGCACATATGAGCCAGACTTTCTCAAATGGAAGTTCAAAAACAGAATTTCAACTCGTTATTTTCCTCCTACTTTAGCTTCCCAGCTTACTTGAGCTAACTTATTTCTGAAATTCAATGTAAATTCAAATAATTTTTTAGCTAACCCAATGTTATATTTTTCAGTATTAATTGGCAATTTTCTACAAAAATACCTAACAGAAAACATGCTCTGTCTGAATTCAGTACTGTACAACACTGCAAAGCACATATACACCTCCATTGGGTGTAAACCGTTCTCTTGATCCCTGTGCTACAGAAAAGTTTTATTTTAGCATTTGCAGTTTAATAATAGCAATTTTTCAGAGGTTTCAGAAATTAAGGAGCAGGGAAAGAAATTCATGTTGACATGTTTTATTGAATGTATGTGATATTTAACCAAAATGCCTTTCTTCCCTTTTTTTTTCCTTTTTTTTTTCTTTTTTTTTTTTTTTTTTTTTTTTTTTTTTTTTTTTTTTTCCTATTTTGAGTGTTTTTTTTTTTTTTTTTTTTTTTTTTTTTTTTTTTTTTTTTTTTTTTTTGGTTTGTCTCCAAATGAGAGTGATTGTTCTTTCTATCATAACAGAAACTCCTCAAATACTGGAGTCCAACACTAGAAAAATATGGAATTTGATGAAAAACAACAATAACCTCTACAAACAAACAAAAAGCCAAATAAATACTTGAGAAGGAACAAAATTAGAAGATTAGTTCCACCTGCAAGTATCAGAATACATTTTTATTATTTCATCTCAGCATATAGAAAATGGGGGAAGATACACTTGCATTTTTGTGCATACATTGAAAAACAAACCAACCAACCAACCATAATTACTAGCCTGCCTTTCAAATTACTTTCAAACTACCCTGCAAGATCCAAAAATGTTCTGAACACTGAAATATGTTATTTTATACATGAAAATTACCAGAAATTTCATTTTTATACAGCTGTCCTCAAAGGAAGAAAAGCATTCGGATTTTCAAGATACAAGAAACTAAAAGCAATTTAAGTCTAGATTGCCACTGAAACCTCTAATCAACCTGAGCAGGCACAGATCACACGATCTCTTTCACTTGTTTCAATTTCCCTGCTATATATCAGATACAGTGGTTTTTACCACAAATAACCCATTTTTACAAAGTAATTTCCTTCTTGGTCACTGTTATTTAGCTAGGAACAAAGTACATATAGAGAATGACCTTTAACATGTCCTGCAATCACACTAGTCATACAGTGCTCAGAGAAGTGAAATAACTGTTTCCTTATTTACAGCCTTCATTTTTGATATATTATATTCTCTAAATTTTTTTATTTTTTTTTTCAGTTGCCTGAACATAACATGAATTCGACTAAAGCCTCACTGGTAGCTGAGCTGCAAATAGTATTATATATGGACGTGGCACTTGGTGCCATGGTCTAGTCTTGAGGTCTATGATAATGGGTTGGACTTGATGATCTTTGAGGTCTCTTCCAACCTTGGTGATACTGTGAGATTATCTGTAAGGGTACTAGTCTGGTATTTGTTGCAACAGTAGGTGTGTTTAATTGACTGAACAATCCATGTGATTAAAAAAGGATTATACTTTTACATTTAAAGCTTTCTTACTTTTCTGTTTGAAGCAGAAGCATGTTTTTTCAGACACAAGTTTAAGGTAAAGGGACAGACTGCATAATTATTTAGAAAAACAGATGGGTCCAAGTTTAATTAGGTATGTCATTCGTTATGTGGAAGGCATACTTCCTGATGCCTTCTAGTCCCAAGTATATTCAGTAACAAGTCTCAGAAATACAAGAACATGGCAATCAGACTGAGCATTGGTAGGAGTATTTTTATCAAGTGGAACAGACTGATGCCTGATGTATTTTTTTGTTGTTCTTGATGTTTGTTTTTTTCCAGAGTTCCTTTGAGAGACACAGTTTACTTTCAGAGGGAAAGACTGAGACAGAGGAAGGACTTTCCCTGCCCCCAACTCTAGCCTTTGTATCTCTCTTCTGCAGGAATCTGCAGAGGTCGATGCATGTTTAGGGTGAGGTATTTCTGATCTTGTGGCTGTGAGGCACAGGAGAGCAATGTCCTACTCCAGGCAAAAACCATCACCAAAAGTGTGGGAGCCTGCTGCTAAAGGGCTGATTCATAGGTGCTTATGCCTTTATCGATTTTGTTTTCTGGAATCAGCTAGGCATCTCACTCTCTCTCTCATTATAGGACAGAACACTTAGTTCAAGCTCTTTCCATGGAAGACAGAGATTAATATCCTGCAATCAATTGGGAACTTAAAGACTACTTTGATTGATTGGTAGTGATGACTGTGACAAGAAAACACATTGATTTAAAGTGTGCTTGATAAAGTTCAATAAGATAAGTAGTTGGATGTCAGAAATAAAAAGGAATTTATCCAATTTTTAAAATAGTTTATATTGCCAGGCTTCTGATGAAAGTTGAATTTCCTGAGAGATGTTAAAAATGAGAAAAGTATAATTAGATATAATTAGGATTTCTTTATCTTACTAAGATGTTCTGAATTGTAATAGCAAAAAATATTTTCAGAATGGTGTAACAGAAAAGGTAGGGTCAACAGACAATTGAGGCCTAATACAGAGATACGCCTTTTAGGTGTCTCTTCTAACACATAGTTAAACCCTTTTCTTAAGCTTAGATTCTAGGCTGTTCTAATGATTATTATTTTCCCATTTTTAACCAAACAGCAAGTAGCATTAAACACATTTTTAATTACATGTCTCAATATTGTCTAGTAATATGCAATACTGAAGCAGAGACTCATAGCTAATCTGTCCTCAGTCCCATCCAGTAAACAGCCTTTGAGAAAACACTTGAATTTCCACAGGTAAAGATTTTCCTTCCACCCCATTTAACAGCCAGCTCCACCTCTGGAAACAAGCTTTAACTGTTTAGAGTTTTAATACTTGCATCTGACATATCAGCAAGACTTCCAAGCCTCCTTCAAGGCTGAGTTCACTGACTATGGAAAATAAATAACTAACTCGATCAATCTGCACATGTTGCCTTATGAGCAGACAAAGGCCATTTTCAGAATGCAGACCTTTGTGCACACAGGTAACCCTGTCACCTTTATACAACATTAAACAGTTTAGCACACTGCCAATTGACATGACAACAGGACTCTAATGTTTTGTTCAAGTTTTTTTCTATTCTCTCTATTAGAAGGTATTCTGGCAATGTGCTGTGCTCCCTGCTGTTTCTCAGGCCCTTCATGAACAGCAAGAACTTGATTTTTTATTTTTTTTTCTTGGTATTGAAGTTTTTGCTGTCTCCCCTAAACATTTCTCAGAAAACTATTGTCTGCTATGTGCTAATAGTAAATAATGATGGCAGCTACAAAAATTTCATGGAACCCTATATACAAGGTAAGCAAAGTCCCAAGGCGTGTGTGGTAGACTGGATTAGACAAGCATGGTCTGTAATATTCTGCTTCTACAATAAAAAGTGTGCCAGCAAAATTGTATACAATTGACCTCAAACTTATTTATCCTACTTGTAAAGTTCCTATGCCTCTGTTCATCCTCTTGACAAAAGAAAAAAAATTCTAATAGGCAGCTTATTAAATATTATTTCTCTTCCACTTCTCTGCACTGCCAGTTACACAATTAAATTGAAAGCGCTTCAGTAAAATCACAGTATCACAGTATCGCAAGGGTTGGAAG
>VWZE01016977.1:31859-50155 GCA_013396675.1 Eubucco bourcierii
CCAGCACTGACCCCTGAGGGACACCACTTGGCACTGGTCTCCAGGTGGACATTGTGCCCTTGATCACCACTCTGTGTGCCACCATCCAGCCAATTCCTTACCCAGCAGTGCTCCACCCATCCAGTCCATGTTTTTCCAGTTTGGTGCCCAGGATGTCCTGTGGCACAGAGTCAAATGCCTTACTCAGGTCCAGGTAGATGCCATCAGTTGCCCTTCCCTTGTCCACTGTCGCTGTGACTTCATCATCAAAAGCCACTAAATTTGTCAGGCAAGATCTGCCCTTGGTGCAGTCATTGCTGGTTCCCACCAATCACCTCTGCTTTGTTTTCCATTTGCCTTAGCAGAGCTTTCAGCAGGATCTGCTCCATGATCTTGCCAGGCATAGAGGTGAGGCTGACTACTCTGTAGTTCCCATGGTCATCCTTTTTTCCCTTCTTGAAGATGGATGTTATGTTTGGGTGTTGGGTTATGGTGGTTCTGTTGGGTGTATGGGTGCTATGTTTGCCCTTCTCCAGCACTGTTTTCTCAGCACTGTTTATAAAGTAGGTAGCACAAACTCACAGTTGACTAATTACTATTATTCAATATATTCAATTCTTAAAAATATTCAATAATTACTATTATTCAATTACTATAATTACAATAATTGTTGAATTGCAGACTTTAAAGGCAGCTTTCATAATGGGGTTACACCTGATGTACTTCATGGCTGCAACCATGTTTACAGAATCACAGACTGGTTTGGGTGGGATGGGACCTTGGAGTGCTGGTTGGTAGCAAGTTCTGCATGAGCCAGCAATGTGCCCTTGTGGGCAAGAGAGCCAAGGGCAGCCTGGGGGGCATCAAGAAAAGTGTGGCCAGCAGGGCTAGGGAGGTTCTTCTCCTCCTCTACTCTGCCCTAGTGAGACCACCCCTGGAATACTGTGTCCAGTTTTGGGCTCCCCAGTGCAGGAGAGACAAGGGACCTGCTGGAGGGAGTCCAGTAGAGAACCAGGAGGATCAGTGGGGGCTTGAGCATCTCCCCTATGAAGATACTGAGAGCCCTGGGGCTGGTTAGTCTGGAGAAAAGACTGAGAGGAGACCTGATCAAAGTGTACAAATCTCTGAGGGGTGGGTGAAAAGTGGCTGGGGCCAAGCTCTTTACGCTGGTCAACGGCAATAAGCCAAGGAGCAGTGGATACAAACTGGAACAGAGAAGGTTCCACCTCAACGTGAGGAGAAACTTCTTTATAGTGAGGGTGACAGAGCCCTGGAGCAGGCTGCCCAGAGTGGTTGTGGAGTCTCCTTCTCTGGAGACTTTCAAAATCCACCTGGATGCATTCCTGTGTGAACTACCCTGGGTGATGCTGCCTTGGAAGGGGGATTGGACTCAATGATCTCTGGAGGTCCCTTCCAACCTCTATGATCTTTAAAGGTTATCTAGTCCAACTCCTCTGCAATCAGCAGGGACAACTTCACTTTTCATAAAAGCATAAGTAGCTCCCTCCCTTTTCTTGCAGAGAGTTGCAACTGACAAAGAGTAAACAACGACCTAAGGATACCTTTAAAGCCACTGACAGTGTAGCTGTGGAACTTGAAGTAATATTACAGCACCCCAGACAGCTTCAGAAGGGACAGCAACTCCAACATACTCACTGATGACAGGAATAAATAAATCAATAAATCCAGTTTCTTTCAACAGTTTGTTGGTCAGCTTCATCACTCTTTGCATTCATGCTCCACACCCCTTGCATAAAGACATAACCTAAAGTGTGATTTTTTTTAGGCTCAATCCATACTTTGTCAAGGGATACAAGACAATGGTTGAGTAAAATACTGTAAAGTAGAATCATAGAATCATAGAATGGTAAGGTTGGAAGGGACCTCAAGGATCATCTAGTTCCAACTTCCTGCCATAGGCAGGGACACCTCCCACTAGCACAGCTCACTCAAGGCCTCATCCAGCCTGGCCTTCAACACCTCCAGGGAGGGAGCATCCACGACCTCCCTGGGCAACCTGTTCCAGTGCCTCACCACCCTCACTGCAAACAACTTCCTCCTAACATCCAGTCTAAATCTCCCCTCTGCCACTTCAAACCCATTGCCCCTTGTCCTGGCATTGCAGGACCTTGTAAATAATCCTTCCCCAGCCTTCCTGTAGCCCCCTTCAGATACTGGAAGGCTACTATCAGGTCTCCTGGAAGCCTTCTCTTCTGCAGCCTGCAGAACCCCAACTCTCTCAGCCTGTCCTCACAGCAGAGCTGCTCCAGCCCTCTGATCATCTTTGTGGCCCTCCTCTGGTCCCACTCCAACACTTCCATGTCCTTCCTGTGCTGAGGGCTCCAGAACTGCACACAGTACTCCAGGTGGGGTCTGACAAGAGCAGAGTAAAGTGGCAGAATCACCTCCCTTGCCCTGCTGGCCACACTGCTCTTGATGCAGCCAAGGTAGCATTGCTTTAAAAGCAAAATAGGTTGCAAAAGGCATATAAATTCACAAACTTAAATCTCATCCAATGTTATTTCCCAGTGTAATCTACCTGTCTAATAAAACAGCTCTCATGTGCAGCACTACTGAAAAAATCTTGGTGATTCCTTCCCTAAGATCTAGAAAATACATTCTGAGTGTCATAAAGAGCTCAAAAAACATTGAAGAGCTCATTTAAAATACGTGGACATATACTAAAACACTCAATAACCAAACAATCCATTAAAACAAATCACAAGGCAACACTGTTCTATAATGGGGATCCAAATTATTGCACTAAAGAAAGAGAAGCTAAAAATGTATGTATGTATGGTAAGGGCAAGCACTTCACCACACACATATTTTTGTCCACAACTCCTGAAGTTGTGAAGGCAGGGAGCAGGAGAAAATCATAGAATCACAGAATGGTAATGTTGGAAGGGACCTCAAGGGTCATCTCATTGGGGCTGTGCAGCCTGGAGAAGAGAAGGCTTCCAGGAGACCTTAGAGTAGCCTTCCAGGATCTGAAGGGGGCTACAGGAAGGCTGGGGAGGGACTATTGACAAGGGTTTGTAATGCCAGGACAAGGGGAATGGGTTTGAAGTGGCAGAGGGGAGATTTAGACTGGATGTTAGGAGGAAGTTGTTTGCAGTGAGGGTGGTGAGACACTGGCACAGGTTGCCCAGGGAGGTTGTGGCTGCTCCCTCCCTGGAGGTGTCCAAGGCCAGGTTGGAGGAGACCTTGAGTGACCTCTACATGTGGGAAGTCTCCCTGCCAGAACAGCCTTTCTGTCCCTGTACTCAGCACTGCTCAGGCCACATCTTGAGTCCTGTGTCCAGTTCTGGGCCCTTCAGTTCAAGAAAGATGTTGAGGTGCTGGAAGGTGTCCAGAGAAGGGCAGCACCTGCCAGGAATCTCCCTGGAGGTGTTCAGGGCCAGGTTGGATGAGGCCTTGATTGACCTGTTCTAATGAGAAGTGTCCCTGCCTATGCCTATGGCTAGATGATCTTTGAGGTCCCTTCCAACCTTACCATTCTATGATTCTATATTTCAGTCATCAATAGAAATGTTTTCTTTGAAACTAACTCTGCATTTCCCCTTGACATAATCCTGGGCACTGTAATTTCAGAATCACAGAAATGTTCAAGTTGGAAAAGTCCCTCAGCATCACCAAGTCCAACCAATACCCTTACCCTACAAGGTTTACCCCAAGCACCACATCCAAATGACTTTTAAATACATCCAGGGTTGGTGACTCCACCTCCCTGGGCAGCACATTCCAGTGCCTGAACACTCTTGCTGTGAATTTTTTTTTCCTAATGTCCAATCTAAACCTACCCAGTCACAGTTTGAGGCCATTCCCTCTTGTTCTATTGCTGATTCCCTGTGAGTAGAGCCCAGCAGCAGCCTCTCCACAATGTCCTCTCAGGTAGCTGTAGACAGCAATGAGCTCTGCCCTCAGCCTCTTCTTTTTCAAACTAACCATCCCCAGCTGCTTCAGTCACACTTCCTAAGATTCATTCTCCAGGCTCTTCCCCAGCTTTGTTGCCCTCCTATGTCCTTGCTCCAGCACCTCAAGCCTGCCTGTGCAGCTGCCCACATACACTTGCTTGCTCTATACAACCCACACTTAGCAGTAGTTCGTACCACGATGCCTGTAGCATGGCAACCACAGTTATGTCAGAAAGGGCTACAGCCTTTTCCATGCACAGCTCAAGCTGCAACACAAGTCCAGTGTAGTGGTCTTTCATTAGTCTTCACAGAATCACAGAATGTCAGGGGCTGGAAGGGACCTCCAAAGCCCATCCAGTCCAACCCTCCTGCCAGAGCAGGATCTCCTATACCAGATCACAAAGGAACACATCCAGGTAGGGTTTGAATATCTCGAGAGAGGGAGACTCCGCAGTCCCCTGGGCAGCCTCTTCCAGTGCTCTGTCACCCTCACAGGGAAAAAATTCCTCCTTGTGTTTACATGAAACTTCCTATGCCTCAGCTTCCACCACTGCTCCTTGTGCTGGCACTGGGCATCACCCAGCAGAGCCTGGCTCCAGCCTCCTGGCACTCACCCTGCACATATTGATAACCATTGCTGAGGTCACCTCTCAGGCTCCTCCTCTCCCAGTAGCACAGCTCCAGCTCCCTCAGGCTCTCCTCCTACCAGAGCTGTTCCATTCTATTCAGCATCTTTCTGGCTCTGTACTGGACTCTCTTCAGCAGTTCTATGTCCCTTTTGAACTGGGGGGCCCAGAACTGGACACAGTACTCCAGATGTGGCCTCAGCAGGGCAGAGTAGAGGGGCAGGAGAACCTCTCTTGACCTACTAACTACAGCCCTTCTAATCCAGTACATAATGGTATTGCCCCTCCTGGCCACAAAAGTACAGATCACTAAAACTCAGCTCACTATGTATTCAAGACCAATGTGCTACTAATGGAGCACAGCTCCTGGAGGGGCATCTATTTTGTAGATCATAGTGCAGATCCTAACAAAGATAAAGAGTAGAAAGATGTGTGTCTGTATAGGTTTGCTGCCAGGATACAGTGTAGGAAGTTGTGTGTATAGACTAGCTGCCAGTTGGAAACAATCTGATCATAGAATCATAGAATGGTAAGGTTGGAAGGGACCTCAAGGATCATCCAGCCGGGCCTTGAACATCTCCAGGGAGGGAGCAGCCACAACCTCCCTCGGCAGCCTGTGCCAGTGTCTCACCACCCTCACTGCAAACAACTTCCTCCTAACATCCACTTTCAATCTCCCCTCTGCCACTTCAAACCCATTCCCCTTGTCCTGGCATTCCAAGCCCTTGTCAATAGTCCCTCCCCAGTCTTCCTGTAGGTCCCCTTCAGACACTGGAAGGCTACTCCAAGGTCTCCTGGAAGCCTTCTCTTCTCCAGGTTGCACAGCCCCAACTCTCTNTGCTGCAGCCCAGCACACAGTTGCTGTCTGGGCTGCACTCACACTGCAGCCTCATCTGGACCTTTTCATCACCCCACACCCCCAGGGCCTGTTCCTTAGGGCTGCTCTCAGCCATTCCCCACCCAGCCTGGAGCTGTGCTTGGCATTGTGCCTACCCAGGTGCAGGACCTTACACTTGGCCTTATTGAATGTCCTGAGGTTGGCCTGGGCACAGCTCTGCAGCCTGTCCAGGTCCCTCTGGATGGATCCCTGCCCTCTAGCAAGTGACTGTGCCACACAGCTTGGTGCCATCTGCACACTTGCTGAGGCTGCACTGATTCCTCTGTCCATGGCACTGACAAAGATGTTAACCAGCACTGGTGCCAGCACTGACCCCTGAGGGACACCACTTGGCACTGGTCTCCAGGTGGACATTGTGCCCTTGATCACCACTCTACCCAAAACCCAAACGCAGCAATATGAACAGGAAGCCTCTGATGTTAGAATCCAAACTTCAAGCCTCATCATACTTTCCCCAGCCAGTATTTTCAATGTGAAGCTGGCATGAGGCAGGATGCTTTTAAACAGCAGGAGCAGATTGAAACTCAACCTATGACAGGTGCATGTATTTAAGAGGGAAAGGATGGAGATGGTAAATACTACAGACAAGGGTGAGGTGTTAGCACAGTGCAGGCCAGGCTGTCAGGCTGAAGATGCAGAAACTCCTTGGGTTTTTGGTTCAACTCATTAAAGGAAGGCCAAAAGCAGACAATAGGATCTGTTTCCAGGATGATTTTCCTTCTTTAACCAAACTCCAGTACCAGGGGTCCTTTAAGAAACCTTCCAAGCAAACAGGCTACTACAGCCCTGCATTATGAGACTACTTGGAAAATTCATTCCCTGACAATCATGTGTTTCCCTTCACAGGGTGATTACTTACAGGAGCACTGTCAGCACTTAAGGCAGGCTATTCACACTACATTAAGGAGGCAATTAGAGCAAAAACCATCTTCAGCATTATTGTTCTTACTAATTAGCAGTAGTCTGCAGCCCGGAGAACATCAATAATAATATGAAGAGTCAATTTGTACCCACAACTTTCAGGAAAAAGAAAACAACTATAATACTTTTGGTTTTTTGTCAAAAACTGAAGCCTGTTTAACGTGATATTTAACAAGGTATCATGTACATTAGCAGTCCCTTGGGAGCTTTAACAAAACTGTTCAAATAATCAAGTATTCACTTCCATTTCACTTGCTTTTTAATACATTTACTTGTTTTTAATCCAGTACACAACATCCTCTAAAGGCACAGAAACAACAGACCTGAATTTTCAAAAGACGAAGTCATTCTGCATGCCCAACCTGACAGGACTTTGTAACAGCAATCTTTTGTAAAGAATGCTAATTCTTCATCATTCTTTCCAAACTGGAAAAACATGGACTGGATGTGTGGAGCACTGCTGGGTAAGGAATAGGCTGGATGGTGGCACACAGAGAGTGGTGATGAAGGGCACAATGTCCACCTGGAAACCCGTGCCAAGTGGTGTCCCTCAGGGGTCAGTGCTGGCACCAGTGCTGTTTGACATCTTTGTCAGTGCCATGGACAGAGGAATCAGTGCAGCCTCAGCAAGTGTGCATATGGCACCAAGCTGTGTGGCACAGTCGATTTGCTAGAGGGCAGGGATCCATCCAGAGGGACCTGCACAGGCTGCAGAGCTGTGCCCAGGCCAACCTCAGGACATTCAACAAGGCCAAGTGGAAGGTCCTGCACCTGGGTAGGCACAATGCCAAGCACAGCTCCAGGCTGGGTGGGGAATGGCTGAGAGCAGCCCTAAGGAACAGGCCCTGGGGGTGTGGGTTGATGAAAAGCTCCAGATGAGGCTGCAGTGTGAGTGCAGCCCAGACAGCAACTGTGTGCTGGGCTGCAGCAAGAGCAGTGTGGGCAGCAGGGCAAGGGAGGGGATTGTGCCCCTTTGCTCTGCTCTCCTCAGACCCCACCTGCAGTCCTGTGTGCAGTTCTGGAGCCCCCAGCACAGGAAGGACATGGAAGTGTTGGAGCCAGTGCAGAGGAGGCCACCAAGATGCTGAGAGGGCTGCAGCAGCTGTGCTGTGAGGACAGGCTGAGAGAGTTGGGGCTCTGCAGCCTGGAGAAGAGAAGGCTGCCAGGAGACCTTGGAGTAACCTTCCAGGATGTGAAGGGGGCTCCAGGAAGGCTGGGGAGGGACTATTGACAAGGACTTGTAATGCCTGGACAAGGGGAATGGGTTTGAAGTGGCAGAGGGGAGATTGAAAGTGGATGTTAGGAGGAAGTTGTTTGCAGTGAGGGTGGTGAGACACTGGCACAGGTTGCCCAGGGAGGTTGTGGCTGCTCCCTCCCTGGAGGGGTTCAAGACCTGGTTGGAGGAGGCCTTGAGTAACCTGTACTAGCGGAGATGTCCCTGCCTATGGCAGGGGGTTGGAACTGGATGATCCTTGAGGTCCCTTCCAACCTTACCACTCTATGATTCTATCATAAATTAGTTGTGTTGTTCTCATTTAGTCCAGTGCCCCAGACTATCAGTTACTCTTAGGGGAGGGACCAAACTCTTCAAGCACTGCTGTGAAGACTTGGGGAAGACAAAAAGACAGTTTGCATATCCATATACAAAGGTTTAGGTTCCTTACCTTCCCACTGGCCAGTCAGCACGAGGCTCCTGCTAATGACAATGTCAATCTCTCTGGCACCATATTCCACTGCTAGTTTGATTTCAGCCAGTTTGGTTTCTAGAGGAGTTTGTCCAGATGGAAACCCAGCAGCCACTAGCAAGAAGGGGAATGCAGGCAGAGGGAAGAAAATATTTGTATAAATTAATCACCAAATTGCATACACCTCTAACACATCAAAAAGTTTGAGAATTATTCTTTTCCTGTCCCTACCCTGAAAATTATTTACTTGTCCCTACCCACAAGTAACTTATCCTACCCTCTCCAGCCACAAGATCTTCCCTCAAGAACCAATATAAAGTAAGATACTAAGTGCATCTAGTGAAAAGGTTCTTTCACATGCCTTATTGTTTTCCAAAGCAGCCTACAGTATCTATTGCTTCCAGCAGAATTGAGCAAGCAAGGAGTGAATTCATATATGAAGCAATCCGTATGTTTTTAGTTCTTCTCAATTCTTTTCAGTGGTATTTAAAAGTTCTGCTTTACACGCAGAAGGTCCTGGGCTCAGGTCCAGCCAACATGGATTTAGGAAGGGCAGATCCTGCCTCTCCAAACTCATCTCCTTCTATGATCAGGTGACCCACCTGCTGGATGTGGGGAGGCCTGTGGATGTGTTCTACCTGGACTTCAGCAGGGCCTTTGACACTGTCCCCCACAGCACACTGCTGGCTAAGCTGTCAGCTCGTGGCTTGGATGCCAACACTCTGCGCTGGGTTAGGAACTGGCTGGAGGGCTGAGCTCAGAGAGTGGTGGTGAATGGTGCCACATGCAGCTGGAGGCCGGGCACTAGCAGTGTGCCCCAGGGATCAGTGCTGGGCCCCATCCTCTGTAACAGCTTCAGTGATGATCTGGACCAGGGCATCGAGTCAGGCACCAGCAAATTTGCAGCTGACCCCAAGCTGGGGGCTGATGTTGCTGGGTTGGAGGGCAGAAGGGCTCTGCAGCAGGACCTCGACCGCCTGCACAGATGGGCAGAGTCCAAGGGGATGGAGCTCAACAAATCCAAGTGCCAGGTGCTGCACTTTGGCCACAACAACCCCATGCAGAGCTACAGGCTGGGGTGGGAGTGGCTGGAGAGCAGCCAAACAGAAAGGGATCTGGGGGTGCTGATTGACACCCGCCTGAACATGAGCCAGCAGTGTGCCCAGGTGGCCAAGAAGGCCAATGGCATCCTGGCCTGCATCAGCAAGAGTGTGGCCAGCAGGAGCAGGGAGCTCATTCTCCCCCTGGACTCTGCACTGCTTAGGCCACACCTTGAGTCCTGTGTCCAGTTCTGGGCCCCTCCATTGAAGAAGGACATTGAGGTGCTTGAGTGTGTCCAGAGAAGGGCAACGAGGCTGGGGAGAGGCCTGGAGCACAGCCCTATGGAGAGAGGCTGAGGGAGCTGGGATTGGTTAGCCTGGAGAAGAGGAGGCTCAGGGGAGACCTTCTTGCTGTCTCCAGCTACCTGAAGGGTGCTTGTAGCCAGGAGGAGGTTGCTTTCTTCTCTCAGGCAAGCAGCACCAGAACAAGAGGACACAGTCTCAAGCTGTGCCAGGGGAAGTTTAGGCTGGAGGTGAGGAGAAAGTTGTTGACTGAGAGAGCAATTGACTGCTGGAATGGGCTGCCCAGGGAGGTGGTGGAATCACCATCCCTGGAGGTGTTCAAGGTGGGTTTGGACGTGGCACTTGGTGCCATGGTCTGGTCTTGAGGGCTGTGGGAATGGGTTGGACTTGATGAGCTTTGATGTCTCTTCCAACCCTGGTGATACTGTGAGACTGTGAAAAGTTAAATCCTAGCAACATGCTTAATTGCTGAATCACAGCACAGCAAAAATTGCCTTCAGTGAGGTCTGCTTAAGGTCACCTTTATGATGTTGCAGGAAAAAAACCCAAAGGTAACTTTGGAAACCTTAAATATAATGGCTCTGCTAGAGATCTTCTTTCTCCCTGGCATATCAATACATTGAGTACTTTTTTTCCCCCCCTACACAACAACAAATCAAGAATAACAAGAAGAAGCCAGAAAACAGGGATCTCAGCATTAAACATCTGATCTAACTTCAAAATTTGTCCCTGCTTTGAGCAGGAGGTTGGACCAGATGACATTCAGAGCTCCCTTCCAACCTGCATAAGTAGTTGATTCTGCTTCTTATTGCAAATTCAAGACTTGTCTCTTGTGTGTGGTGACTGGAGAAGAGTTGGCACTACTGGATTTGTAAATACAACTCCAGAGCCCACAGGCTGCTTAGCAGGCAATAACCCTTGCCTCTGCACACAGCTTCACTGAATTCAGCCTGCAGGATTATACTTCAAAAACAAACAACTGATAGGAAAACTTAGAACTCCTAAATATCATATTGCATTATTGATATTATTACTGGCACCATCAACATCTACTTAGTGTCTACTGATAGTCTGTCCAGCACACTACCTAAATTGCTGTTTGGCTGAGGAAAACACTGATGTATCTTAAGAACCTCTTTGAAGAGCTGCCAGGAAAACAGACTTGGCATTCCTCATAAGCTTGAAGTCAAAAGACCGCGCCGGAAGCAAATCCCTCCCTCCATTTCCCTCCTTCTACTTCTTCTCTTTATTCTCTCTGAAAAACACAAAACTCAAGTCCAAACTTGTTGGTTTTTCTAAATATTTTATAGCAACCAAACTGGTCACCAAGCTGGAAAAACATGGGCTTGATGGGTGGAGCACTGCTGGGTAAGGAACTGGCTGGATGGTGGCACCCAGAGAGTGGTGATCAAGGGCACAACGTCCACCTGGAGACCAGTGCCAAGTGGCTCCCTCAGGGGTCAGTGTTGGCACCAGTGCTGGTTAACATCTTTGTCAGTGCCATGGACAGAGGAATCAGTGCACCCTCAGCAAGTGTGCAGATGGCACCAAGCTGTGTGGCACAGTCGACTTGCTAGAGGGCAGGGATCCATCCAGAGGGACCTGGACAGGCTGGAGAGGTGGGCCCAGGCCAACCTCAGGACATTCAACAAGGCCAAGTGGAAGGTCCTGCACCTGGGTAGGCACAATGCCAAGCACAACTGCAGGCTGGGTGGGGAATGGCTGAGAGCAGCCCTGAGGAACAGGCCCTGGGGGTGTGGGGTGAGGAAAAGCTCAAGCTGAGGCTGCAGTGTGAGTGCAGCCCAGACAGCAACTGTGTGCTGGGCTGCAGCAAGAGCAGTGTGGGCAGCAGGGCAAGGGAGGGGATTGTGCCCCTTTGCTCTGCTCTCCTCAGACCCCACCTGGAGTCCTGTGTGCAGTTCTGGAGCCCCCAGCACAGGAAGGACATGGAAGTGTTGGAGTGGGTCCAGAGGAGGCCACGAAGATGCTCAGAGGGCTGCAGCAGCTCTGCTGTGAGGACAGGCTGAGAGAGTTGGGGCTGTGCAGCCTGGAGAAGAGAAGGCTTCCAGGAGACCTTAGAGTAGCCTTCCAGGATCTGAAGGGGGCTCCAGGAAGGCTGGGGAGGGACTATTGACAAGGTTCTACAATGACAAGACAAGGGGCAGTGGTTTTAAACTGGCAAAGGGGAGACTGAAAGTAGATGTTAGGAGGAAGTTGTTTGCAGTGAGGGTGGTGAGACACTGGCACAGGTTGCCCAGGGAGGTTGTGGCTGCTCCCTCCCTGGAGGTGTTCAAGGCCAGGTTGGAGGAGGCCTTGAGTGAGCTGTGCTAGTGGGAGGTGTCCCTGCCTATGGCAGGGAGTTGGAACTAGATGATCCTTGAGGTCCCTTCCAACCTTACCATTCTATGATTCTATGATTCTATAGCCAAGTATTTAATTAGCAATTTTTCAGTAAAGCTTACCTGAAGCTACTGGTATGTTACAGCCAGCAGCCTTCAAGGCATTAACAGCATCGGTGACCCTGGCAGGGTAGACACAAACAGCTGCCACAGTAATGCCTGCAAAAATACATAAGTTTACCACCTTGTGGAATGCAATCCACATTGCAAGCATCTGTGCACTGTTTTCACTCCCCACTCCTGCACTCTCACAAGGATCATAAACACCTGAACTATTACATTTGCCAAACAGTTTGGGTAATTCTTGTCGTGGTAGGCCTAAGCAGGCCAAGTTAGGCTTGTACATGTCCTGGCTTGCCCAGGCCTGTTTTTCTGCTCTGCCTCCTTCTGCTTTGGGGAGAGCAACCGCGGGAAAGAGGACAAAGAAGCTGGAGCCACTGGGTCTGGTGTCTGTGGCCTACCCAGCAACCATGGTAAGTAAGATGCACAGGGTTGCCTTGTGCAAGGCTGTGTTCTGCCCAAAAAAGGGTAAAGCAGGCCTATGGCTTCACCCAGTATGGTCACATCTTGGCTAACTGCCATTGGATTGGCTATCCGGTGGCCAAAGGCCCATTAGTCTCAGGCTGTATTGGATAAAAGCAGATCAGCAGGGAGCAGTGCCTGTGCTTTGCCATTCCAAGGTGTGGCTGCTATTGCATCCCTGCCTGCTGCCTCACTGATCCTGAGCTGAGGCTCTGATCCCTGCACAGCCGGCGTGACACCGTGCCCAGACTGCACACCGCAAGGCATCTGCCTGCACCTGAAAGCCTCCTGCCCAGGGGGAAGCCCTGGAGGGAACACAAATCACCCAGAGAGCCAGGAACAGGTCACAGATGTCTGTCTCCTTTCTCCAGCGCCCAGAAGCCTGGGGAAACACCAAAGCATCTGACAGCTACCGACAGCAACCCTGCCACGAGCTTTGGGTACTGTCAGATATTTTTGTGAGTAAACACCAAAAGCCTCTTTAATCATTAATTCCCTTCTGCCATCAGCAGGAAGCTGCTCCTTGTGTCCATCTGGTGAGCAAGCAAGAGTATTGAGCACAAGCGGCACTGACCGCAAAGCTTTCTCTGCCAGTCCAATCGAGTTCAGTTAATGTTTATATTTAATAGTTATTCCTAGATCCTATTCTAACCTGTAGATAGCTTCCATAATGATGCAAGAACCTATTATTATTATTAAATTGGTGCTGTGAGTTCTGAATATTTAATATTAATAAACTGTATTAATATTTGTAAACAATCATCTCACAGTGATTATTTACCCCCTTCCACTACAATTTTCCATACTGTTACCTCCCTTGTGTTCTTTCACCTGATCCTGGGAGCAAGCCTGCATTTGCAGGAGTTAAACCACAAACATTTTTAGCAACAGATTTACTGTTTAATGCCAACTGGTACAGTTCAGACATGCTTAGTCATCAGATTACTGCAAGAAAAACCACACTGCCAAGATCTGTCCTTAATTCTTGAGGCAGACTAAACCCAGCAGCAACTGAGCAGTCTTTATGTTAATGCAGTCCTACTGCACTTCAAGTTAAAATGCTGCTGTTCTCTCACAGTCTCAGATAATTGACCTCATATTTAATACTTCAGCTATCTGAAGAGTGCAAAAATCCAAGTTAAAAAAAAATTAATCTTTGATATTTTATGTGTATGGCTTCAAACCAAGAGCCTGATTCCCCTTTGGTTCTACATCATATGACTTCAAGCAGTGCATCAACATCCGCTGAAAACTGAAATGTTTCAATAGTGAAAATATGCCCCAAATGTCACTGGGATTCTATTTTTCTTAGATCTTCATAAGGCCAGAATGACAGGACAATGCCAAACACAATTCACTGAGGCATCAGTGATTACATCTGGAAGAAGTCAGAAATGCTGCTCAGGAATAAAGAAATTTTATTTACAGTTGGAGGGCTCAGGTCCAGCCAACATGGATTTAGGAAGGGCAGATCCTGCCTCTCCAAACTCATCTCCTTCTATGATCAGGTGACCCACCTGTTGGATGTGGGGAGGCCTGTGGATGTGGTCTGCCTGCACTTCAGCAGGGCCTTTGACACTGTGCCCCACAGCACACTGCTGGCTAAGCTGTCAGCTCGTGGCTTGGATGCCAACACTCTGCGCTGGGTTAGGAACTGGCTGGAGGGCCGAGCCCAGAGAGTGGTGGTAAATGGTGCCACATCCAGCTAGAGGCCGGGCACTAGCAGTGTGCCCCAGGGATCAGTGCTGGGCCCCATCCTCTGTAACAGCTTCAGTGATGATCTGGACGAGGGCATCGAGTCAGGCACCAGCAAATTTGCAGCTGACCCCAAGCTGGGGGCTGATGTTGCTGGGTTGGAGGGCAGAAGGGCTCTGCAGCAGGACCTCGACCGCCTGCACAGATGGGCAGAGTCCAAGGGGATGGAGCTCAACAAATCCAAGTGCCAGGTGCTGCACTTTGGCCACAACAACCCCATGCAGAGCTACAGGCTGGGGTGGGAGTGGCTGGAGAGCAGCCAAACAGAAAGGGATCTGGGGGTGCTGATTGACACCCACCTGAACATGAGCCAGCAGTGTGCCCAGGTGGCCAAGAAGGCCAATGGCATCCTGGCCTGCATCAGCAAGAGTGTGGCCAGCAGGAGCAGGGAGCTCATTCTCCCCCTGGACTCTGCACTGCTTAGGCCACACCTTGAGTCCTGTGTCCAGTTCTGGGCCCCTCCATTGAAGAAGGACATTGAGGTGCTTGAGTGTGTCCAGAGAAGGGCAACGAGGCTGGGGAGAGGCCTGGAGCACAGCCCTATGGAGAGAGGCTGAGGGAGCTGGGATTGGTTAGCCTGGAGAAGAGGAGGCTCAGGGGAGACCTTCTTGCTGTCTCCAGCTACCTGAAGGGTGCTTGTAGCCAGGAGGAGGTTGCTTTCTTCTCTCAGGCAAGCAGCACCAGAACAAGAGGACACAGTCTCAAGCTGTGCCAGGGGAAGTTTAGGCTGGAGGTAAGGAGAAAGTTGTTGCCTGAGAGAGTCATTGCCTGCTGGAATGGGCTGCCCAGGGAGGTGGTGGAGTCAGCGTCCCTGGAGGTGTTCAAGGCAGGTTTGGACGTGGCACTTGGTGCCATGGTCTGGTCTGGAGGGCTGTGGGAATGGCTTGGACTTGATGAGCTTTGAGGTCTCTTCCAACCTTGGTGATACTGTGAGACTGTGATAACAGTCTCAGGATGGAGCCTGCTTCAGTAATGTCAATGAAGGTTTTACCACTTGTTTTTAAGGACTGTCTTCTGCCTCATCAACTCTGTCGCCTTAGCTGGGAACCCTGTGTGTGTGTGTGTGTGTTTAATACATGGCACACAGAGTTACATACTCACTACAGGACTAATTCCTTAAAGCAGACTGGGGTGAAAGATGTCTCCTATCCTAAGTACCAAAACAAGCAGGTAACAGATAATGTTTTCTGAAAGAAAACCAAACATGTTTAGGACTATGGAATGCATCTGACAGACAGGGTGGGAGGCATAACAGTTACCTACAGAAACAGCAGTAAAGCACCTAAAGACATGAGCAGATTAAGAGAACACTCAGCTAGTGTCAGTCACACCTTAGTGAAGCATTATTAAAATACACACACTGAGCTCACACAGTTGTGGCTTCCACATCAGATTTTCTCAGTAAAGATCATACCTTACAGTGCTGCCCTGAGTCCATCCTTCATTTTGGTTACCAAACAGAATGGATTGGGTTTTATTCCTCATATTGTGACAGTAATTCAAAGGAGCAGATATCCAAGTACAATAGTAGTAGTAGCACAATGCCAAGCACAACTCCAGGCTGGGTGGGGAATGGCTGAGAGCAGCCCTGAGGAACAGGTCCTGGGGGCGTGGGGTGATGAAAAGCTCCAGATGAGGCTGCAGTGTGAGTGCAGCCCAGACAGCAACTGTGTGCTGGGCTGCAGCAAGAGCAGTGTGGGCAGCAGGGCAAGGGAGGGGATTCTGCCCCTTTGCTCTGCTCTCCTCAGACCCCACCTGCAGTTCTGTGTGCAGTTCTGGAGCCCGCAGCACAAGAAGGACATTGAAGTGTTGGAGCAGGTCCAGAGGAGGGCCACAAAGATGCTGAGAGGGCTGCAGCAGCTCTGCTGTGAGCACAGACTGAGAGAGTTTGGGGCTCTGCAGCCTGGAGAAGGCATCCAGGAGACCTTAGAGTAGCCTTTCAGGATCTGAAGGGGCCTACAGGAAGGCTGGGGAGGGACTATTGACAAGGTCTTGCAATGCCAGGACAAGGGGAATGGGTTTGAAGTGGCAGAGGGGAGATTTAGACTGGATGTTAGGAGGAAGTTGTTTGCAGTGAGGGTGGTGAGACACTGGCACAGGTTGCCCAGGGAGGTTGTGGCTGCTCCCTCCCTGGAGGTGTTGAAGGCCAGGTTGGAGGAGGCCTTGCGTGCCCTGTGCTAGTGGGAGGTGTCCCTGCCTGTGGCAGGGGGTTGGAACTGGATGATCCTTGAGGTCCCTTCCAACCTTACCATTCCATGATGCTATATTTTGCAGTTAGGACTTAAGACAGTTCTTCAAGTAAGACCACACAGGACCCAGGCTGTTCTGCCTGCAGTGCTGCCTGTTGTAAGTGCTTCCACCATAGGAAGAAGAGGGAACTTTTTTCACCTTCCTGAAAACTGAAAAAGCAATTAGGAAACGTAGACATCTTCTCTGCAAAACGGACGTGGCAAAAACTGTCATACCTTTATCATGCATGTCCAAGGCTTTCAGCAGATCCTCTCTGATGGGGTGCTTTGCTTTAAAACACAGTCTGTGAACATTTGAAGGAGTATCATCACCTGAAAGAGTGGTAAGGTCTATGCAGGAGACAGCTTTCAGCAGCCAGGCAGCCTACCAAGGGAGTGAAGCAAAGAATGTAGTCATTCAGTTTACACTTCCAAACTGACTTAGAATATGCAAGAATTTGAAGCTTGGCTCTTACTCTAAGGAAGAGGAAACATCTGGAGTATAACACAAATTACATGAGTCAGCAGAGTGCTCAGGTGGCCAAGAAACCTGGCTTGCATCAGAAACACTGTGGCCAGCAGGAACAGGGAAGCGATTTCCCCCCTGTACTGAGCACCAGTGAGGCCTCACCTTGAGTATAGTTTTCAGTTCTGGGCCACTCACTCCAGGAAGGACATTGAGGGGCTGGAGCGCATCCAGAGAAGGGCAATGAGGCTGGTGAAGGGCCTGGAGCACCTGGGATATGAGTGACTGAGGGAGCTGGGGGTGTTCAGGCTGGAGAAGAGAAGGCTGAGGGGAAACCTCATTGCTCTCTACGACTACCTGAGGGGAGGTTGAAGCGAGGAGGGGGTAGCTTCTTCTTCTTGGTGGTAAGCAGTAGGATGAAATGGTTACACACTGCACCAGTGGAGATTCAGGATGGATATTAGGAAATATTTCTTCACTGAGAGGGTTCCCAAATATTGGAATGGTCCACCCAGGACAGCAGTGGAGCCACTATCCCTGGGGCTGTTCAAGTGGCATGTGGACCTAGCGCTTAGGAACATGGTTTAGTGTTGGTCTTTCAGGTTGGGTCAAGGGTTGGACTGGATGAGCTTTGAGGTCTCTTCCAATCAGATATATTCTGTGATATGCAAAGAATGGTTTTTGACAAACAGAGCTGGCAGATTATTGTTCAAGTCTTAAGCAATGGCACAGAAAGGATTCAGATTCAAAGGTCCACTCTCACAGAACCAAAGGATCAAATTCCACTTTTTGGTGCAAAAGGTAACTACTGAATGGGTCTCTCTAAGAATAAAACATTTCTACCTGGACCCAAAGCATCCTGTTTCAAATGTAACACTGTGTGAGAGTCTTACCCTTGTTCAAATCAACAAAGATAAAGATTCCCTTTACTACCTTCTTGGAGTCAGCCCAGGTTCCTGGCTGAAAGCTCAGGGATGCAAACAACACCTTTGTGGACTTCCTGGACTCAGACCAGATTCCTGGCCAGAGCTCAGGGATGCTGATCAACACAGAAACAGTGTCTCTGTGGACTTCCCAGACTTCAGCCTGGCTTAAATGCCCAGGATGTGGACACCTCACACCAGCTACTGCACAGAGAAAAGGCTTCTGTGTATTTGGGGTATGGACAGGTAAGTGGTGCAGGGAGAGGGCAGAGGCCCTGCCTGGTGCTGCTGCTGGACCCCTGCAGATACATGAGAATAGACAGGAAGGTGTCCTGAGGAGCTGCACCTGGACACCAGTCTGAAAAACTGGATACAAAGACATGAGCAATACCTGCAAAAATGAGCACCTCCACCAGAACACCACCACTGGGGCACCTCCACCAGGGTACTTCCACCAGAGCATCTCCACATGTGCACCTCCCCTCATCTCACTCTCCTCTCATCTCACTCTCCCTCCTCCATCTCTCTCTCTCTCCCCCATCTCTCTCTCCCCTCATCTCTCACTCTCTCTCCCCCATCTCTCTATCTCCCCATCTTCTCTCTCTCCCCCCATCTCTCCCTCCCTCCCATCTCT
>VWZE01016979.1:11984-44848 GCA_013396675.1 Eubucco bourcierii
AAAAAAAAAAAAAAGGAGAAATTTGCAAGTTAATCAAATTAAAATTCAACACATGAGTTTTAATTAGGCCTTATCAATGCGACTCAGCAGTTCCAAATGTTAGTGCATTCGTCTTCCCACGGAAAACTGCAGTGTAAGTCAGGCTAATAAATAAATATATAAAACCCACAGAAAGCACCAGAAGTGATTAATGGCAATTAAGACAATGTGAAAGGAGCAGTAGGATTTGGAAAGCTCATCTGTATGTTCATGGGGGAAAGGTGAGAAAGTTGGGGCTGTTTGGTCTGGAGAAGAGAAGGCTGCAGGGAGATCTTAGAGCAGCCTGGCAGTACATGTAGTGGGCTACAAGAAAGCTGGGGAGGGACTTTTGACAAGGGCTTGTGGTGACAGGATGAGGGACAATGGCTTTGAGCTAGAAGAGGGGAGATTGAGACTCAAGATTAGAAAGAAATTCTAAAGAAAAGATTAGGAAGAAAAAGATTAGAAAGAAATTGTTTCCAGTGAGGGTGGTGAGGCACTGGAACAGGTTCCCCAAGTAAGTTTATGCTGGAGGTGAGGAGAAAGTTCTTGCCTGAGAGAGTCATTGCCTGCTGGAATGGGCTGCCCAGGGAGGTGGTGGAGTCAGCGTTCCTGGAGGTGTTCAAGGTGGGTTTGGACGTGGCACTTGGTGCCATGGTCTGGTCTTGAGGGCTGTGGTGATGGGTTGGACTTGATGAGCTTTGAGGTCTCTTCTAGCCTTGGTGATACTGTGATACTGTGTGAGTTGTGGATGCCCCCTTCTTGGAGGTCCTCAGGATCTGGGCTAGAGGAAGGTGTCCCTGCCCATGGTCTAGGGGTTGGAACTGGATGATCTTCAAGGACCCTTCCAATCCAAACCNCACGTTCTGTAGGATTTGGGTTACTCACTCCTGTGAAGAACACTGGAAATTTAAAAATCATCAAGTTCAGATCAGAAATTTGAGTATCAGGTTTGGGCTTGTTTTTAACACACCCTCCTGTCTTTGCAACTCTGTTGTTTAATTAGGTCACACTCAAATTTTGGCATTTTGTTTTTATCAGAATGGACCAAAGTTGAAAATCAGCACTCCTGGTAATTCAGCAATAAGCCTTTGAGAGCTTTATCAGTGTGAGTAGGACAAACTTTAAAGACATTTAGCACTAGGAAAAGGCAGCTCAATGATATTATCAAAGCAACCTGGCCTAGTGGAAAGTGTCCCTGCTCATGGTGTAGGGGCTGGAATTAGATGATCTTGAAGGTCCTTTCCAGTTAAAACCACTCTGTGATGTTGTTATTCTGTGTCCTAGAGGGGGTCTGTCTGTGGGCAGCTCTAGCTGGCATACAGTGTTTTAACATTTCTGTTCCAGCTGCTGGAGTGCTTTCAAGGAAGCTACATCCTACAGCAAATGCAGCTCATGGATTTCACAGAATCACAGAGTGTCAGGGCCTGGAAGGGATGTCAAAAACTCATTCAGTCCAACCCCCCTGCCAGAGCAGGATCACCTAGACCAGATCACACTGAAACACATCCAGATGGTTCTTGAGTATCTTCAGACAGGGAGACTCCACAAGCACCCTGGGCAGCCTGTTTCAGTGCTCTATTACCCTTACAGGGAAAAAAATTCCTCCTCATGTTTACATGAAACTTCCTATTCCTTGACTTCCACTTCTTACCCCTTGTCCTGTCACTGGGCATCACCCAGCAGAGCCTGGCTCCAGCTTCCTGGCACTCATCTTTACATCTTTATGAACATGTATGAGGTCACCTCTTAGCCTCTTCTTCTCCAAGCAGCACAGCCTCAGCTCCCTCAGGCTCTCCTTTTAAGACNTCAGACAGGGAGACTCCACAAGCACCCTGGGCAGCCTGTTTCAGTGCTCTATTACCCTTACAGGGAAAAAAATTCCTCCTCATGTTTACATGAAACTTCCTATTCCTTGACTTCCACTTCTTACCCCTTGTCCTGTCACTGGGCATCACCCAGCAGAGCCTGGCTCCAGCTTCCTGGCACTCATCTTTACATCTTTATGAACATGTATGAGGTCACCTCTTAGCCTCTTCTTCTCCAAGCAGCACAGCCTCAGCTCCCTCAGGCTCTCCTTTTAAGACAGCTGTTCCATTCCCTTCATCATCTTTGTGGCTCTGCACTGGAGTCTCTCAAGCAGTTTTATGCCTTTGAACTGGGGAGCTCAGAACTGGACACAATACTCCGGATGTGACCTCACCAGGGCAGAATAAAGAGGCAGGAGAACCTCTCTCGACCTACCCACCACAGCCTTTCTAATGCACTCCAGGGGGTTATCTGCTGAAGATGAACCCAAGTCTTTCTACTGAAGTACTAATAACTCTTTGGAGTAAGGATAGCAAACAAATCCATTAAATTCTACCACTAAAATCCCATCTTTTCCACTGAAAAGCTTCAAAGAAGCCACCGCTCTGCTTAGCAGACTCATTTCAATGAGCCACTCAAGACTGTCATAGAATCATAGAATCATAGAATCATAGAATGGTAAGGTTGGAAGGGACCTCAAGGATCATCCAGTTCCAACCCCCTGCCATAGGCAGGGACACCTCCCACTAGTACAGCTCACTCAAGACCTCATCCAATCTGGCCTTGAACACCTCCAGGGAGGGAGCAGCCACAACCTCCTTGGGCAACCTGTGCCAGTGTCTCACCACCCTCACTGGAGAGAACTTCCTTCTAACATCCAGTTTCAACTTCTCCTCTACCACTTCAAACACATTGTCCCTTGTCCTGGCATTACAAGACCTTGTCAATAGTCCCTCCCCAGCCTTTCTGTACGCCCCCTTCAGATACTGGAAGGCTGCTATCAGGTCCCCTCAAAGCCTTCTCTTCTCCAGNTGTTGAGCTTTTCATCAACCCAGACTCCAAGGCCCTTTTCCTCAGGGCTGCTCTCAGCCATTCCCCACCCAGCCTGGATTTTTGCTTGGGATTGTGCCCCAAATTGTGTCGACTGGGTGGCTTCAGTTTAGCACATTTCCATTTTAGGTTTCCAGTGTTTGTTGCTTCTGTGACATATTGCAATCCAGGTTCCTCAGGAATGGGCCTGTCTCTATAATATATTATGTTTATACAGTGTGTGGCTGATCAAAGCAGAAGGCTTTAAGTGGAGCAGTGATAATAACCGCAATAAATGTAACAGAATTTAAGACTCCAAAGTCCCTAGGTGATCTAGATTCTTAGTTAAAAATATTACTGCAGTCCTCACTTGGCTTTTCAGACCAGGAAAGGATGACATGATACCAAATTCTGGATGTAACCTAACAAACAATGGAAAAGAAAGACTGTGAAATAAGTGCATTGTAGTCCAACACTCTGGTGCTTGAGACTTACTTCAGTGCGAGGGTGATTCTCTCAGGCAAGCAGCAGCAGAACAAGAGGACACAGTCTCAAGCTGTGCCAGGGGAAGTTTAGGCTGGAGGTGAGGAGAAAGTTCTTGCCTGAGAGAGTCATTGACTGCTGGAATGGGCTGCCCAGGGAGGTGGTGGAGTCAGCGTCCCTGGAGGTGTTCAAGGCAGGTTTGGACGTGGCACTTGGTGCCATGGTCTGGTCTTGAGGTCTGTGGTAATGGGTTGGACTTGATGAGCTTTGAGGTCTCTTCCAACCTTGGTGATACTGTGAGACTCTGATATGTTGTCCAGGGAGGTTATGGATGGTTCCTTCCTGGAGGTGTTCAAGGTCAGGTTGAATGAGACCTTGGGCATCCAAGTCTACCTAAGAAGAGTCCCTGCCCATAGTTGTGTGGTTGGGGTAGATGATCTCTGAGGTCCCTTCCAACCTGAGCCATTCTATGATTCCAGTGAATCTGTGTCATAGTCCTCCCATGCCTCCAGGTAAATTTCATTTCAATCTGCATTACTCTACTGTCTGGGGTTATTATGGGTGTGAAAACTTTATGTTAAGCCCTAACAAACTGTGGGGCTCCTAGAAGAGCTGGAAATTCCTCCTTCCCAGTTGTCTGAATTGTTCTTTCAAAGCACTATTGCTGTTTGGTCTTCAGCTTTTCAGACCTACAAACCCTCTTGAATTCAGAACTCAAGGTAAGAAGTCACCATTCTGTTCACCAGGTTTTACTGAACTGGATGAGTGTGTGTGGAAGATGATTCCCATTTACAGAATCATAGAATGGTAAGGTTGGAAGGGACCTCAAAGATGACCTAGTTCCAACCCCCTGCCATAGGCAGGGACACCTCCCAGTAGTACAGGTCACTCAAGGCCTCATCCAACTTGGCCTGATACACCTCCAGGGAGGGAGCAGCCACAACCTCCCTGGGCAACCTGTGCCAGTGTCTCACCACCCTCACTGCAAACAACTTCCTCCTAACATCCAGTCTAAATCTCCTCTCTGCCACTTCAAACCCATTGACCCTTGTCCTGGCATTGCAACATTTTGTAAATAATCCCTCTCCAGTCTTCCTGTAGGCCCCCTTCAGATCCTGCAAGGCTACTCTAAGGTCTCCTGGAAGCCTTCTCTTCTCCACGCTGCACAGCCCCAACTCTCTCAGCCTGTCCTCACAGCACAGCTGCTGCAGCCCTCTGATCATCCTCGTGGCCTCCTCTGGATCTGCTCCAACAGTTCTATGTCCTTCCTGTGCTGAGGGTTCCAGAACTGCACACAGGACTGCAGGTGGGCTCTGAGGAGAGCAGAGCAAAGGGGCACAATCCCCTCCCTTGCCCTGCTGCCCACACTGCTCTTGCTGCAGCCCAGGGCTGGGCCATTACCTCACTTGTAGCATTTATGAGAAGAAACCATAGCCACGAAAACGATTCCGGTAATTCCCAGCTCCTACTGATTGTTTGCTAGAGAATTCCAAGGGTTTTTCCTAGTTTTCTATCCAGCCAAATGTATTTTCATAGAATGATAGTTTGGGTTGAAAGGACCTTCAGAGCTCATCTAGCCCAACGTTCTTGCAGTCAGCTGGGACACCTCCACTAGAGCAGGTTGTTCAGAGCCCCACGTAAGCTGACCTAGAATGATCCCAGGGATTCCCATCCCCACCATCTCTCTGGGCCACCTGGGTGAGGGTCTCACCACACTCAGCTGAAAATCTTCTTCCTTCTCTCTAGTCTAAGTTGACCTCTTTTAGTTTCAACTATCACCCCTTGTCCTCCCACAACAGACCCTGATAGTAAGTCTGTCCCCAGCTTTCTGACTGGTCCCTTACTGAAAGGCCACCAGAAGGTCTCCCTTGAGCCTTCTCTTCTCCAGGCTCAACAACCCCAACTGTCTCAGCCTGCCCTTACAGCAGAAGGCTTCCAGCACTCCCCTCATTGCTGTGGCCTCCTCTGAACCCACTCCAACAGGTCCATATCTCTGCTGTAGTGAGGACTCCTGAGCTGACCCCAGCACTGCATGTGAGGTCTCAACAGAGCAGAGCAGAGAGGCAGAATTCCCTCCCTCCACCTGCTGGGGATCAGCCAGGACACAACTGGCTCTGTGCTGTGAGCACATGGTGCCAGCTCATGTCCAACTTTTCACCTCCTAGCACTCCTAAGTCCTCCTCCCCAGGGCTGCTCCCCATCCCTTCACCTCCCCAGCCCCTACCAACAGTGAGGTTCACCCTGACCCATGTGCAGGATATCGCACTTGGTCTCCTGAGCTTTACACAAACTCATTTCTTGAGCTTGTCCAGATCCCCCTAGATGGTTTCCTGTCTCTCAGGTTTGTCAACTACACCTCTTATCAGCAAGCTTACTGAGGGTGAATGATGTCATTTGCCCACCAAATTATACTCTGATTATGTTTTATTTAGCTCTGAGCTGAGAAGCACATTTAATAATAGGTAAACATTCATCAGAGGGTGGTAGAGTCCTGAGTGTTAACAAACTCCACTTTTCCAGCACCTGTGACCCCAGAAGCACTCACCAGCTTAATTTGCAATCCCCATGCACAAGCTAAGGTCACAAATCACAGCAACTGGAGTTTATCATGATGTAATTACCCTGGTAAAATTACATTGACTCAGTAACAAATGTCTTCAATTACAATTAAATTACAGGGACTCCTTGGTAGCTTAAACAGATCTTCTTGACAGGTTTGCACACTGGGAAACATGACTAATGTGAGACTTCTCTGGATGCAGCACATGGTGCCCTGATGGGATTTTCTTTTGCCTTTTTATTTTATTTGCTGACTGCTCCCATGGCTTCAGCACATTGCATACCTGCAAGGCACTCTCCTACCTACAGCTGCATCAGGAGCAATCAACTGAGAGAAAGCATCTCAGAATCACAGAATCATAGAATGGTAAGGTTGGAAGGGACCTCAAAAATGATCTAGTTCAAACTCCCTGCTATAGCAGGGACACCTTCCACTAGAACAGGTCACTCAAGGCTTCATCCAACCTGGCCTTGAACACCTCCAGGGAGGTGGTGGAGTACAGAATCACCCAATGTGATTTGATCACATTGAATGGGTGATTCTGTGCTCCACCGCCTCCCTGGGCAACCTGTGCCAGTGTCTCACCACCCTCACTGCAAACAACTTCCTCCTAACATCCACTTTCAATCTCCCCTCTGACACTTCAAACCCATTGCCTTTTGTCCTGGCATTACAAGACCTTGTCAAGACCTCCCCAGCCTTCCTGTAGCCCCCTTCAGATACTGGAAGGCTACTCTAAGGTCTCCTGGAAGCCTTCCCTTCTTCAGGCTGCAGAGCACCAACTCTTTCAGCCTGTCCTCACAGCAGAGCTGCTGCAGCCCTCTCAGCATCTTGGTGGCCTCCTCTGGACTGCCCCAACACTTCCATGTCCTTCCTGTGCTGGGGGTTCCAGAACTGCACACAGGGCAGTGTGTGTACAGTAAGCCTAAGGAAGATTCGGTAAAGCCAGCAAGACAGGGAGCAACCTTAAACACTTAGTTCAACCTACTTTTGTCCTTTCATAAGTGGCCTTGCAGATTTCAAACCACTGCATTTGCATGCCAAGGTAGAGCTTCTGTAGCTATCCAGGGGTTTATACTCACCCTTGCACTCTGGCCAGCAATAAGCTGGTCATCTTCAGTCTGAACACTCGTTCGGCTGCGGACGTCATAATCTTCCTGCTCAAAGTCTGAATCATCCTCAAGTTCTTCAGGGGTCTAGAGAGAGAGAGACAGGGAGAAAAAAGCACAAGAGAGGAGATGACAAGTCTATAAAGGACACAGACAAAGTCCTGTGTACAGTAAGTTCCTATTTCATTGACTACCTGCCCAGAAAATCCTGTTTCTCTTTCCTTTTAAATTAACTTGTCTGCCTAAGTAGTCAAGAACTGAAATTGAATTGTCTTAAAAATTAAGTTGTTCCAGCTCTAGTTTTCTTTACAAATGGCAGTTATCATTACCTTGCTGAGACTTTTCTTAACTCTGTTAAGATGATGAATGCAGTTCCAGGAACAAATACCCTTTGGAAACACAAACAACTGGAATGGAGTATTTTAAAAGGATGTTATTTCATCTAGAAATGGACTCTAATGCTATTATATTACTGGGATCTCCATGTCATCTTCAGAAGAGAAAGTAAATACCTGGGGGCAAAAAAACCCAACTAACATTCTGGAAGAAAAAGTTGTCAAAGCAAATAGGATATTTACCCTTCAAAGAAGGTGTAAATGGTATCTCTTGGTTTTGAAACAAATGGAAAGTTTATAAGCTGCTTTATCTTGTTGGTTCACTTGGTGCTTTTGATATATAGAGCTTGGAATTTGCCTCGTCCCCTAAAGTGAAACCACTTTACCTCCATTGCATGGTGTGAAGGTCTCTGGGCAGAGTGATTAAATCTACTTACATATATGCTGCTGCCTTCAGGCTACTTAAAAA
Source organism: Eubucco bourcierii (assembly GCA_013396675.1). Lineage (NCBI taxonomy): Eukaryota > Metazoa > Chordata > Aves > Piciformes > Ramphastidae > Eubucco > Eubucco bourcierii. The sequence goes on from VWZE01016979.1 coordinate 19,797, forward strand.
TGTTGGAAGGAGGGAGAAAAGAGATTCACAGATACCTAATGGATCTGGTTATTTGGGGTTTTTTTTTCACCTTCTACCAAAAAATGAGATGTAAACCAGAAGTGAACCTGCTTCAGGTCACTGCTTAGTACTCTGTTCAATATACCTCGTGCAAAGCCAGACATGCTCTTTAGAAGGGTGTTTATATCCCATGGTGTCCTTGTACAGCATCTAGCACAACAATCTGACCACAAGTAACTCAGGAGGGTGTTTATATTCCACATTGTCCTTGTACAGCATCCAGCACAACAATCTGGCCACAAGTAACTCAGGAGGGTGTTTATATCCCATGGTGTCCTTGTACAGCATCTAGCACAACAATCTGGCCACAAGTAACTCAGGAGGGTGTTTGTATCCCATGGTGTCCTTGTACAGCATCTAGCACAACAATCTGGCCACAAGTACCTTAGAAGGGTGTTTATATTCCATGTTCCCCTCGTACAGCATCCAGTATACAAGTAACTTAGGTGGGTACAACACATGCCAGTGGTAATAGAGTAAGATCACAGCAACACTGCAGAGAGATCCTCACCTTACTGGATACTCATCAGCCTCAGTGTTAACCTAGTGGGCCAAGTACAGCAGATGAAATCATCCATACTGGCATTTCATGCTTGGAGGCAGCATCAAGTTTGCTAGCAGAGGTGCTAATCATTGCCAGTTGTCATTACAGCTCTGTCTTGAGGATGCTCAGTCACTAGGAACCGGTCCAAAGTCTCTAATGTAATGCAGATCAGTCTTTTGGTGATGTTTATGTTACAGCCTGAATTCCAACACCAAGTGCACATCATTTTGTAAGGGAAATCAGCTGCTTTGCTAACTACATGGTGAAGTGCACACGATGGGTAGAGTAAAACACAGCCATCTTCATCTGGCTTCAGGAGCATGAATTAAATATTGTGTTGTGATGCTGAGCGCTGGAGGAAGAAATAACCAAGTATGACAGCATGGTAATGAAACCCAGGCTGCATCTCTGGAGGAATGGTGTACAAATATAGCCAAGGATTGGCAGGAGATGAAGTTGAGGTAGAAACAAAATAAAGTATTGTTTCTCTATTGCCACACACACACAAAAGATTGGTACCCATCACTACAATGGCCAATGGTCTTGCTTCCCAACTGCCTTTAATCACTGTATTCTCTCTGCTCAGCTACCCGAGGGCTGGATGTCACTTTACAACCTTCCATAAGCGAATCAGTTACTAAGACAATTACAGAATGATAGAATTGTTTTGGTTGGAAAAGAACATCAAGTCCAGCTGTCAATCCAATGCCACCATGGCCATTAAACCATGTCCCCAAGTGCCATGGCCACACATTTCTTGAACACCTCCAGGGACAGTGACTCCATCACCTCCCTGGGCAGCCTGTTCCAATGCCTGACCACTCTTGTAAGAAAGAATTTTTTTTTAACCTCCAACCTAAATCTTCCCTAGCACAGTTTCAGGCCATTTCTTCTCACTCTAGAATGGGAACAGGGTGGAGAATTTCAGTCCCTTCCTCACAAACCAGGTGGTTCTTACCCATCCTCCATGTCCATTCAACTAACCAGTTGCACTGGTCACTGTAAAACCTGTGCCCTTGCCCCCACAGGTACATGCTTAGCTTCTTAGGACTATGAAGAGCTTGGGCATGTGCAGCCTTATCCCAAGCTTTTACAATCAGAGATGTAGTAAAGCAAGGGCATAACATTCAAAATATTGTATAGGATCAATTTGGTTGGAAAAAGATTTAGTACCTTCATGTCATTTTCATTCAGACTCAATGTAGTCTTCTCCCATGGACTGCAAGTCCCTAAATCATAGAATCATGGAATGCTTTGGGTCCTTCAAGATGACATAGTTCCAACCCCTGTACCATAGACAGGGACACTTTGCACTAGAATAGGTTGCTCAAGGCCTCATCCAACCTGACCATGACCCTGACCAGGGAAGGGGCATCCACAATCTCCCTGGGCAACCTGTTCCAGTATCTCACCACCCTCACTAGAAATTACTTTTTCCTAATCTCCAGTCTAAATCTCCCTTTTCTAGCTCAAAGCCGTTGTCCCTCATCCTGTCACTACAAGCCCTTGTCAGAAGTCCCTCCCAGTTTTCTTGTAGCCCCCTTCAGGTACTGAAAGACTGTTCTAAGGTCTCCCTGGAGCCTCCTCTTCTCCAGGCTGAATAGCCCCAGCTCCCTCCGCCTGGCTTTGCAGCGTGTCCCATGAGGGAGGTTCTCCAATCCTCTGATCATCTTTGTGACCTCCCCTGGACCTGCTCCAGCAGTTCCATGCTCTTCCTGTGCTGGAGGCACCAGATTTGGATGCAGAGCACAGCAGAAGGGAAGAATCACCTCCCCCATCCTGCTGCTCTCACTGCTTTGCATGCAGTCCAGCACACAGCTGCATTTTGGGCTGCCAGTGACCATTGCCAGATCATGTTGAGTTTGTCATCAACTAATATCCCCAACAGGTAGAGGTCATCTACAGGACAAGGGGCAATGGGTGGAAGCTGAGGCATAGGAGGTTCCAGGTGAACCTGATGAAGAATTTTTACCCTGTAAGGGTGACAGAGCACTGGAACAGGCTGCCCAAGGGGGTTGTGGAGTCTCTCTGGAGATAATCAAGAACCACCTGGATGTGTTCCTGTGTGATCTGCTCTAGGTGATCCTGCTCTGGCAGGGGGTTGGACCAGGTGATCTTTGGAGGTCCCTTCCAGCCTCTGACATTCTATGATCTAAGATGTTCCTAGGGTTCCCCTGCAAGATCCTCCCAAAGAACTAAGTTTGGATGCTCTAAGACTACTCTGTGATATGATCTAAACCACAGAACAAGTGGAGATTGGCTCCAAGAGAGAACTCTTGATCCAAACAAACATAACACTAAGGCTACTAACAGCAAGGTTGCCATTATCAAATGTGTGATGCTTTGAAGCTGGTACTTCAGCCTAGTTCTTGATTACACACAAGAATAGGAACTTTCTGGAGATCTTTGAGTAAAAAAGTAAATAAAGTAAGGGACTGGATAGAGAAGAACAATAACAGATAGGTCTGTATCATTCCATTGGGTTGCTGATGAGGTTGCTGCACAAACTATTCTCTCTCCTTTTCTCTTCTTTGCTCTGGCTGCTGCTTTTGCTTGGCTTGGCTGACTTTGGCTGAGGTTCTTGTAATGGCTAAGTAGCAGTAGGGCTTTGTTTTCTCTCTCTTTTCCCTTGTAAAGGAGTGGGGGGGAGATTGCTATTTGCTTTTCCCTTGTCCAGAGGGCTGTGAATCAGCACAGGGGGATCCTCCTATTGTTTCTGAACTGTAAATATATGTAAATATAGCCTGTGAATGTTTATTGCCTTTTATACCTCTTATATTTAGCTCACCTTTGTAAACATAACCTTCATCTTGCTTCCAAGTTCTGAGTTTGTTCGATAAGTTACTCTTGGGGGTTAAATTCCAATTCATTGGGGTCCAAATGCAACCCACACCAAAAGGCCATGTGTGAGAAGAGCAAACTGGGCTCAGACAGATACAAGAATGAGAAAAGCTGTCACTGTGGTTCTTCTAACTGCACAGAGAGAGAGAGAGAGTTTCTGCCTAATAACTGAAGGAATCTCATAAGTAGCTGTGAAAATAGCAAAACGTAATTTAATCCCTACACAGTAATAGAAAAGATGCTGGAACTAAGTTATTATTTGCTACCTTATTTTTTAGGTTCTATAATTACACTCCTAAATTTATTTATGCTGCTCCTGAAGTTGGGGGGGGGGTGGGGGGGGTTGGAAATAATAATTTTGAAAATTCTTTTTTTCTTCTGTATAGATCATCATGATAGTCCTCAATGCAAAAATGAGGCTTCTTGCTCCTCCAAAGGTACAATAAAATCTCTCCTTTGCAAGGGAAAAGAGAAGAGGAGAGATTATCTCCCTTTTCTTCAGCTTACCAGAAGTAATAATACCAACAGAAATTAAATTAAAAAGTGGTTTTATTTCCCCTGTGGAATGAGGGAATCAGCTCAGGTAAACTCAATCTTTCACGGCATGCACATGCACAATTACTGCCTGAAAATAATCGTGTAGGTTGTTCTGAAAGGTTTGCAAGGTGGTTTGGGGGGTTTGGGTGGGGGTTGTTGTTGTTGTTGCTTGTTTGTGTTTGTTTTTTTACAATGCTGCAAGACAGCCCAGGAGGCAAATCACATCCTGGGCTGCATGCAAAGCAGCATTGCCAGCAGAGCGAGAGAGGTGATCCTGCCACTTCACTCCCCTCTGGTGAGACCTCACCTGGAGTGCTGCATCCAGGTCTGGAGCCCTCAATACAGGAAGGACATGGACCTGATGGAGCAGCTCCAGAGGAGTGCCACAAAAATGATCAAGGAGTTGGAGCACCTCTGCTGCAAAGCCAGGCTGAGGGAGCTGGAGGTGTTCAGCCTGGAGAACAGAAGGCTCCAGGAAGACCAAATAGCAGCCTGCCAGTACCTTAAAGGGGCTACAGGAAGGATGGAGAGAGACTGTTTGCAAAGGCTTGCAAGGACAGGATGAGGGCAATGGCATCAAACTAGAGCAGAGCAGATTTAGACTGGATGTGAGGAACAAGTTCTGCACTATGAGGGTGATGGAACACTGCAAGAGGTTGCCCAGGGAGGTGGTTGAGGTCCCATCCCTGGAGATATTCAAGGTCAGGTTCAAGAGGGCTGTGGGCAACCTGATCTAGTTGAGGATGTCCCTTCTGAGTGCAGAGGGCCTTGGACTGGATGAGCTTTGGAGGTTTCTTCCAACTCAGATGATTCTTTGACCCTAAGAAACTTTGGAGTCTGAATTAAATAGATGTATGGGATTTGGTAGATTGTTTGATAGATCTATTCTTAGGTAGATTGATAAAAATATTCTAAAGCCTGTCTTTTCTAGCCTAATGCCTCACCCTTTTAGCTGTATTTCAGCTTGAGATATCCAGATGGGAGTGCTGAAGTGCCTCGAACTGAAACTGATTTGGATTTCTGCTAAAAATAAGGTTGTGATTTAGAATACTCCAATCTATTTAAATTTATACCATTCCTAGTTTGAGGGCTGGAACACCTCCTTTATGAAGAAAGGTTGAGAAAGTTGAGGTTGTTCAGCCTGGAGAAGAAAAGGCTCCAGGGAGATCTTCCTGTGGCCTTTTAGTACATACAGGAGAACAATCAGAAAGCTGGGACAGACTTTTTAGCAGGGCCTGCTTGTCAGGACAAGGGGTGAAGGTTTGAAGCTACAATGCAGGACATATCAAAGGCTAAGTATAAAGAAGTAAATTCCTACCATGAGGGTGGTGAGACACTGTCCCAGGCTGCCCAGACAGATGGGAAATGCCCCATCCCTGGAACTATACCAGGGCAGGTTCTTAGGGGCTCTGAGCAACTTGCTCTAGTAAAAAGGTCAGAAAATCATGAAAATCTTTTGGTGGGAAAAGACCTTTAAGATCATTGAGTCCAACCTTCCTCCAGCCCTACCAAACCTGGTGCTAAACCACGTCCCTAAGCACCATAACTCTGCCTCATTTCAGCACGTCCACTGATGAGGATCCAACCACGTACCTGGGCAGCCAGGGCCAGTCTTTGAGAACCCTTTCATTCTTGTGTCCAAGCTAAACCTCCCCTAGTGAAACTTGAGGCCACTTCCTCTTGTCCTACCACTTCTTACTAGGAAGACAAGACCTCACTACAGAGGTGTTGGATTAGATGAATCATAGCATCATAGAATGGTAAGGTTGGAAGGGACCTCAAGGATCATCTAGTTCCAACCCCCTGCCATAGGCAGGGACACCTCCCACTAGCACAGGTCACTCAACCAACCTGGCCTTGAACCCCTCCAGGGAGGGAGCAGCCACAACCTCCCTGGGCAACCTGTGCCAGTGTCTCACCACCCTCACTGCAAACAACTTCCTCCTAACATCCAGTCTAAATCTCCTCTCTGCCACTTCAAACCCATTGACCCTTGTCCTGGCATTAAATACCTTGTCAATAGTCCCTCCACAGCCTTCCTGGAGCCCCCTTCAGATACTGGAAGGCTACTCTAAGGTCTCCTGGAAGCCTTCTCTTCTCCAGGCTGCACAGCCCCAACTCTCTCAGCCTGTCCTCACAGCAGAGCTGCTGCAGCCCTCTCGGTATCTTGGTGACGTCCTCTGGACTGGCTCAAACACTTTCATGTCCTTCCTGTGCTGGGGGCTCCACAACTGCACACAGCACTCCAGGTGGGCTCTGAGGAGAGCAGAGCAAAGGGGCACAGTCCCCTCCCTTGCCCTGCTGCCCACACTGCTCTTGCTGCAGCCCAGCCCACAGTTGCTGTCGGGGCTGCCCTCACGCTGCAGCCTCATCTGGAGCTTCTCATCACCCCACACCCCCAGGGCCTGTTCCTCAGGGCTGCTCTCAGCCATTCCCCACCCAGCCTTTAAAGTTCCCTTCCAACCCAACCCCTTCTATGATTCTGTATCTGTGGATTTTCCCAGTTAACTCACAAGGATGAGTCCATTTATGGGCATCAGTTCTCTGCCTGGGTTAAGGACTACTGCATTCAGCTCCATAAATGAGTTAATTTCCAGAATGCAAAAATACATCTTCCTAATTTGGGTAAGCAGATTTCTTTAACTCATGTCATACCAGGGAGGGAAAGTAGTAGTGATGACAATTGCAGAAGTAACCTGGGATGTTACTAAGGAGACTGTGAAGTCTGCATGCTGATCCAAGCTAGTAGTTATAATAAGGCAGCAAGGAAAGAAGTGAATGTGCCTCCAGGACATAAAATGATGCTTTACGCTTAGTTGAAACATCTCAACCAGTGTGGACAGGGTTGGGACAACCTCTCTGGCACAGCTCTAATGTGCAGTGGGCTGCTGGAAGCCAGAACTCTGCACAGGAGATGGAAAAGTATGGATCTATAGTACATCTGATATGTCTCATGAAGGTGTCTGCCTATAGCAGTTATTATTATGCCTCAGGAAGCAATTTCAAATGGCTCATGAGAGGCTATAAAGATGTCAGCTAGACAGTGGAATCATCTCCCAAGGGAAGCAGTAGATGCCCCTACACTGGACAGTTCTAAGACTCAGCTTGACAGGGTGCTGGGCCAGCTCATTTCAACTCCAGTACCTAGAAAAGTTGGACCAAATGATCCTTGAGGTCCCTTCCAACATGGCATTCTGTGATTCCATGATGTCCTTAGAAGTGGATTTTGCCCTAAGAGAAGTCTGAAAATTGCTACCACACACTAAGGAACCAGATAATCAAAGGCAAAAGGAGATCCTTTACTATGCAGCTCTTTCATTCCAGCAGATCTGCAAATGCCCCAAGGTTGCACACCCAGCAAACAGAACAGGTTGGCCTCCATCACCAGTCGTGACCATAACTCAAGCTACCTGAAATTAGCACTGAGTACAGGAATGGGATTCATGCTTTGCAGCTATAAAATTAAGCCTGTCAGAAGCTTTTTCTGTAGATGTTAATAGTTTGTGACAGATGACTAAAACAAAGCTATTTTAGAGTGCTCCAACTGCCTGAAGTATCACAGCAGCACCGCGATGCACTCACAACCCCAAGTGCAGGTTACCTGTTTGCTCAGGGGGATGAGTTGAGAAATGGGACTTGCTTCATCAGCTTGCTCTATGATTTCCACCACAGCTTTATTTACAACTGGCTTTCATGGGGCAGATTCAAGGCAATTTGCCTTTGAAATACAACTTTCTGTTGCTGAAGAGGTGTCCAAAATTAGGTTTGGTTTGTTGTGGTTTGGTTCGGTTTGTGCACTACTCAATATCCTCATCAGTGGCCTGGATGAGGGCACAGAGGGCACTGGCAGCAAGTCTGCTGATGACACAACACCGTGGAGTGGCTGCCACATACCCTCAGGCTGTGCTGCCCTTCAGAGAGACTTAGGCTGAGAGTTGGGCAGGGAGAAATTGAATCGAGTTCAACAAGGGCAAGGGTAGAGTCTTGCACCTGGGAAGGAACAACCCCATGGACCAGTATAGGTTGGGGACTGACCTGTTGGAGGGTAGTGAAGGGGAAAAGGACCTGGGTGTCCTGGTGGATGGGAGGTTGACAATGAGCCAGCAATGTGCTCTGATAGCCAGGAGGGGCAATGCCATTCTATGGTGGGTTAGAAGGGCTGTGGTGAGTAGGTTGAGACAGGTTCTCCTGCCCTTCTGCTCTGCCCTGCTGAGGCCACATCTGGAATACTACCACTGGAACAGGCTGCCCAGGGAGGCAGCTGTATCCTGTACCAGGAGGTGTTGAAAAGAGGCAAAGATGCTTTGCTGAGGAGCATGGTTTAGCACCAGACTTGGTAAAGTCAGGTAATGGTTGAACTCTGTGATCTTAGGAGTCTTCTCCAACCAAAGCAGCTCTGTGACTTGCAATGTGCATTTGTGGCCAAGAGGGGCAATGACATTCCGGGGTGGATTACAAGGGCTGGGATTAGTAGGTCAAGAGAGGTTCTCCTGCCCCTCTACTCTGCCCTGGTGAGGCTCCATCTGGAATACTGAGTCCAGTTTTGGGCCTTTCATTTCAAGAAGGACCTCAGGGAACAGCTTGAGAGAGCCTGGCACAAAAATGCTGAAGGCAGTGGAACCTCTTCTTTGTGAGAAGAGCCTGAGGGAGCTGGGGCTTGGAGCTTGGAGAAGAGGAGCCTGAGGGGTGACCTCAGTCATGTTGATAAAACGTACAGGGTGAGCGGCAAGACAATGGAGCTAGACTCTGCTGGGTGATGCTCAATGCCAGGACAAGGGGCAGTGGTGGAAGGTGAGGGATAGGAAGTTCCATGTAAACTTGAGGAGGAATTTTTTCCCTGTAAGGGTGGCAGAACCCTGGAACAGGCTGCCCAGGGGGGTTGTGGAGTCTCCCTCTCTGGAGATATTCAAGACCTGCCTGGATGTGTACCTGTGTGATCTGCCCTGGCACGGGGGTTGGACTGGCTGAGCTTTGGAGGTCCCTTCCAGCCCCTGACATTCTGTGATTTTGTGTTTGTTTTTTAAAACACCTTTTCAGCCTATGCTGAAAAGCAAGAGAGACACATCTACTCTTAGAATAATGATCTTGTTCTGCTGGGGGTTTGATTTATTTGTGGGGTTGTTCCTGAAACAATGCCTAAATGAACTGAACCAACTGGTTAGTCAGCATCGAAAGGACACATCCTTTACCTCAGTAAACAGTCAAAAGCATCCCTGCAGAGATCCAGGGAGAACAATTATTTATTCATTTTGATTTTAGCCAGCCTTATCTCATCTCCCAGGCTGTACATTCACATTAGGGAAAAGAAGCCACCAACACTCATCTCCACAATCTTTGAAGATCATAGCAAATTAATGCTATTACTGCAGAAGCACTAACAACCTTTGCATCTATTGTCAGTTGTGATCAAATCTTCTCCTGGGTGATGAACAAATTAATTGTGGTTCAGCTCCTAAAGCACCCTCAGCTCTTTACTTACGGCTGAGGTTTTTTTGCTGCTGCTGCACAGGGTTTCACTGCCTGCTTGTTGCAGTGTCAACCTTTCCCAGCTTATTCCGAAGCAAATCTGATTCCAAGATGATTTTACATTCCTCTCATCAAATATAGAATCATAGAATCAAAGGATCATGGAATGGTAAGGTTGGAAGGGACCTCAAGGATCATCCAGTTCCAACCCCCTGCCATAGACAGGGACACCTCCCACTAGCACAGCTCACTCAAGGTCTCATCCAACCTGCTGTTGAACACCTCCAGGGAGGTTGTGGAGCACAGAATCACCCAATGTGATCAAAGATCACATTGGGTGATCCTGTGCTCCACAACCTCCCTGNTACCCTCAGGCTGTGCTGCCCTTCAGAGAGACTTAGGCTGAGAGTTGGGCAGGGAGAAATTGAATCGAGTTCAACAAGGGCAAGGGTAGAGTCTTGCACCTGGGAAGGAACAACCCCATGGACCAGTATAGGTTGGGGACTGACCTGTTGGAGGGTAGTGAAGGGGAAAAGGACCTGGGTGTCCTGGTGGATGGGAGGTTGACAATGAGCCAGCAATGTGCTCTGATAGCCAGGAGGGGCAATGCCATTCTATGGTGGGTTAGAAGGGCTGTGGTGAGTAGGTTGAGACAGGTTCTCCTGCCCTTCTGCTCTGCCCTGCTGAGGCCACATCTGGAATACTACCACTGGAACAGGCTGCCCAGGGAGGCAGCTGTATCCTGTACCAGGAGGTGTTGAAAAGAGGCAAAGATGCTTTGCTGAGGAGCATGGTTTAGCACCAGACTTGGTAAAGTCAGGTAATGGTTGAACTCTGTGATCTTAGGAGTCTTCTCCAACCAAAGCAGCTCTGTGACTTGCAATGTGCATTTGTGGCCAAGAGGGGCAATGACATTCCGGGGTGGATTACAAGGGCTGGGATTAGTAGGTCAAGAGAGGTTCTCCTGCCCCTCTACTCTGCCCTGGTGAGGCTCCATCTGGAATACTGAGTCCAGTTTTGGGCCTTTCATTTCAAGAAGGACCTCAGGGAACAGCTTGAGAGAGCCTGGCACAAAAATGCTGAAGGCAGTGGAACCTCTTCTTTGTGAGAAGAGCCTGAGGGAGCTGGGGCTTGGAGCTTGGAGAAGAGGAGCCTGAGGGGTGACCTCAGTCATGTTGATAAAACGTACAGGGTGAGCGGCAAGACAATGGAGCTAGACTCTGCTGGGTGATGCTCAATGCCAGGACAAGGGGCAGTGGTGGAAGGTGAGGGATAGGAAGTTCCATGTAAACTTGAGGAGGAATTTTTTCCCTGTAAGGGTGGCAGAACCCTGGAACAGGCTGCCCAGGGGGGTTGTGGAGTCTCCCTCTCTGGAGATATTCAAGACCTGCCTGGATGTGTACCTGTGTGATCTGCCCTGGCACGGGGGTTGGACTGGCTGAGCTTTGGAGGTCCCTTCCAGCCCCTGACATTCTGTGATTTTGTGTTTGTTTTTTAAAACACCTTTTCAGCCTATGCTGAAAAGCAAGAGAGACACATCTACTCTTAGAATAATGATCTTGTTCTGCTGGGGGTTTGATTTATTTGTGGGGTTGTTCCTGAAACAATGCCTAAATGAACTGAACCAACTGGTTAGTCAGCATCGAAAGGACACATCCTTTACCTCAGTAAACAGTCAAAAGCATCCCTGCAGAGATCCAGGGAGAACAATTATTTATTCATTTTGATTTTAGCCAGCCTTATCTCATCTCCCAGGCTGTACATTCACATTAGGGAAAAGAAGCCACCAACACTCATCTCCACAATCTTTGAAGATCATAGCAAATTAATGCTATTACTGCAGAAGCACTAACAACCTTTGCATCTATTGTCAGTTGTGATCAAATCTTCTCCTGGGTGATGAACAAATTAATTGTGGTTCAGCTCCTAAAGCACCCTCAGCTCTTTACTTACGGCTGAGGTTTTTTTGCTGCTGCTGCACAGGGTTTCACTGCCTGCTTGTTGCAGTGTCAACCTTTCCCAGCTTATTCCGAAGCAAATCTGATTCCAAGATGATTTTACATTCCTCTCATCAAATATAGAATCATAGAATCAAAGGATCATGGAATGGTAAGGTTGGAAGGGACCTCAAGGATCATCCAGTTCCAACCCCCTGCCATAGACAGGGACACCTCCCACTAGCACAGCTCACTCAAGGTCTCATCCAACCTGCTGTTGAACACCTCCAGGGAGGTTGTGGAGCACAGAATCACCCAATGTGATCAAAGATCACATTGGGTGATCCTGTGCTCCACAACCTCCCTGGGCAACCTGTGCCAGTGTCTTACCACCCTCACTGTAAACAACTTCCTCCTAACATCCAGTCTAAATCTCCCCTCTGACACTTCAAACCCATTGCCCCTTGTCCTGGCATTACAAGACTGTGTCAATAGTCCCTCCCCAGCCTTCCTGTAGCCCCCTTCAGATCCTGGGAGGCTACTCTAAGGTGTCCTGGAAGCCTTCTCTTCTCCAGGCTGCACAGCCCCAACTCTCTCAGCTTGTCCTCACAGTAGAGCTGCTGCAGCCCTTTAAGCATCTTCGTGGCCTCCTCTGGACCCACTCCAACAGTTCAATATCCTTCCTGTTCTGAGGGCTCCAGAACTGCACACAGTACTATAAGTCCCAACTTTTATATCCCAGGTGCCTTACATACCCTTATCATCAGAACAGCTTTCCTGATGTCACGAACTCCATCATAAACCAGGCGGGAGGCATCTATGAACTCGTTCTCTTCAAAGGGCTGCGGGACGTTGGCGCTCAGAGCTTCAATGGCAACTTCCACTTGTTCAGCAAAACGTGGCATGACTAGATTAAACAGAATGAAAGGCAGGAGGATTAGAAACCTTCTCTCCTGAACATTTTCCCCCTGCCCTCAGGCATAAATGCTTTCCAGCAGGCACGGTACATGCTGGTGGTACAATTTCAAGGCCCACGGCATGGGTTTGTAGCAGCTCTGTGCGTGCAGAGCTCTGGTGTGTGTTCTGACAGCATGGGCTTCATGTTGCCTTCCCCAGCTGCAGAATGGACATCTGGTTTTTAAAAGTGTCATTTCCACAAGACACCTGAGCCATCAGTAAAGTGCATTTAAAACCTGGGAATGAGCACTGCACATGTTTAGACCAAACGATCAAAGAAAAATGCAGCCATTAGGCCTGATTAACTGCAGCCTAGCTCATATGGAGTAACAATAATAATAATAATAATAATAATAATAATAATAATAATAATAATAATAATAATAATAATAATAAATAATACAAGGGACAAATTGCAAAATCCAGCATGTTTTGTGAGGCCAGGTTATTGAACATTCTGCTTCTTCACTTTCTCCATGTACAGACCACAAAACCCAGCCAGAGAATCACAGTATGGCAGAGATAGTAGCCTTCCAATATCTGAAGAGGGCCTAGAGGAAGGCTAGGGAGGGACTATTGACAAGGTCTTGGAATGCCAGGACAATGGGCAATGGGTTTGAAGTGGTAGGGGGTAGATTTGGACTGGATGTTAGAAGGAAGTTGTTTGCAGTGAGGGTGGTAAGACACTGGCACAGGTTGCCCAGGGAGGTTGTGGAGCACAGAATCATCCAATGTGATCTTCGATCACACTGGATGATTCTGTGCTCCACAACCTCCCTGGAGGTGTTCAAGGCCAGGTTGGATGAGGCCTTGAGTGACCTGTGCTAGTGGGAGGTGTCCCTGCCTATGGCAGAGGGCTGGAACTGGATGATCCTTGAGGTCCCTTCCAACCTTCCCATTCTATGATTCTATATTAGCAAAGGAGATTACACCCTGTGGGGTGTGCAAGCTTTTCAAAGCTATATATCTTAAGGCAATTAGTGACTTATGTAAACAAAGGCTTTTCTTTACATTTGCTACAGGATTCCTTTGCACATTACATTTGCATATTTGCAGAGGATTCCTTTCTGCATGTTACATTTGGAGGAAGATAAACCTTCCCCAAATGAGTCCTCCCACAACTTAAACCCAAACCCCACAAATGAGAACATGAACATCAGCTCCACGAATCATAAGGCACCTATGCTCCTGTACTTAGTTAATGCTACTCTTCAACATCTTCACAGCAATATTGGATGGCTGACCTCTCATATAGAAGCAGAGAGGTATTTTGGTCAGAGAAGACCTTTAAGATCACCAAGCCAAACCATTCTCTAACTCTACAAAAGCTGCTGCTAAATCATATCCCTCAGCACCACAGAATCATAGAATGACAGAACTGTCAGGGCTGGAAGGGACCTCAAGGATCATCCAGTTCCAACCACCCTGCCATGGGCAGGGACACCTCACACTAGATCAGGTTGCTCAGAGCCACATCCAGCCTGGCCTTAATGACCTCCAGGGATGAGGCTTCATCACCTCCCTAGGCAAACTGTTCCAGTGTCTCAACACCCTCATGGTGAAGAACTTCTTCCTAACATCCTATCTGAATTTACCCACTGCCAGTTTTGCTCCATTCCCCCAGTCCTATCCCTACCTGATGCTCTAAGAAGTCACTTCCCAGCTTTCTTGTAGGACCCCTTCAGATACATCTCTGCCCCTTTGAAACACCTCCAAGAATGGGGATTCAAACACTTCCCTGGGCAGCCTGTGCCAATCTTTGGGAACCCTTTCAGTCAAGAAGTTTCTTCTAATCATATAAACATAGAATCATAGAATGGTAAGGGTGGAAGGGACCTCGAGGATCATCCAGTTCCAACCCCCTGCCATAGGCAGGGACACCTCCCACTAGCACAGGTCACTCAAGGCCTCCTCCAACCTGGCCTTGAACACCTCCAGGGAGGGAGCAGCCACAACTTCCTGGTGCAACCTGTGCCAGTGTCTCACCACCCTCACTGTAAACAACTTCCTCCTAACATCCAGTCTAAATATCCCCTCTGCCACTTCAAACCCACTGCCCCTTGTCCTGTCATTGCAAGACCTTGTCAATAGTCCCTCCACAGCCTTCCTGGAGCCCCCTTCAGATACTGGAAGGGTACTCTAAGGTGTCCTGGAAGCCTTCTCTTCTCCAGGCTGCAGAGCCCAAACTCTCTCAGCCTGTCCTCATAGAAGAGCTGCTCCATCCCTCTTTTATGTTCAACATAAACCTCCCTTGGTGCAACTTGAAGCCATTTCCTCTTGTCCTAAATATAATCACCCTAATACACTGCAGTGCAAATTGGTGCTTCAATAGGAAACTGGATACAAAATCCATTGGAATTAAATTTAATACAATTAAGGAGCCTAGATCAAGCTTACAGATAGCCATGTTTCTAATTATACCCACATTATTGTTATTAGCTGCCTCCTGCCATCTAGGTACCCAAATCACAGTATCACAGGAACACCAGATTGAGTTGGGAAAGCCCTCTAAGATCATCCAGTCCAACCATCAACCCAACATCACCATGGCAATTAAATCATGTCCCAAAGTGTCATGCCCACATGTTGCTTGAACACCTCCAGTGATGGTGACTCCACCACCTCCTTCTACAATCAGTTTCATTTTGGCAATACAGTTGGAGGAGCAGGAAAAGATGACTCCTACCTCAATTGTCTTTCTTTATAATGCTGCTTTTCTTTATGACACTACCTTTCTTTATCATCTTTTCCCTCTATGCTTCTTTTAACAGACTTTTTGGCAGCCTGATGCTGACTTAGGAATGCAAAGGGGAAAACTGTGTCATTTTCATCACAAGCAGGGATGACCTTTCCTATGAAGTAAGCTTTCATTATGGCAAGACACCACTTTTTTTCTTGGCTGAATGTCCTTATCTTCATTTTATTCATAATGAAAACTAAGTGCTATGCATCTTACTATCTGATATAAAGTAAAAAGCACAACAAAGCATTGATTCAAGACTAATTTACATTTTGAATAACATGTGGCTGTAACCATGAGCTCTACTTAGTGTTTCAGGCATTGAAGTATTTACTCACTGGATGTTAAAAATAAATACCTTAATTCCCTTAAAAGATTCCTATCCATAAAGGGCTACTTCTTCCTTTAAAGGAATAGACATATACATATAAATATATGTGTACACATACATAGATATGTATACACACACATATATACATATACATATATGTATACACATACATATAAATATACATATATGTATACATATAAATACACATGTATGTATATATATATATATATATATATATATATATACACATGTATGTATATATATATATATATATATATATATATATATATATATATATATATACATGTAAATACACATAAAATTTACACATACATATAAATATACACATAAAAATATTTGAGAAGTGGGCCAGTGGCAACTCGATGAGGTTCAAAAAGTCATAGTGCAATGTCCTGCATCTGGGTCGTGCCAATCCCGGGCACAAATCCAGGCTGGGTGCAGTGTGGGTTGAGAATAAAGAGTCTTGATGATTGCTGAGATGCTCCTCATGAGCCAGCAGTGCCCTCATGCAGCCCAGAAGGCAGCTGTGTGCTGGGCTGCAGCAAGAGGAGTGTAGCCAGCAGGGCAAGAGAGGGAATTCTGCTCCTTGTTTCTGCTCTGCTGAGACCTAACCTCCAATGCTGCATCTAGTTTTGGTGTCCCCATCCTAGGAAGGACACAGAGCTGCTGGAATGAGTCCACGAGAGGGACACAAAGATGATCCAAGGGTTGGAGCACCTCTGCTATGAGGGTAGGCTGAGAGAGCTGGGGGTGTGCAGCCTGGAGAAGTGAAGACTTTGGGGGGACCTTAGAGCTGCCTTCCAATACCTGAAGGGATCCTATAGGAAGGCTGCAGAGGGACTTTGCAAAAGGGTGTCTAGAGGCAGGAGAAGGAGGAATGGTTTTCAGCTGAGGGACAGTAGGTTTGGAGCGGATGTTAAAAAGAAGTTCTTCAGTATATGGTGTTGAGTCACTGGAACAGGCTGTCTGGGGAGTCTGTGGACAGCTCATCCCTGGAGTTAAGGCAAGGCTGGATGAGGTTTTGAGCAACCAAATCCAGTTGAGAGGTGTCCCTGCCCATGGCAGGGGTGTTGGAGTTGATGATCTCTGAGCTCTCTTCCAGCCTAGGCCATTCTGTGATGCTATGTTTCTTCTGCCTGTGTGTACACACACACAGCTATACACAGTCATGAACAGATATGAAAGGACAGAATTTTACCTTTCATGCAGAAAATGTTCAATAAGTGCAATAAGTGCTTGGAATATATTGGAGGAAACAGGGAAAAGTGGCAGCAACAATAGATTGGGAAAAAAAGTAAATATTAATAAACCATTGATAGGCAGAGGGGAAACATTTCAATTAGGGAGTCTGAGAGAGCTGGAAGTCTGGCAAGAGTATTAATAAATGCATATATGAAGTTATCTTCATTAATGGGACACTTGAAAGTGTAGTAGGAGACTAACATGATTGCATAAGGAAGTCTTTAGCCTGAAGATCATAAAGTAATCATTACAAATATGTTAAAAACAAGGAAACTTAAAACCAAACCCAAACTATTGCAGGTCATAGAAATAAAGCAAGTAAAGCTAGAGATCACAGTATCACAGTCTCACAGTATCACCAGGGTTGGAAGAGACCTCAAAGCTCATCAAGTCCAACTCATCACCACAGCCCTCAAGACCAGACCATGGCACCAAGTGCCACATCCAAACCTGCCTTGAACACCTCCAGGGACGCTGACTCCACCACCTCCCTGGGCAGCCCATTCCAGCACTCAATGACTCTCTCAGGCAAGAACTTTCTCCTCACCTCCAGCCTAAACTTCCCCTGGCACAGCTTGAGACTGTGTCCTCTTGTTCTGCTGCTGCTTGCCTGAGAGAAGAAAGCAACCTCCTCCTGGCTACAAGCACCCTTCAGGTAGCTGGAGACAGCAAGAAGGTCTCCCCTGAGCCTCCTCTTCTCCAGGCTAACCAATCCCAGCTCCCTCAGCCTCTCTCCACAGGGCTGTGCTCCAGGCCTCTCCCCAGCCTCGTTGCCCTTCTCTGGACACACTCCAGCACCTCAATGTCCTTCTTCAATTGAGGGGCCCAGAACTGGACACAGCACTCAAGGTGTGGCCTAAGCAGTGCAGAGTCCAGGGGGAGAATGAGCTCCCTGCTCCTGCTGGCCACATTATTGCTGATGCAGGCCAGGATGCCATTGGCCTTCTTGGCCACCTGGGCACACTGCTGGCTCATGTTCAGGCAGGTGTCAATCAGCACCCCCAGATCCCTTTCTGTTTGGCTGCTCTCCAGTCACTCCCACCCCAGACTGTAGCTCTGTATGGGCTTGTTGTGACCAAAGTGCAGCACCTGTCAGTTGGATTTATTGAGCTCCATCCCCTTGGATTCTACCCATCTGTCCAGGCAGTCGAGATGCAGGAATGAGAACAACAACAACAACAACAAAAAACAACTGATATTTGGGATGCTTAAATTTATGTCTAGAATGTCTTAATGAGCAGAGGCAATCAGGTATTTAATCTAACTCATAGCAAGTACAAGAAGAGTTCAATTAGGAAAGGGCAGTTTAGTGATAATCACACAATGTATTGGGTTGGAAAGGACCTTGCAAGTCATCTTGTCCAACCCTCCTGCAGTCAGCAGGGACATCCCCAACTAGATCATGTTGCCAGGACCTCATCAGGTGTGAGCTTGAATGCCTCTGGGGATGGGGCCTCAGCTACCTCCCTGGGCAGCCTGTTCCAGTGTTTCAGCACTCACTGTGTAGAACATCTTCCTAATGTCCAACCTAAATCTCCCTTGCTGTACTTTCAAGCCATTGCCCCTTGTCCTACCACCACATGCGCTTGGAAATGGTCAGTCCTCAGCCTTCCTGTAGGTGCCCTTCAGATATTAAAATGCAGTTCTACAGTCTGCCCAAAACCTCTACCTAAAGCTAAGGGAATGTATCTATTCAAGATGTCTTTCTGTTAACAAAGCATAGTGAAGTTGTTAAGGGAATAATCAAAGCAATTTCTGAACCATCTTTGAAAAGCAGTAACAGGGAAAGTTCCAGGGCTATAGAAAAAGAAGAAAAAGCACAAATCAATTTATAGAGGGAGAGAAGAAGGAAGAAGTACAGGACATTCAGCCTAATTTCAGTAACTGGAAAGAAACTGAAACATGATGTAAGGCAATTGATGTTTAATTATCTTGTAAATAATGAGCAGATGTTGGACAGGTAACAGATTTGTCAAAAGAGGTTATATTAACCTAGTGCAATGTCATCCTTGACAGGGCAGCTGTGGGTTGGGGAAAGCAGCAAATATGATGCAGCTTGACTTAGGTAAGATTTCTGACATGGCCACACATGACAAAACAAAGGAAATGTAAATTAAATTGCTGTATAGTTGGCATGGAACTTGTGAGAGAAACCATCTGAAGGAGTAATTAGCTGTGGAACATTGTCAGAGCAGACAGGTGTGTCACATGGAGGCTTGCAATGTGCTCTTGCAAAGCGTGGCAAAGGTCAGCCTAGGATTGTTGCAACACGTGAAAAAAAGGCAATACTGAGCTGCTCAGTGGTTGGAAGGGACCTCCAGAGATCATTGATTCCACCTCCCCATTCCAAGCAGGATCACCCAGGGTAGT
The DNA here is from genome assembly GCA_013396675.1 of Eubucco bourcierii. Classification (NCBI taxonomy): domain Eukaryota; kingdom Metazoa; phylum Chordata; class Aves; order Piciformes; family Ramphastidae; genus Eubucco; species Eubucco bourcierii. The sequence continues at coordinate 38,843 of VWZE01016979.1, forward strand.
CTGCACAGGAATGCATCCAGGTGGGTTTGGAAAGTCTCCAGGGAAGGAGACTCCACAACCTCTCTGGGCAGCCTCCTCCAGGGCTCTGTCACCCTCACTGTAAAGAAGTTTCTCCTCATGTTGAGGTGAAACCTTCTCTGTTCCAGTTTGTAAGCATGTGTAGCTTTCCTGGTGTATTGGCAGGTGTACCAACCTAAAACTCTGGATGTAAAACAAGAACTAATATCTCTATAGCTGTTCTGCATGAGGGGATTGAGGCACCCTCACTAAGTTTTCAGAAAACACCAAGCTAGACTGGAGTGATAGGAAGGCTCTACAGAGGACATGGTCTTTGGTCCATTCAAGAAGCATCAGGGAGAATCAGAGTCATAGAATCATAGAGTCATAAATTCATAGAGTCATAGAATCATAGTGTCATAGAATCATAGTGTCATAGAATCATAAAATCATAGTCAGAGTCATAGAATCATAGAATAATAGAATCATAGAGTCATGGAGTCATAGAATCATAGAATCATAGAGCCATAGAATCATAGTCATAGAGTCATAGAATCATAGAATCATAGTCATAGAATAATAGAATCATAGAGTCGTGGAGTCATAGAATCATAGAATCATAGTGTCATAGAATCATAGAGTCATAGAATCATAGTCATAGAGTCATAGAGTCATAGAATCATAGAATCACAGAATCATAAAGTCATAGAATCATAGAATAATATCATAGAATCACAGAATCAGTCAGGGTTGGAAGAGACCACAAGGATCACCCAGTTCCACCCCCTCTGCCATAAGCAGGGACACCCTACCCTAGATCAGGCTGTCCACAGCTTCATCCAGCCTGGCCTTAAACACCTCCAGGGATGAGGCTTCTACAACCTCCCTGGGCAACCCATTCCAGGCTCTCACCACCCTCATGCTGAAGAACTTCTTCCTCGTGTCCAGTTTGAATCTCCTCACCTCCAGCTTTGCTCCATAGGCAGGAGATGATAAGTACCAATCAGGCCATGGGGAGGAGAAGGAAAGTTGCTTTAAATTTGTTTTGGTGAACATGAGGAAGTCATCCTTGACCACACATATTACATTGGGTGTGAAAGCTTCTCTCAACAATTTTGGTTCTTAATTTACATTATTACTCCTCAACATTATCTGTTGCTTTGGCATGGAAACAGACACCAAATTATATTAACATTGCTTGCTTGGCAATTGCATTTTGACATCATCACTCATTTCTGATTAGACAAGCAAGCAAGAAACATCTCAAACTCATAAGATGCTATTACTTACAGCTCTCTAGACATATGTTGTCATTTAATGCAGGAAAGTTCCTGGAAATCCAGTTAAGAACTGTATTATTCCCCAGTTAAGGTTGTTGGGTCACACTTCAGGAGCTCCAGGACAGTGATGTATGGGGAAACACCTAACACAGCTGCACCCACAAACCCTCCAGTCCTTCTTCTCTGCAGCTGACTCTACAAAATGATATCCTTATGCTGACAGTGAAAGAGCTGCAAACAAAATCCAGGCAAGGGCTGAAAATCTGTGCCCAGAGTTGTAATTTGTAAATGTATCAGCTAGAGGATGATGCTTTTATTAGTCATGGAGAGGTTGGCTATGAAATCCAGATTCAGGAGTACATTAGTTCTTTGTGGGGAGAATTAAATAAGAGTTTCTTGGTTTGACCTGAATCTGAAACAGTTGCACACACTTGGGCTGAAAAATGTCATCCATTAACATCTCCTGGTCTAACTGCATGAATTATTAGGTGCCTGCATAACGATGGCAGAATCAGGTCCCAAGTTAATCACAACCCTTCTAATTCAGTGACTTCACCATTTTGACAAAGAAAGATTTTAAAGCCTTTCTGTGGATGAGTTTCCAGTGGCACTGAAAGTCAGATCACTGCCAAAAAACAAGATCTAAGTAAGTTGAATGGCTACTGGGGAACAACCGCAAAACAACCAATCTGAAATTACTTCCATTTCACCTATTGATTTATTTTATTTTATTTTCTTCTCAGCATAATACAAAACTAGCACATCACCAGGGGTGAGTTCATACCTTGATATAACCTGCATTTTCCTGTGAGCCACCCTGCTCTGCACAGAAAAGATTTTCCCCAGAGATTTTCTTCACAGAATCACAGAATGTCAGGGGCTGGAAGGGACCTCCAAAGGTTGGAGGAGGCCTTGAGTGACCTGTGCTAGTGGGAGGTGGCCCTGCCTATGGCAGGGGGTTGGAACTAGGTGATCCTTGAGGTCCCTTCCAACATTACCATTCTTTGATTCTATGATAAAATTTCTTTTTAATTAATCCATTCACTTATTTAACCAAGGAAAGAATACAGTCTGCTGGGAGGTTTAAAGTACTTTAAAACAGATATTTAAGAAAATAATTCCCATGGGATATCTGACACACTCTGTCAAAGATTGCACAGTATCTCAATTTAGTTTGAAGGATGAATGAGGGATGAAACGTGACACCTTAGTTAGCTTTGAAGTGTTTGTCAAAGTCTGTTTCTAGAAGAACTGCACCTTCCTTATCAGAGGATTCTAAATGTTTCATGACATGTTTCTTTAAACCCTGATCTCACCTCATCATTTGCAGTGTTTCAATCATCATATTGCTAATTAAAAAAGAAAGAAAAAGCTTTGCAAAGCTCTACTGAAATATTAGACACCGCATCGACATCCCCTGGGCAACCTGTTCCAGTGTTCCTTCATCCTCACAGTAAAGAGCTTCTGACTAATGTCCACTCTAAATCTCTCCCGCTCCAGTTTCAAACCACTGCCCCTTGCACTACTGCTGTACATCACAAAGAGTACAACAGGTAACAAGTTAGAGCTGAGGGGGCACTGGTGTCTCATTAACTTCAGTCTCACTCCTTCTCCTGCCTACTTGTGCATATAAAGACCCCATGCAGAGAGCACCCCCAAATCATTACTGTTAAACGGACTTCACTTCAGGTTAATATCACAAGGTCAAGTGTAAGGTCCTGCACTTGGGTAGGCACAATGCCAAGCACAACTGCAGGTTGGGTGGGGAATGGCTGAGAGCAGCCCTGAGGAACAGGCCCTGGGGGTGTGGGGTGCTGAAAAGCTCCAGATGAGGCTGCAGTGTGAGTGCAGCCCAGACAGCAACTGTGTGCTGGGCTGCAGCAAGAGCAGTGTGGGCAGCAGGGCAAGGGAGGGGATTGTGTCCCTTTGCTCTGCTCTCCTCAGAGCCCACCTGGAGTCCTGTGTGCAGTTCGGGAGCCCTCGGCACAGGAAGGACATAGAACTGTTGGAGCAGGTCCAGAGGAGGCCATGAGGATGATCAGAGGGCTGCAGCAGCTGTGCTGTGAGGACAGGCTGAGAGAGTTGGGGCTGTGCANGCTCCCTCCCTGGTGGTGTTCAAGGCCAGGTTGGATGAGACCTTGAGTGACCTGTGCTAGTGGGAGGTGTCCCTGCCTATGGCAGGGAGTTGGAACTGGATGATCCTTGAGGTCCCTTCCACCCTTACCATTCTATGATTCTATGAGAATTTCAGCTAACATCCTCCTTAAGGCTGAGATCTTAAATACTGATGTGATGACTGTTGGGCAGAAAAGGGGAGTCTTTGTCCAGTTGCCCATAATGATGACATTTTTTTTTTTTCTGAGAGGATGAATTAGCTCAGTGCCTTCCTGTCAGTGTAGATAGTAGAACTTAAATTGTGACAGTGGAACTTCAATTATTCCATTTACCTAGAGAAATTAAGTCAAATAACCTTTTAGTATTGTCTTCCTGAGAAAGAATCTCTCCCACTCCCACCAGCCAAGCCAGCATTCTCCTTGTGGCAGATTTTGCCTCTACCTCTTCCCCTGTTAATGAATACATCATGCAACAATCACAGTGCTGATCCCTGCAGCATCACAGGATTTACCTTTCTGCCTGCCGTGAAATGGTCATTTGTGCTTTGCCTGTGCCTTCCAACCAGCTCTTAATCCATCAAAGGCCTTAACTTTCCCTCCCTGGTTACCTATTTTCCTAGCAGCTACATGTGCAGGACTTTATGAAAAGCCTTTAAAAATCTAAATCAATTACATTATATTCTCCTTCAGTACTATTTTATTTTTAAACCCTAAAAAGTGGAGAGAAAAGGAAACAGCATTCAAGCTTTTGAGACAGCAGGGGGATTTATTCAGCACTCAGGTGTCTCATTTAATTGTTTTATAATATATTTTACAAGATTTCTTACTGTACTCCTTTGCATATTGAACACCATCTCCTGAGTTAAAACTCTTTGGATCACACCAAACACTAATGGGACACAGTTTGGGGTATTCTCTGGTCCATTTGTACAATCCTTTTTTTTTTGTTGTTTTAATAATGCATTGAATGTTTTCAGTTGGGGATCTCCTGACCTTTGGGTTTCACTTCGGCAAAACTTTGCAGAAAATGCTACTGTGCTCTGCAGGCTTAAAAGCCATAATTTCATCAACCCCCCTGGAAAAAAATGATCTGATGTGCTCAGGATGATGTTACCCATAACTTGTACTAAAACTGCCTGAAACTCTCATAAAACATGAATTTAGCATCATTTATTTTTTAAATAGTCTCCATTTTGCCATTTTTTTGCTCTCCCTCAGGTTTGACAGGAGGTTTGTTGTTGGTTTTGTTTTTTTTTTCTTTGATTACAGCTATGCTTAAATTCATCTTCTTGCTCCTGCATTTTGTTTCCCTTCACACCACTGCTGAAAAAAAATCCATCTTTGCCACATTTTAGTATGAGCTTTGATAATATCATTGAGCTGCCTTTTCCTAGTGATAAATATCTTTAAAGTTTGTCCTACTCACACTGATAAAGCTCTCACAGGCTTATTGCTGAATTACCAGGAGTGCTGATTTTCAACTTTGGTCCCCTCTGATAAAAAAATACACACACACACATAAAATGAAAAATTTGAGTCTGACCTACTTAAAAATGGAGTTGCAAAAACAGGAGGGTATGTTAAAAACATAGAATCATAGAATCATAGAATGGTAAGGTTGGAAGGGACCTCAAGGATCATCTAGTTCCAACCCCCTGCCATAGGCAGGGACACCTCCCACTAGTACAGGTTACTCAAGGCCTCATCCAATCTGGCCTTGAACACATCCAGGGAGGGAGCATCCACAACCTCCCTGGGCAACCTGTTCCAGTGCCTCACCACCCTTACTGTAAACAACTTCCTCCTAACATCCAGTCTAAATCTCCCCTCTGCCAGTTTAAACCCATTGCCCCTTGTCCTGTCATTGCAGGACCTTGTAAATAATCCTTCCCCAGCCTTCCTGTAGGCCCCCTTCAGATACTGGAAGGCCACTATCAGGTCCCCTCGAAGCCTTCTCTTCTCCAGGCTGAAGAGCCCCAACTCCCTCAGCCTGTCCTCATAGGAGAGCTGCTCCAGCCCTCTGATCATCTTTGTGGCCCTCCTCTGGACCCGCTCCAACACTTCCATGTCCTTCCTGTGCTGAGGGTTCCAGAACTGCACACAGTACTCCAGGTGGGGTCTGACGAGAGCAGAGTAAAGGGGCAGAATCACCTCCCTTGCCCTGCTGGCCACGCTTCTCTTGATGCAGCCTAGGACTCGGTTGGCTGTCTGGGCTGCATGTGCACACTGCAGGCTCATGTTGAGCTTTTCATCAACCCAGACTCCAAGGTCCTTTTCCTCAGGGCTGCTCTCCAGCCATTCACCACCCAGCCTGTATTTGTGCTTGGGATTGTGCCTACCCAGGTGCAGGACCTTACACTTGGCCTTATTGAATTTCATCAGGTTGGCCTGGGCCCAACTCTCCAGCCTGTCCAGGTCCCTCTGGATGGCATCCCTGCCCTCTAGCAAGTCGACCCAAACCTGATATATGTTAATGGGTTTAAACTGGCAGAAAGAAGACTTAGACTGGATGTTAGGAGGAAGTTGTTTGCAGTGAGGGTGGTGAGGCACTGGCAGAGGTTGCCCAGGGAGGTTGTGGCTGTTTCCTCCGTGGAGGTGTTCGAGGTCAGGTTGGA